>CM060434.1:125303395-125864223 GCA_030545235.1 Helianthus tuberosus | reverse complement strand
ATAATCCGGTTTTCGGATATCCGAAATTTCGGATAGTGAAATATTGGCATCCGAACCCGAATCCGAAATTTCGGATATCCGATCGGATATCCGAAATTTCGGATTCGGGTTCGGATATCCGAATATCCAATTTTTTATTTTTTTTATTATTTTTTAATATTTGGAACCATATTTTTCGGATAGTTTCGGATATCCGAATATAAATTTAGGATATTTTTCGGATATTTCGGATATTTTTTCGGATATTTTGGATATTTTTCGGATACTTCGGATATTTTTCGGATACTTCGGATATTTTTCGGATATTTCGGATATTTTTTCGGATATTTCGGATACTTCGGATATTTTTCGGATACTTCGGATATTCGGATATCCGAAAAAAATAAAAATTAAATTTTCGGATATTTTCGGATAATCCGATTATCCGAAAATTCTCAAAATCACTATCCGAATCCGAATTTTCGGATTATCCGATTTTCGGATATCCGAAAATTCGGATATTTCGGATACGGGTTTTCGGATATTTCGGATTCGGTTTCGGATTCGGATTTTTTTGAACACCCCTAAGCCTCGTCACGGAGGGCCCCGGAAAGGGGATCCGTGACCAAGCTCCGGCGTGAGAATAAGTAAACTTGCCGGAGAGCTGGAGGAGCTTATTCCGATGAGTGTGATCACCGGAATGTTTCCTCCAAGGTGTGAATCCAATAAATGTGTGTGTGATTAATGTATAAGAATATTGGTCGGAATAGAGGAGTAAGTGAGAGAGCTTTAAATGTGATACCTTGGAGTCCTCTGTGATCACCCTTTCTTGCTCTTATATAACCATCAAGCCTTATCTCCCAGTCCCATGTGAGATATTTTAGTAGGATGATCCGACGGATTCCGAGAGTCTTCGGGGGGCTCAGACACGTGTCTGACCCCTAACGGTAAGATGGCAGCCTCATTAAATGGTTTCCGGCCAGGAAGTACACTTTTCAGCCAGAGATCATTTTCTAATCAAGTAATAAATGTTGCCTGTGTCCTCTGATTCTAGTTTCCCGCCCATTTCGTAAAAGGAGAGCCTTAGTGGGCAAGGTAAGCCACTGTTGGGCTTTTATCCTGTTGGGCCCACGCGATAGTAGCTCAAGATGGGTAAATGGGGTAACCCATATGCCCGTCGTCAAGTCATCTTTAGTCCTCGGTTCTGAGACCCAAGGCTCATGATCCGGGGCTGAGTCACAACTGTGCAAGAAGGAGGTTAACTTTTTCGGGCCACGAATGTGGGCCTGTTTTTTACTAACCATTAATTGCCTTTTCTTCTCACTAGGCCCATCATTTCGCCGAATACTAATGGCGGGGGTTAATCCCCTAAATACACGTGCACTCTTTTTAAATTTTGAAGGGGCGAGTGATGTGACGGTTTCCTGTGTGTCTGCTATTTTCTTTAAATACCCCCATTATCTTTCAAACTTCCTCTCGATTTCTTCTGGTTCTTTCTTTCTTTCCGTCATACTTCTTCGATCACCATTTCTCTCTTAACCATGAGCCGTACTGGGCGTTCCGCAATTCGATCAGTCTTGACGGCGAAGGACTTGAAGTCCTTTGTTGAGACTTACAACATTCCTGAGCGTTTTTCTCCCACCTTGTCGGGCCCTGATGAATCGGCCGAATGTACACCGGACCGGGTTCCCCTTTATACCTTGGCGTTTTCTTCCTGTGGATTCTGGTATCCCCTTTCATCTTTCAAGATAGCCTTACTGCGTCACTTCGGGGTTCATTTCTCTCAATGGCACCCCCTAGGGTTTATGAGAGTAGTGCATTTTGAGTTGTCTTGTGCTGCCGTTTCAGGCGAGCCATCTGTCCCCTTGTTCTGCATGTTTTATAAACTGATCACTGATGGGGATTGGTTCACTTTTGCCAAACGATAGAATAGTGTGTCGAAACCCTGTTATACCTTTATGCCGACCTCTACTTACCCTAAAGAATAGAAGAGCAGGTTTATCTTCATTTTTGCTACCATGATACCGGAGTCTCCACCACCGAAGACTGCCGAGGCTGCTATTGAAGACAGCGTTCCCATTTTATCTGCTGATGAGATCATCCAATGGAAGCGTATGTATGAAAATCCGACGAGGGCTTTTACTTTTTCTGAGGGAATCCTGGCTATGGGGGGGCGTTGAGCCCTTCCTACTCAGTTCACCCCAAAGCTTTTTTCGGTAAAAAAAGGTATCTTTTTGCCTTGGATTTGCTGTTATTTGTTTATGCTCCTTGGGATCTGTGCAGTCATCTTTAGTGTTTCTTCTTGTGCAAAGTTGACTTTGTGGAGACTGCTTCAAGGGGATTCTAAGGATGTTAAGTTTGTGGTTGGTGATGAGGTTGATCCGGGTTTGAAACGGAGTGTTGGGATGCAGATTACCGGGGGGTCTGTTCAGGCTGGGGGCTCCGTTGCTGTTGAAGGAGGTGAGGGGACTTCTTCTGATGGGGAGGAGAGTTCTTCTGATCCCCTTCCTACTAAGCATTCTAGTCATGACGAGGATGAAGATCTGGAGGTCCGCTTGGTTCGTAAGAGGAAGGTTGTAAGCCCTAAACCTTCCCCTGCTCCCCGTGACATCCGGCAGAGGCTCCGGAGTGATAGCGGACAGAAACCCCCTCCTTCAACAAAGGCTGCTTCCGAACTTCCCCCCGTTGGGGTCAAGGGTTCTTTGTCTAAGCACCTGCGGTCCTCCAGCCTTGTGAGTGCACCCTTGTTGGTGAGTTTATTTTCTTTTTTACCTGTTGCCTTATATTCGTTTTGCCTAGGGGAGGTTTTTGATGTTCTTTTCTCTTTCTGTGTTCTGAGTAGGGAAGTTCTCATGATCCAATAGAGATTCCTACTGGCCCTTCCTCTTTCCGTGTCTGGGACAAGACTCCAGTAAACCTTCTCAATTTGAGGGTCCTATTGCCCGCGTTGCCTCAGCTTTTGAGGTTTCTCCTCATCATGCTACTGGGACCAGTAAACCTTCTCAATTTGAGGGTCTTGCTCATCGATCCCCTTTGGCTCCCCTGTTTGCTAATGCCCTCCCTTTCACCTATGTCCCTAAGTGGAAAATAACTCATTCTTCGGTGATAGGGACCCCTGAGACTGCCAGGGATTTTTTGAGTCATGTTGTTCCTCCCTCCCATGGATTCATGAATTCTGCTTTGAGGGATGACCTTTTCGAGGATCAGTACAGCATGTCTCTTTGTGAGAGCTTTTTCACGGGTGCCGGCATGCTGCAGCGGGTTGATGATTTGAGGAACGGGAATGAAGAGCTCAAGGGTGAACTCAAGACTTCCCAATTTGTTGCTGCCGAACTTCGATGTCAAGTGGTTGAGGCTAAGCGAAAGTTGCAAGAAGAGAAGGTACATAGCCTTTCTCCCCCCTTTTTTATATTCCAACTTCTTTTGGATTCTTTATGATGTCTTTTGCTCAGGGGTGTAACACCTCGAAAATTCACGTCCTATAATGTATTGACACGTGTCATAAGCTTGAACATGTGAAATAATACTCTAGAGGGACTAAAGTTGACAAACAAGGAAAGTATGTGAATATAAGGGTTCAAAAATGTCAACAAGGGATAAATATACTTTACAATAACCCTACATAATGTTTATACCTTCAAACGAATAAATCATGGATCATACGAAGCTAAATATGAAAGATAGTGAGAGATTACAAACTACAGGGGTTAAATGTGTCAACATGTTTAAGATATACCTCTGAGTGACCTTTTAGCAAACCCGAAGCTTTGTAACGGTAAATTATGCTCACTAGAATACATGATAAAAATTTCATAAAGTTTCGTTATCGTATGAGAAAGTTATGATCAAATTCGTACATGAGGGGTTAAAGCGTCAACGTTGGAAATTATGACTTTTCGGGTAAACATGAAGTGACCAAGGACTTAACAAAGTGGGTATAAGTCTTGAAGCCCTTATAAGCCAATTACAGGGACTCATAATGCAAGAAAGATAGGTGGGATGACCTTTCGAAGGGCCAAGAGTCAAATGCAAAAGCTAAAAAGTTTGTAAACTGACAACAGGCTTTAGGCGGGGCGCGTAAGGTCTTGGCAAGCCTTACGCGGGCCGCGTATGGTCCCCAGATACAGACTTAACAGGCAGCAGCCTGTTATGCCTTTGTAACCGACTTAAAAACGATTTTCCACTTCCTTGGGCGACCCCTACATGCTTTTTAGACCCTAGGAGCACTTGTAAGTGATCTGGGAACAATGCTATGCTTGTGTGTCAAGATCCCAAGCAATTAAAATCACTATAAAAAGCCACAATGTTTGCAACATTTTTGCATTCATTCCATCTGCATTTCTGGAGCTTTTGGGAGTTCAAGAGCAGACCCTAAGCATCCCTAATCGTGCATAGGACTTCTATAAGTATGCTTAACCTTCCTTAATTGAGTTTTTACTTAGTTTTAACTTAAAAGTCAAACCGTCGTAATTACCGTTTGACTTAGCGATTAATCATTAATGGTCCAGTGATTAGTCAAATTGAAAGTAGTTATAAGTTGGTATTTATGTGGGTAATAAACCCTTAGAAGGGCACCCTCTGATTCCACTCTAACTAGACCATTTGCCGGGTCAAAGTTGATTAGAAAAAGTCAACAGAATGCTAATCTTCGAATTAACACATAATTAGCAATGTAGAAGGCATGTAACCTATTTTATCACTCATATAACTTGGTAATAAGTATAATAACTGGTCTAAGCTTGTTTGATCCGAGAATTTACTGTTTAGACCCGGTTCGGAACCGAAAGTCGCAAAACTTTGACTTTTGCTTTGACTTCAGTTCTGACCCGATTTAGTATGATTTGGAAATGCCTTAGAGCTTTCTTAGGACCAGGTTACATGATAGTATAACCCTCTGTGATTATACACCTTGGTTCATAAGCTATCCAATTAATATGCATGATTCCGTTAATTGCTTAAATGTTGACCAATATGCCATTTTGATCATAAAACGAGAATTTTGGATATATGAAAGGACAATAATCTTTGCTACTGATTTATAAACATGTCCCAAAAATTTCATATCAGTTAGAGGTCTAGATTAGGAGTTATGCTCAATAGCGCACTTAAAAAGCTTTTTGTTAATTAAACGGCGCAATTAGCATAAAGCCTATCTAAACCCAATTTTTGACACCAAACCTTTTACCCACTGATGTAATATAATATTTTGGGATTTTTAAAGATTTTTAATTATTTTTTACCCGCTCATAACCTAAGGTTATGGCGTTGATTCGGTAAATACCGATTATACCCTTTTTGTTTATAAAACGAGTTCTACATAGTATTTTGACACCAATCCAATTGCTACAGATTTTATATAATAAATAAAGTATTATGAACTTTATAACCTGATCAGAAAACTCAGATTTCCGGTATAACCCGGAAATCGCTTAAAATGGCTTTTAAAGCGTATTAAACGCATAGTTTAGGTTTAAAAACCATTTTGTCACATAAGACTTTTTACCAACTGATATAACCTGTCAAATTAAATTATTTTACTGATTAATTCAGACCCGAATCACAGAAGTTTAATTAATCCCCTTTATAATCTTTAAAATGACCAAAATACCCCTACGGGGCTTATATTGTGATTAAACTCGTTTTGGGCATAATGGAAGGTATCCTACTGATATCACAACATATTTAAGGCATATTAACTTAGGAAACTTGTTCAGGACCTTATGGTTACCCGTTACGCTTCTTGCGCGTTCGGTTCGGTTTATGTAACTAGTTTACATAAATTAGCCGAAACGGGTCAAACCTTATCATTTTTATCTCAAAATCCAGAAGGTGTTTAGATTACCCATATTATACAAGTCTTCAAACTTGTTGGGACTAAAACACATTCTATTCCGGTCTTCGCTTAATCGTGCGTTTGTGTAACAATCCCAAAATTTTTATAAAGTATATAAAAACTTATGTTATTAAAAGAATGCATCATGGGTAAGTTGACCAATGAAAATATGAGATATTTTGGGTAAACATAGGAACCGTTTAATAACTAATTTATAAAAATACTTTATATTTAGACCTACTCTGTTTTTAAAGAAACTTGGTTCAAAATGTAGACAAAAATATTCTCATTCTAATGGCATATTCATTATTTTATAAAACGTCGTATTTTATAAGTTATAAGCACCAAATAAGTGAAGTAGTTAAATTAATTATAATAATAATAATATATTAATAAAAATCTAAACTTACATTCATTCTTGAACTAAATGCCTACGTTGACATTTGTGTAATCTAAAAGAAAGAATCAAAATTTGTATTAATAATTAATTGGAGGGGGATACGTGTCTTTCTAAAATCAAAGATAGAATTTAAAGACTTAATTTAGAAATACATGTATGCATGGTTACGTGGAAAGTAATAAGAAGATGCAATAAATGCTAACTTGTTGCCAAATTCATCCAAAGCAGTATATATAGGAACGACGATCAACCCTTTTTCATTGCTCAAGTCCCTCATTTCTTTCATTCTCTGTGTCTTTCTATTTTTAGTAATTCACCTATAAACGCTTTAAAGCCCTGCCCCGTTTTAAGTATTGTAACCCCTGATCACCGATACCCTGTCCAAGTGACGTAGGGCCCCGTAACGTATGTCAAGGCTCTGCCTAAATTCGTTGGGGTTCTGTCTAGTGACGTAGAGATAAAGTGGAATTGGGTTACTATATTTAAGTGTGAGTGCACTATATATTTTATCAAATCACCCAGGAGTGATACCCAAAATATAACCACCCTCCTAAAACACCCTTGACACCTTACACTTTCTAAAATACACCCCGTATGTAAAAACCGAGCCCGTGATACAATAGAGTATTTAAATAAAATATAAAAGTTTAAATCTAGGGCTGAGGTGGGCCGCGTGAACCCACCCCAACATCTCACGCGGGCCGTATGAAAGTATGGACCGGACTCCGTTGATTTCTTTAAGTTGAAGCGGGCCGCGTAAGTGTTCTCTATAGTTAACGCGGGCCGCGAGCGTCTTAAGTTGTGGCGCAGCCCTGAGCTGACACGTGTCGATATCGTGTCGAACCTAGTTGATGACCCAGCTAAGCTACTGAGTTGACTAGAGTCAACGCGGGCCGCGTAAGGCTTTGCCTTACCTTACGCGGGCCGCCTGAAAGTCGAATTCAGCATGTATAAATAGATGGCATCGGATCTCATTTCAGTTCGCTCACAATTTCATTCTCAATCTCACTTTCTGAATTAAAGGCATTATACTCGGGTATTATACCCCCTAATTAGCGAGGTTCTGCTCCGTTGTAAGTATTATAACCCAAGTTTCATAATAGATACGCTGCCCAAATGATTTAGGGTTCCGTAACAACTGTCGTGGTTCTGCCCGACGTAGTTGTTGGAATGCCGTCTCGGGGAGGGTATTATTAATATTTTCAAAGGGTTATGATACTAACCAATGTACATTTGTATAAATTATAGATTATACCCAGGAAATCCTTACGAGAAGCCTAAGATAGCCATGTGAGTTTATCCTCTTTTTGTTAATGTTTTTGGAATGTTTTACAAAACCTTAAATGTTTTACAATGAAATTAAGCGGTGATTGAGTCTTTGTAGTTCTTCAATTACTGCCGGTATTATGGGGTTTTGTATACAAAATTTACTACGAGTAGTAGTAAGTCTGAATGACAGTGCATTACCATTGGACAACGAGTTCGCCAATGGGTAATTTGACCATAGCCATAGATTCGGTCGAGTGACAAATACTGAATGAGTAATTGTGTAGAAATAAACAATGTGATCGCTCTCAATATTGTTTTAATTGATAAAATGTTTCTTGATTAAACTGGGATTCACTCACCAGTATTTCCCGCTGACAAATGTTTTTAAAACACGTTACAGGTAACACAATGTGAACAGCCAATTAGTGAGAAGCAAGCTGGAGAGCACTGAAGGCTTGGGAAAAATGTGGCTACAAAAGTTACCTAATAAACGATGTTTTAAATTCAATAAAATAGGGTTTGTCCCTATAAATGTATTGTTACAAGAAACTTGGGTTTTTGCCCATGTGATTATTAATATCAAATAAGGTGGTTTTACTCTGATAAAATATTTCCTAACTACGGTCCTGATGTAAATTCCGCTGCGAGACTAAATAAACTGATACCACCAAAATCTGTGATCACGTCCGCCCGTTCCCGGGGATCAGGGATCGGGGGTTGTGACAGAAGGTGGTATCAGAGCCTAGCCACTGGTTCAAGCCAAAGAAGTGTTCTGCTGACACTTAAGTTTTAAATTCTGTGTTAGGAAATAACTTATGTGATTATGTGTTTTATATTATTTGACTATTTGTTAGTCTACAGTATGGGTAAGCAAAGAATTTCGGACATCTATCGTCAACTAGATAGTTTACCAAAAGATGAGGAAACCTCATTTCAACCAAATCCCTCAGGATACTCAGCAGATATTGAGGAAGGAATATTTATTCGTAAGGCACAGTCTAAGAAACCATTTACCACTAAGAAAAGAAGTTGGATTATTAACAAAAGTCGAGAGAAAATAAAGAAGTTACAACCAAAGGGAGCGATAATCAATCAGGAAATAAATGCACAAACTTAGGAAGCAGACAATAACCCACTAGGAGAAGATGAATTAGATGGACAATGGGTAAATCTCCATATGTTAGCCACTACAGCAGTAAATGCTAACTTATATTAAATAGTTGAACGGCCAAATCAGTACCAGTACTCATGCCACCTATGAGCTAGAAACTTTAAAGGAACTTTGCCCATTAGACAACAGCCTAGTAGAAACAGGAGATATAATAAACTTTACATAAAGGCATGTTGAGCATAATACTCCTATAACATAAATAGACTAAAATAAGTTACGGATGCATAATCCCTAGTTTATTTTGAATTCCAATTGTAGTTTGTAATAAATACATATATATGTATATATGAGTCGCAATGTTCGCCGTTTTTAATCAATCTATTTTATTATTGTACCCAAATGTTTGTACTAGAAATTTGTCTGTGATAATTAATACCACCTATTCAAATAATATCATAATATACATCAAACTAAGTTGGTTATTAACAAAGTAGTCATGTTTATGATTCTCTTTTGGAACCAATTATTTACTTTGGTTTAAAATACATATTGAAATAGATGGTATAAAGTTTTAAAACTTTGTGGTTTTAATAATATTATTTCAAAATAAATTATATTTAGATAAATAAAACCAAAGCTATTGAATTAACTAAAAGGATTTTAAGAAATAGTAAAAATTTCAAAGATTGCTTTAATGGATCTAGCCAAAGCAAGTTTTGAAATCCAGGTGTATCAATTTATCATTTCTGGTTATAACTAGTTGACCATAAGACTTCATACTTTCATAGTTTTATGAAATAACTGATGTTGGGATTACTTGTAAATGTTTCTATTAAAATACTTAGTAATAAAATAGATAGTTAAATGAATATGATGGTTATTCATGATTAAATAAAATCATTTAAATTAATTTTTAGATTTGGGTTGGTTGGACTATGTAGAAAGGTCTAACTAAACGTTGAAAACATTTCTATAAATCTTTAATATTAAGGTATGTACATAATAGATTTTATGTATGGAGATAACTAATATAATATAATACGATTAACCAGATATATTAGTTATAGGATTGTATATCCTAAATTATAAAAAAAAATATTCGAGTCAGCTGACTGATGTATAATAGTTAAATAATACCATATTAGTAAATGAGTGGAGTTGATAAATTGAATGTTAAACTTACCCTAAGTAGTTGTGAAATTTTTAATTTTGGTTTGTATATTAGCACATGGTTTGTTGGTTTGCCTAAAACCATAAATTAATTATTTTTATTAAGATGTTCTTTTTCAAAATAATTTATTAGTTTAAACTTAAATTAATTTTGTAGTACATCTTTGGAGCATCTTTAATGAAACAGTTGAGGAAAATATTGATTTTTCAAACGGGTGTTAAAGTTTGACCAAAATATAGAAATCCACTAGTACATATGGGTATCTATCCTACACGGTTTTCGGTTGGAAAATAATTTGATATCTAAAATCTAATATAAAAAAAAAAATTTAATATTCGACTCGTATAGTAAGTCAAATATATTTTTGACTTATATATATATATATTACACTTATAATCTTATAACTCATAATATTTGAGTTTATCCGTATCTTTTTATTATTAGAATAATGATAAAACATTTTACAATGATATAGGAACAATATATTTTATTATAAGATAGTACAGTGAGTAAAAGATATATTTTATATCTAAAATTTTAATAAATTATCATGGTGTAATAAATTCTAATAAGTGTAATATAGTATATAGAATAGTATATGCACTTATGTTATAAGTCCGTCGCGGGTTTATTAAAATGTAACAAGGCTATTAGATCTTTTTACTAGAATATGTATACAAATCTTGTTTTCTCATAAGTATAAGTATATTATACTAATATACTGTATATTTTGATACTTGCACATTTACTTATAGTAAAAGATTAGATAATTAAAAGTAAGGGTATTGCGACAGTGAAAACATATTTTCTTATCCTTATAATTTATTATCTATTTATTTATTTTACCTAGCACGTTAAAATGTTCCTAAACATTCATTTTCTCACACTAGAATTAAACATGAATGCCTCACATAAGAATAGTTGAATCAAATGTGTGTTTAGTAACTTTGTCCTTTATAAAACTTTATTTAAAATCAGGTTACAATTTTAATATTGTAATATCTTTAAATAAAGTATTATTGTATGGGATATACATACATATTCTAATACATGTATATTACTCAAATATATTTTGAATCAAATTTTGAAACGTCAAACTTTGTATTACTTACTATGTTATGTGTTTTAAGTCTATATTTAAATATCCGCTATATTGTTATGAATTTCAGAAAGTAATTTATGTATAGTATATATATTTCTTGGTATACCCAATATATTATCTTCTGTGAGATAAACATAAGAGAAAATGTCATTGGTAATTCATATGAAAACATGAAGTTATTATAAGAATAAACCATGAAACCTACTATGTTTTTAAAACCCATTGTCTCAATGAAATATTCCTTGCGATGGAATCTAACAATATATAAGTTAGTTGTAAGCATACTTATTACATTGAACCTAGCTATAGTATCAATGGAGACAATGATATAATTGAAAATCCATTCTCCAACCAAAAGAAAACCACAACCATAATAATATCTATGCTTAAATGAAAGAATTGGATATTGATATTCATTGGTAACAACCAGGACAGTATTTAGACTTGAACCTAAGAAGAATGCCTTAGTATAAAGCTTTGAGATAAACCAATTACTTGCATAAATAAAGTGTGATGGTTATTGGGATTCCGCGAGGATGATGACTAGAACAGTGCCTGTATGATAAATAAGCGATAAGAACTGGCCACTGTTATTTCTTATTTATTGATACTACTTGGTTCTAGAATATGATCCATCATGAGAATACTGATTTCCTTGTTCCTTGATACAAGCCATAATAAATGATGTACTTCTGAAATCATTATTTGAGAAAATTATATTTATGGGAAATATAGTGATAACTACCTCTCCGGCAAGACTGGGTATGGTGCGGTAGACTCTCCAGCTTGTCCGGGTGAGATGGGGTTACCTCTCCGGCGAGACCGGGTGAGATGGGATATGTGTTATAATAATGGAATTCCCTAAATACTACCATGACCTGATGTCTGACTTGTGAATCTGTTTACATTATGGATAATGGGCATACTACAGTATATGAAATATTATATAGACATGTATGTCTATGAGGAAATCCAAAGACCATATTGATTGACAATTAAGAATAAATCATGAACAAGTGTGTCAGTGATAATTTTAGATTTATTTATTAGGAATCTCTGGTATACATCTCTAAAATTCCGATATCAAACACTATTTCGTTTGATCATCCGTCTCGTAGTTCGTGCGACAAAATAAACAACAGGAACTCTATAGGTTGGAACGCCATCAAAAGTATAAGAATTTCCTTTGTAATTATTGACGCAACAGGAAACCTGTAACTAAAAGTTGTGCGAAGACCCAAAACATCTAAACACTTACGCTAATAATTTTACTTTCATTAAGAAATCTTGAAAAGATAAGAATCTCACAACATAGTTCTGGTCAAAGTAAAGTAGAATTACAAACAAGGACCAGAATATATCTAGGAATTAAACTAATTAAAAAATATTCATCCATATTTTAGGGAATCTCGAGGACGAGATTTAAAATAAGGTGGGGAGAATGTAACAATCCCAAAATTTTTATAAAGTATATAAAAACTTATGTTATTAAAAGAATGCATCATGGGTAAGTTGACCAATGAAAATATGAGATATTTTGGGTAAACATAGGAACCGTTTAATAACTAATTTATAAAAATACTTTATATTTAGACCTACTCTGTTTTTAAAGAAACTTGGTTCAAAATGTAGACAAAAATATTCTCATTCTAATGGCATATTCATTATTTTATAAAACGTCGTATTTTATAAGTTATAAGCACCAAATAAGTGAAGTAGTTAAATTAATTATAATAATAATAATATATTAATAAAAATCTAAACTTACATTCATTCTTGAACTAAATGCCTACGTTGACATTTGTGTAATCTAAAAGAAAGAATCAAAATTTGTATTAATAATTAATTGGAGGGGGATACGTGTCTTTCTAAAATCAAAGATAGAATTTAAAGACTTAATTTAGAAATACATGTATGCATGGTTACGTGGAAAGTAATAAGAAGATGCAATAAATGCTAACTTGTTGCCAAATTCATCCAAAGCAGTATATATAGGAACGACGATCAACCCTTTTTCATTGCTCAAGTCCCTCATTTCTTTCATTCTCTATGTCTTTCTATTTTTAGTAATTCACCTATAAACGCTTTAAAGCCCTGCCCCGTTTTAAGTATTGTAGCCCCTGATCACCGATACCCTGTCCAAGTGACGTAGGGCCCCGTAACGTATGTCAAGGCTCTGCCTAAATTCGTTGGGGTTCTGTCTAGTGACGTAGAGATAAAGTGGAATTGGGTTACTATATTTAAGTGTGAGTGCACTATATATTTTATCAAATCACCCAGGAGTGATACCCAAAATATAACCACCCTCCTAAAACACCCTTGACACCTTACACTTTCTAAAATACACCCCGTATGTAAAAACCGAGCCCGTGATACAATAGAGTATTTAAATAAAATATAAAAGTTTAAATCTAGGGCTGAGGTGGGCCGCGTGAACCCACCCCAACATCTCACGCGGGCCGTATGAAAGTATGGACCGGACTCCGTTGATTTCTTTAAGTTGAAGCGGGCCGCGTAAGTGTTCTCTATAGTTAACGCGGGCCGCGAGCGTCTTAAGTTGTGGCGCAGCCCTGAGCTGACACGTGTCGATATCGTGTCGAACCTAGTTGATGACCCAGCTAAGCTACTGAGTTGACTAGAGTCAACGCGGGCCGCGTAAGGCTTTGCCTTACCTTACGCGGGCCGCCTGAAAGTCGAATTCAGCATGTATAAATAGATGGCATCGGATCTCATTTCAGTTCGCTCACAATTTCATTCTCAATCTCACTTTCTGAATTAGAGGCATTATACTCGGGTATTATACCCCCTAATTAGCGAGGTTCTGCTCCGTTGTAAGTATTATAACCCAAGTTTCATAATAGATACGCTGCCCAAATGATTTAGGGTTCCGTAACAACTGTCGTGGTTCTGCCCGACGTAGTTGTTGGAATGCCGTCTCGGGGAGGGTATTATTAATATTTTCAAAGGGTTATGATACTAACCAATGTACATTTGTATAAATTATAGATTATACCCAGGAAATCCTTACGAGAAGCCTAAGATAGCCATGTGAGTTTATCCTCTTTTTGTTAATGTTTTTGGAATGTTTTACAAAACCTTAAATGTTTTACAATGAAATTAAGCGGTGATTGAGTCTTTGTAGTTCTTCAATTACTGCCGGTATTATGGGGTTTTGTATACAAAATTTACTACGAGTAGTAGTAAGTCTGAATGACAGTGCATTACCATTGGACAACGAGTTCGCCAATGGGTAATTTGACCATAGCCATAGATTCGGTCGAGTGGCAAATACTGAATGAGTAATTGTGTAGAAATAAACAATGTGATCGCTCTCAATACTGTTTTAATTGATAAAATGTTTCTTGATTAAACTGGGATTCACTCACCAGTATTTCCCGCTAACAAATGTTTTTAAAACACGTTACAGGTAACACAATGTGAACAGCCAATTAGTGAGAAGCCAGCTGGAGAGCACTGAAGGCTTGGGAAAAATGTGGCTATAAAAGTTACCTAATAAACGATATTTTAAATTCAATAAAATAGGGTTTGTCCCTATAAATGTATTGTTACAAGAAACTTGGGTTTTTGCCCATGTGATTATTAATATCAAATAAGGTGGTTTTACTCTGATAAAATATTTCCTAACTACGGTCCTGATGTAAATTCCGCTGCGAGACTAAATAAACTGATACCACCAAAATCTGTGATCACGTCCGCCCGTTCCCGGGGATCAGGGATCGGGGGTTGTGACAGTTTGAACCGTATCTTTCTTTAAAACTAACCGGTCTAAGTTTAGGCTTAATTAAAGACCCGTTAGGATTCTAATAGGTTATTATAAACCTTCGTTCCAGAATAGGAGCCCAGTAAAAGCTATCTGTACTTGCTGATTTGATACGGCTGGGATTGAATATTATATTTAGCTCAGGTAAATACTTTTAACTTATTTTCCCTTATACGGGCTTGGGGTACGGTATATAAAATACCGCTTGGTCGGGCATTCGACCTTAATTGTTTGGTGGTTAAGTATTATCGAGATGACCCGTTTAAAAATACGTTTTGTTTGCTTAACGCCTTTGGGGGGGTTAATGACCATGTCTCGGATATCCTTGGCATCATTTTACGAAATGGCCACGATCTAAGCGCGGAGTGTAGGCGTACACTCGTCAGTGCATAAATAAATTATGTGGTGTGTCTATTGATCTTTAACCCGGCACGAACCGGGCTACTGAACGCATAAGAAACATGTAATCCTTTTACAAGTTTTTATATATATAAATAATTATCCCAAGTAATAAAAGTTTGTGCCACGTGCATTCAAATCAATTTTTATTAAACATTTTCAAAATGAGTCAGTTAATTGTATTTATCAGTGTAAACTGACGTATTTTTCCCAAAAAGGTTAAGTGCGGGTACTACGCGAACTAGGCTGGCTACTCCTAGCATCAATAAAGAGTCTCGCAAGCTTAAGATGCCTAAAGTCTGTTGAACTACTGTTTCCATTTTATTTTGATCCACCTGTGGATAAACTTTCGACTGTTGTGATACTTGATATTACAATTTATTAAAGTTGAAATACATCTATCTTTTGCTTCCGCTGTGCATTTAAATATTGTGTTGTTTGACTACAATGTTACCAACCACGTCACGATACTCCCCACCGGGCCCACCGGTAATACGTGGAAAGTCGGGGTGTGACAGGTTGGTATCAGAGCCATAATTGAGTGAATTAAACACTAGCCTTTTGTGTTTAATCTCAATGACACAATTGCACATTCCTAAATTTTCGAGTCTAGACAAAGAACATAGGAATAATCCAAATTGTTTTTAATTTTATCTTTGTCCTTTATATTTCTTGTTGTATCTTTTATTGTGTTGACAGGAAATATGCCGCCAAGATTCAGACGAGGAGGATGAGGCAAGGGGCCAATCACCGCCCCCAATGATCACGAGGCCGGACTTTTGCACCGACGAACTTCTTCCACTACAATGAGTGCGGAACCGCAAGGAGTATGGAGGACCCCTGCGGAACCCGCTAGACGGTCTGTTTCGCACAGCTCAACGCCTCCTTACCGTCATTCATTTGGGCCGCATTCGGAAAACGAGCCCGATAACCCACAGCCTTCGTATATACCTCTCCAGCGATCCCTTTCGCACAATTCCTTTGGCAACCCTACTCATGTTTTTCAGGGCCGGTTCAACCCGGCAAACTATATACAAGAACCAGTGGGTTTTAACCCATTGGGACCGGAGGACCACTTCTCAGAAGACAATGCCATGGACATGGACGAGGACACGGATCCCGTCAAACCTGCAAGCGGTACACCCAACCACCCTATCGAGATCTCTGATGGATCTTCTTTTCACGGATCACCCTACGGTGGTCCGGACAGTTACCAAGCACGGTTTAACCAACATGAATGGTACTTCACACCTTCTCACCATTCACCACCTCACCAACAGCAGCAGCAGGATCTCTCTGGGGATTCACGTTTCGTGGCTGTCACACCACCGCCTCCACCGCCGCCAGTTCTTCAAGCACCTCCAGAACCGCCAAGGCGTAGGAGAACGGGCACACGTATGTCTGCGCAAGCAGGGGATTTTCACTTCAGCTCTCCCCATCACTCCAGTGGCAGTCACTACCCGCCACTGCATGAAGACCCACAGATGGGTGGGCTCTCGAACCAAATTCCAGAGGTTAGTTCGGCACCAGTTGCACCTCAGCCGCCACCAATGGGTTTTGGTAACCCGATTCCTACGTACACTGGGTCAACAGCGTACAACCCGTTTGAGCAGCCGGCTCACACAAACTATAACTTTGCTGAAGACCCTTACCAAGTGGCGTCAAACTACCTCGCCATACATCCTGAAGGACCCTATGGAACCCCTTGGGGAATGGGATATCCAACTCATGGGTATCAAGTACCTGCACGACCTCCGATTCGGCAGCAGTCGTAGCCACCTCGATTTTCACCACCAGAACAGGAGGAAATCCTCCAAAGACTAAGTCGGGTAGAGCATGAGTTCCAAGAAGAATGCAGGAACAACAGGGGTTTCCTCAAGGGCCTGGCGAGCTTGCTAAAGGGGAAGAAGAAGAGAGATCATTAAATCCCTGTATGTATTGTTGTACTCCCTACCTTTCAATTAAGTCCCTGCGTGGACATTCATCTTTGTATTTAGTCCCTGCGTGGACATCTATGCTATGTATTTAGTCCCTGCGTGGACATCTATTTTAGTACTTGGTCCCTGCGTGGACTTGTTTTTCTGGTATAACCCCTGCGTGGGTAATTTGTCTATTAAAAGTCCCGTTTAGGGCGATGTGTAATCCTCTTTATAATTAATGGAATGTTAAGTTTATAAATTTCATTTTTGTCATTTTATGCATAAATATATTATACATGAAATAAATGAATCAAAAATCATTCCTTTTAAAATAATCTGCCTATTAAATGTTAATTAAGAATCTTAAAGGTATAACCTAGACTGCGTGTCATTATAAGACCTGGCCAAGATGGTAAGACCTGTTTAAAAGATTCAAATCCCTGTTGACATCTGAAACCATGTTAACGCTCCTGGCAGACGTGATTCGTTAAAATCACACACGTCATTCTTATTATAGGATTCTTCAAAAGATTCCTAACCCAACTTAATGATATATAAATCATGGGTTTAAATCATCAATTAAGATGATCACATGTTGACCATCCATTGGTAATGTAGTGCCTACGGGCTCTGCTCATTGTCATATAAGACAAAAGACAGTAGTAGTCTACGACTCCCTGTCAGAAAAAGGTAAAAGAACTATGTTCAAACCTTAAATGCCTTGATTCTCTGAAATCATGGCTCATGATTTAAAAAAAAATGTCCTTGTGACTAGGCCTTTTGTGCTACTAATAAAACTGTTATTGTTTTATAATTAGGTTAAATTATAATAGAAATCCTAAATAAATGTGAGTAACAAATTAACCAGATATGGCATGTGTTACCATGGTTAATGAATTGCCATAAAAAACAATTCCATAATAAACTCCCAAATAAATTAGTGTCACTGTCTTATGTAACAGTTAAAAAACTACAATGGCTGACTCTGACGAGATCAAAAGTCATCCTCTGGAGAATAATGAGAATGCTAGGATTAATATAACCAGGGAAGAACTCCGTACACTGATTGATACAGCTGTATCTAAAGCTATGGAGCAACAGTATAATGGATCTAGTGGGACTCGAAGTAGGACCCTATCTGCACCACATTCAAAGCCTAAGACTCATTCTGAGGCTCACAGCAAGCCACCACCCTCTAAAAAGGATGAGCCTAAGAAAGGTGATGACGATCGTCAGTCCACAAATCAGCAAAGTGTTCCATCTCAAAGAATCATGCTGAATCAAGGACCCCGTGATAAGGGTTGCTCCTACAAATACTTTGTTTCATGCAAGCCCAGGGATTTCACTGGGGAGAAAGGGGCTATAGACTGCATGACGTGGTTGGATGAAATGGACACAGTTGTTGATATCAGCGGATGCGCTGAGAAGGATGTGGTAAATTTTGTGTCTCAATCGTTCAAAGGTGAGGCCTTAGCTTGGTGGAGATCGTTGATTCAAGCTACTGGGAAGATCCCACTGTACAATATGACATGGGAACAATTTGTTACCCTCATCGGGGAGAACTACTGTCCTCAGCACGAGGTCGAAAAGATTGAGTCGGATTTTCTATCATTGGTAATGACAAATCTGGATTGCCAAGCTTACCTTACGAGCTTTAATACCATGTCAAGATTGGTTCCGTATCTGGTGACCCCGGAACCCAAAAGAATAGCTCGTTTCATTGGGGGGTTTAGCCCCAGAAATTAAGGCAAGCGTGAAGGCCTCTCGGCCAGCTACTTTCAGATCTGTAGCTGATATATCTTTGTCCCTCACACTGGATGTGGTCAGACAAAGATCGCTTCGGAACAAGGATGCCGAGAAAAGGAAACGTGAAGATGACAATTCACGAAGGTCAAACAAGAAGAACCGAGGAAATAGTGACCACAAGAAGGGGTCTGAATCTAAGAAGGATGGGCATCAATCTGGTGATAAGCCCAAGTGCAAAGTCTGCAAGAAACAGCTTGGTTCATAAGCTATCCAATTAATATGCATGATTCCGTTAATTGCTTAAATGTTGACCAATATGCCCTTTTGATCATAAAACAAGAATTTTGGATATATGAAAGGACAATAATCTTTGCTACTGATTTATAAACATGTCCCAAAAATTTCATATCAGTTAGAGGTCTAGATTAGGAGTTATGCTCAATAGCGCACTTAAAAAGCTTTTTGTTAATTAAACGGCGCAATTAGCATAAAGCCTATCTAAACCCAATTTTTGACACCAAACCTTTTACCCACTGATGTAATATAATATTTTGAGATTTTTAAAGATTTTTAACCTGCTCATAACCTAAGGTTATGGCGTTGATTCGGTAAATACCGATTAACCCTTTTTGTTTATAAAACGAGTTCTACATAGTATTTTGACACCAATCCACTTGCTACTGATTTTATATAATAAATAAAGTATTATGAACTTTATAACCTGATCAGAAAACTCAGATTTCCGGTATAACCCGGAAATCGCTTAAAATGGCTTTTAAAGCGTATTAAACGCATAGTTTAGGTTTAAAAACCATTTTGTCACATAAGACTTTTTACCAACTGATATAACCTGTCAAATTAAATTATTTTTCTGATTAATTCAGACCCGAATCACAGAAGTTTAATTAATCCCTTTTATAATCTTTAAAATGACCAAAATACCCCTACGGGGCTTATATTGAGATTAAACTCGTTTTGGGCATAATGGAAGGTATCCTACTGATATCACAACATATTTAAGGCATATTAACTTAGGAAACCTGTTCAGGACCTTATGGTTACCCGTTACGCTTCTTGCGCGTTCGGTTCGGTTTATGTAACTAGTTTACATAAATTAGCCGAAACGAGTCAAACCTTATCATTTTTATCTCAAAATCCAGAAGGTGTTTAGATTACCCATATTATACAAGTCTTCAAACTTGTTGGGACTAAAACACATTCTATTCCGGTATTCGCTTAATCGTGCGTTTGAACCGTATCTTTCTTTAAAACTAACCGGTCTAAGTTTAGGCTTAATTAAAGACCCGTTAGGATTCTAATAGGTTATTATAAACCTTCGTTCCAGAATAGGAGCCCAGTAAAAGCTATCTGTACTTGCTGATTTGATACAGCTGGGATTGAATATTATATTTAGCTCAGGTAAATACTTTTAACTTATTTTCCCTTATACGGGCTTGGGGTACGGTATATAAAATACCGCTTGGTCGGGCATTCGACCTTAATCATTTGGTGGTTAAGTATTATCGAGATGACCCGTTTAAAAATATGTTTTGTTTGCTTAACGCCTTTGGGGGTGTTAATGACCATGTCTCGGATATCCTTGGCATCATTTTACGAAATGGCCACGACCTAAGCGCGGAGTGTAGGCGTACACTCGTCAGTGCATAAATAAATTATGTGGTGTGTCTATTGATCTTTAACCCGGCACGAACCGGGCTACTGAACGCATAAGAAACATGTAATCCTTTTACAAGTTTTTATATATATAAATAATTATCCCAAGTTATAAAAGTTTGTGCCATGTGCATTCAAATCAATTTTTATTAAACATTTTCAAAATGAGTCAGTTAATTGTACTTACCAGTGTAAACTGACGTATTTTTCCCAAAAAGGTTAAGTGCGGGTACTACGCGAACTAGGATGGCTACTCCTAGCATCAATAAAGAGTCTCGCAAGCTTAAGATGCCTAAAGTCTGTTGAACTACTGTTTCCATTTTATTTTGATCCACCTGTGGATAAACTTTCGACTGTTGTGATACTTGATATTACAATTTATTAAAGTTGAAATACATCTATCTTTTGCTTCCGCTGTGCATTTAAATATTGTGTTGTTTGACTACTATGTTACCAACCACGTCACGATACTCCCCACCGGGCCCACCGGTAATACGTGGAAAGTCGGGGTGTGACAAGGGGGTTGGGGCTATGCTTGAGCGATGGGAGCGAGCCTGGGAAAGAGAGATGGCGGTGTTGGTAGAGGAGTTAGCCGCGGAGCTGAAACGCCAGAGGGAGATTGACTCTTTTTCCCAAAAAGATCTGGACATGATGTATGCTGATTATGGAATGGCGTCTGATGATAACCAGTGGTTGGCTAAGGAGAAGCATTGGTTGATCACCGAAGGCTGTGGAACCTTTCTTACTGCCGTCTCTCAATCGGAGGAGTTCAAGAGCGGCCTTGAGCAGGTGTATAGGGCTCACCGGGACGTTGGGTACCAGGCAGGGCTGAAGGATGGGTATACTTACTCTGCTCAGGGTCTGGGCAGGAAAGAAACTCCGCTTTACAATTCCAAAGCTAAAAAGCAGCTATCTAAGTTGGACAAGGAGTTTGGGGGTAAGACCCCGGCCCTTCTTGAGAAGATCCTGGAGCACCCCATGATATACATCGATGAATTGAAAACCCTGTTTTCTTCTGCTAGTCCCTCGTCTCCGAAGTCTTTGTCTGGGGATGGCTCCCAGTAATTTTTGAATACTAACCCACTTCGATATGGTTGTAATCTGGATAATTACTTACCCTAGGATACTTTAAACTTTTTTGGTGTTTGGAAGGAGAACCTTTGTGTAGGGGTTCTCCTAAGTACTTAATCATATAACCTATGACTGTATGTTGCTATCTTGTTTTTTTGCTTGTTTTCTGTTGTGTTTTTTCATGTTGCAGGAGCTTTTGCCAGGGATCAGGTCGGCACTTTCCTGAAGACTTTTGGGCTGTTTGCAAGAAACTGTGCTTTAGTCTGTCCGTTATGCTTGTTGGCTTGTATGTTAGTTGTTTTTGCCAAAGTCAGTAAGGCTTCCCATTGTACATTCATTTTGCAAGTAAATAAAGGAAGACTTCTTTTCGTAGTTTGTTTACAGAAGTGTGTTGTGCTTGTGGTTTGTTTGATAAACTAGGATTGTCTGTTCGAGGCCAATCACTGGACAAGTTTATAATGTGAGATTATGTTTTTGGTTTGTTTGTCCGTTTTCTCTGGGTTAGCTAGACCCTATTCTGCCCCACAGCCGAGCGATTGGTATGTTTGATATACCTTGTGCCCATGTGTTTGTTTGTTATTAGGCTTATAGTTCTACTAGGCACGTTTGCCTTAATATAACACCTGTCATTCTGTCAAAAGGGGGCAAGTGAGTTGCCTGTTTGTCATTCATTTCTTGGGGACCAAGTTTTCCCAGTACAAGTTTTTACAAAAAGTTTTATCTGGGGGGTAAGCCCCTGACTATCAGTTAGTCATTACAAAAGTGGCTCCCTGGCCGTTTTCCTAAAAGATTTTCTTCTGATTCACATGTGGTACTTCCTGAGCTGCATGAGGTTCCATGTTCTTGGGACCTCTTTGCCCTGAAGTGTATCCAGCTTGCAACTTCCTTTGCCGTTTGCCCATGTGACCCAGTAAGGTCCTTCCCAATTGGGCCATAGCTTTCCGGTGTTCTCTTGTAAGCTGGCTTCGTTTGATCTTAGGACCAAATCCCCTGGGACGAGGTTAAGCTTTTTCATTTTTGCATTGTAATAGCTTTCAAGCTGCTTCTTGTACTTAGCCTCCCTGACTGCTGCCACTTCTCTTCTCTCTTCAAGCAAGTTCAGGTTCATTCGGATGTCTTGTTCGTTTTTGGCCTCCCTGAGCTTCATTCTGGCAGTCGGGGACCCTATTTCAGCCGGGATGACTGCCTCCGTCCTGTAAGTTAAGCTGAAGGGAGTTTTCCCGTTGCAGTCCTTAGGGGTGGTCCTGTATGCCCATAGCACAAATGGTAATTCCTCCAGCCATCCTTTTTGTTTTCTTCCAAGTCTCCCCTTCATTCCTTTGGTGACGCTTTGATTTTCCCTTTCCACCAGCCCGTTGCTCTGGCATGGTGATGGAAGTAAATACTCCAGTAAATTGCACACCATTGTCGCTCACGAGCTCCTTCGGAACACCGTATCTACAGATAATGTTGTCTAGCACAAACCGTCTCATCTGCTCCCCGGTTATTTTTGCCAAGGGCCTTGCCTCTATCCACTTGGTAAAATAATCAATGACAACCATCACGTACTTAACCCCTCCCGGGCCTTCTGGGAATGGCTCGATTATGTCGATGGCCCACTTTTGGAAAGGCCAGGACGTTGAAACAGGTATCATTGGGTGTTTGTGGCGGTGCGTCATAGGGGCATGGATCTGGCAATTGTCACATTTCTTGATCTCCTCTGATGCTGTCTCATACATTCGAGGCCAATAGAATCCCGCATTCATCGCCTTTGCCACTACTGTCCTTGGCCCCGAATGCATCCCACAAATCCTCTCATGCATTTCTCTGATCACATACTTAGCTTCTTCAATGTCAACACACTTCAGGGATGGGCCCAGGTATGATCTTCGGTAAAGTTCTCCATCAACCAACTCATATTGTAAGGCTTTGACTCTTACCTTCCTGGCTGCCTAGTCCCCCTCGAGTAACGTTCCGTCCTTGAGGAATTTTACAATTGGTGTCATCCATGTCTCTTGTGCGTTTTCGACCGCAGCTACCTCCTCTGTGTCGAGAGAGGGGGAGGTCAGGACTTCCACTTTGACTTCTCTTGCTAAGTGGTCAAATGCCACGGAGGCCAGCTTGCTGAGGGCTTCAGATTTTCTATTTCTCCCGCGGGGGATGTATTCTAGCTTAAAGGTCTTGAACGCTTCGGCTGTTTCTTTCACCTTTGCCACATACTGAGCCATTGCGTTGTCTTTAGCCTCATATTCCCCTTGGTATTGTTTGACCACCAACTGCGAGTCAGTACTAGCTTCCACATGTTTTGCCTTCATCTTTTTGGCTAGCCTCATCCCTGCTAAAAAGGCTTCGTATTCTGCAGTGTTGTTGGTATTCTCAAAGTCCAGCCTAATGGCGTAGGTTAGCTCAACTCCATCAGGGCTTATCAACGTAATGCCCGCTCCACTCCCCTCTTCACTGGAGCCTCCGTCTGTGAGTAGTTTCCACACAGCCTCGTCTTCCTTCTCTTTTTCTTCGCCTCCCATTTTAAAAGTTCCTTTTCTTCATCCTCAGTGACTTCTGCTAAGAAATCGGCCAGTATTTGTCCCTTCATGGCTGTCCTGGGTTTGAACTCCAATGAGTGTTCCCCCAGCTCTATAGCCTATTTAGCCAGCCGCCCTGACAACTCTGGCCTCCTCAGTACTTTCTAGAGGGGTTGGTCTGTCATTAAGGTGATCTTATGTCCTTGGAGGTACCTTCTGAGTCTTCGGGATGCAAAGACAAGAGCTAGAGCCAGTTTCTCTAGGGGCATATAGCGTTCCTCGGGGCCCTTGAGGGTTCTGCTGATGAAATATATTGGTATCTGCTTTCCCTCCCGTTCCACCATCATAACCGCACTTATGGTTGTTTTTTAGGCAGATAGATACAAGAGTAGATGCTCCCCGGGTACTGGGGTGGCTAGGGTTGGGAGTTTACAGATGTAGGCCTTCATTTCTTGAAAAGTGGTTTCTGCCTCAGATGTCCATTTAAACCTGTCCATTTAAATGCAGTCCTTCAGCACCTTCATAAAGGGGAGGGTCCAGTCAGCTACTTTTGACAAAAAGCGGTTCACGGTGATTAGCCTTCCGTTCAGCTGTTGGATGTCTTTCAGGGACCTGGGGGATCGCATTTCAGCCACGGCTTGAGTTTTCTCCGGGTTAGCTTTGATTCCACCCTTAGTAACCACTACCCCCAGGAATTTCCCTTCTTCTACCCCGAAGCAGCACTTCCCGGGGTTCAGCTTCATGTTAACATCTTGCATGGTGCGAATAGTTTCAGCTATATCATCTATCATGGCCATCTCAGTCAGGATTTTGATAACCATGTCATCGACGTATACCTCCAAGTTTCGTCCCCGTTGTTCTCTGAAGAGGGCATTCATGAACCTTTGATAGGTGGCCCCGACATTTTTGAGCCCGAAGGGCATTTTGGTATAGCAGAATGTCCCCTCGTCTGTGATGAAGGCGGTCTTCTCCTCATCTTCCATTGACATCTGTATTTGATGATACCCTTTGTAGGCATCCAAGAAGCACTTCAGGGGATACTGAGATAAGGAGTCCACTTGGACGTCTATCTCTGGGAGGGGGTAGCAGTCCTTGTGACATGCTTTGTTTAAATCTTGGAAGTCGATGCACATCCTCCACCCTCCGTCCTTCTTCTGGACCATAACCGGGTTAGCAACCCAACATGGGTACTTCACTTCTCTGACTATTCCGGCTCTGAGCAGCTTCCTTGTTTCTTCATAGGCGGCCTCCTCTTGCTGGGGCCCATGCTTCGTTTCTTCTGTTTAACTGGCTTTGCCCAGGTGTATGTATTGAGCCGGTGTTTGGTCAAGCTTTTTGGGATCCCTGTCATGTCTCCATGTTGAAATGCAAATACGTCTATGTTGAGAAGGAGCAACTCCTTGAGAGCACTCTTGCACTTGTTACTTAGGTGACTTCCTACTTTAACTGTCTGCTCCGGGAATCTGTCACAAAGGACCCACTCTTCGACCCCATCCTTTTGGGGTTTCTCGGATGCTTCCCCCTCAGATACGGAGGAGATTACTTCGTATGCAGATTTCACTCAAGCCAAGCCTTTTGGCGTTTGGAACACTAGAGCTTCGTGTGGGGTTGATGCTTTTGCTTGTAGGTCCCCAATCCCAGGTCTTCCCAGGATTGCATTGTACTTTAAGGGTGCCCGGACCACCGTGAAAGTTAGGTTTATAGTTCGGACACGATCCCCTACCCCGACTGTAAATGGGAGCCTGATCTTTCCCAAAGGGTGTGATACACTGTTGTTGAAGCCTACTAGGGGGATAGAGTCCTCCTCAAGCCTATCTCTTACGTCCCTGTCAAATCTGAGAAAACAATGCTCATATATTACTTCTACCACGGATCCCCCGTCCACATGTATTCTGGCCACCTTGTGGCCAGCTATTATGGTTGAAATGTTAAGAGGGAGTCGCTGCACTTCGTTTTCCTCCAGGTGTGGCATCAAGATGGGAGCTTTCATGCGGTCTGGGGAGCCCAGAATTCTGGCCTTTACATTTCTGGTGGTATCAAATTCATCCCTCCTTCGAATCATGTCTACATCTGCCCTTCCAGGCTCCCTCGCATCTTTCCCTTTGCGGTCCCCTACCCCTTCCTTAATTTCCTTAACCAAATGGGCCAGCTTACCCGTTTTCACCGCGGCCTCTATTTCCCTCTTTAGATACATGCAATCATCAGTTTTATGACCAAATCCCTTGTGAAAGTCACAATACTCGTTTAGTTGTGTTTTTGGCCCGGGATTTATGGGTGGTGGTCTTGGGAAAGAGCTCTTCACCCTCTCAGTGGCTAGTATTTCACTTGGGATTTTGGTGAGAGGGGTGAAGCTGTCAGAGTAGGGGGATGGGCCTCTCCCCCGAGGTCTATATGGGGAGTACGAGGGCCTTGTTCTATCATGCAACATTCTATCAAAAGCGGGTTTTCTTGAGTAAGGTGTACCTTTTTCGGGAGGTTTTGCAGCCGGGGTGAGCCTTCGGGGTGGGGTGTCCATCTCTTTAGCTTTTCTAACCGTGTCTTTGCCTCTGACAAAGGCTCTGACTCTGTCCATGAGGTTGTCAAAAGAGTGTGGGAACTCCTCCCCCAGCTTCTCGCATAGTTGTGCATGTTTTAACCCGTTAATGAAACTGCTGATTTTCATGACCTCCGGGACGTCCTTGATGTTCATGCTTTCTTTGACGAACCTCTCCATGTATTGATCTATTCGCTCATTGTCCCTCTGCCTTATATGCAAGATCTCGTTTGGGTTCTTGACCACTTTCCTTTGCTGACCAAAGTTTCTCAGAAACTTCTCACTTAACTCTTCATAGCTGTCAATCCCTCCGGGGGGAAGGCTGTCAAACCAAAGCCTAGCTCCCTCCGTTAGGGTCTGCACAAACATATGGCACCAAACTGGCATGGGCCACCGCCCCAACTGTCCTACACCCCTGAAGGCATGGAGGTGGTCCTCAGGGTCTTTTGTTCCATCGTACCGGTCGAAGTTTGGAGGTAGTTTTGTCTTAGGGGGCATGGGTGCTTCCGCAATCCTCCTAGTAAACTTCGAAATTTCGGCAAAGTCCCGTGGGAGGTAGGGTTGATCCAGACCATCATCGCTTTGGTTTTTCTTTTCTTTTTTTTTTCCTTTTTGCTTCTTCCCTGTAATGAGATCCTCCCTCTCTTCCGAGGACATTTGTCTAAGGGCCGTCATGAAAGTTTCAAGCGGGTCATTCCTACTGCTTTTGTTTTGTGGATCCACCCCTTCCTGGTTGGAAGGTGCGTCGAAGGACAGTCTAGCCCTGAGGCTGTCAAGCTTCTCTTGTCTTTCTAAATCCTCGAGACACTTTTTTAGCTTATCCTTGTGCATGCCAACAAAATCTGGAGTAATGGCGTCCTCCCTTTCCAGATTTTCCACTTGATTTTCGTTTTCTTCTTCATGAGTTATGTCTTCCATTGTAACCTTATCATGATCGTTCTGTACCGTCTAGATGGTACGTGAGCTGGGTGGAGTAGTCATGTTGCTTCTTGTAAAACGGGTTGTCTCAACGTCGGAGTTTCGGAGTGGGAACACAAGTCAGACCGTGTCCCACGGATGGCGCTGTAACACCCCAAAAACGGGTTTGGTAATCAAACCACGTTAATATTAACGACGGGTAAATACCGCTAGTGGTGAAAATTTACCCGGTAAATAATAGAATCTAAATAAATAAACCTAGTATTAATTAAAAGTAGGTTAAATACTTTGAGAAAACAAAGTATAAAAGGCCCGAGCTAACGGGACTTAAAGTAAAAACGGGATGTGACTTCCCCGAACCCACCAAGTAACTAGGAATATCAACCTAGTTAGTTAAGTATTGTTAAAATGCCAATGAAACTTGGTTAATAATACTTGTATAACTCTACAAAAGTTGAGGGACTAATAGGGTAAAAAAAAGAAATGGTTTAATAAATAAAAATCAAAAACACCAAAAACACACACTTAAGTGTGTTCTGGTCGTGAGAATCACAGGAGCAAAAAGGGCTCCTTCAAGCTAACCCTAAATCACTCAAAATCAGCCAATTTCAAGCAAGAAATCAAGAGCAAATCGAAAACCAAGCTGAAATTAGTGATCACCAAGCCTAGGGGATCTCAAGGTATGTCAAATTTCACTATTTGATTCCATCTCAGATTCTTGATGAACTTATGAAATCGAAATTCGAGCTTGCATGATTGATGTTTAGGTGAAACTAGGATGAACCCATGTCTAGGAACAAACCCTAGTCAAAAAATTGATGAATTAAGATTGAAAAATAGGAATTTGATAACCACCCATATATGTGTAAGTGGGTTTTTGTATCATTGTGATGAACACATGATTTAGTATGTTAAATTGCGAGAAAATTGATGTTATGATGCAAGATAGTGATATTGTTCATGAATATTAGACCAAGGGTTTGATTGTTGTGAATAAAACTTGGTTAAAAATTAATTAGGAGCTAAATTGATGAAAGTATCATGCCCACAAGGTGTTTGATAAATTGCCTAAGTGAAAACATAAAGTTATGGAAGTATGATAGAACTTGAAAAGAATCATATGCAATGATTCTTGACAAAATTGGATGATATGGATGCTTTAAAGTGGTAATTTAATAATTAGCCGGGTTGTTCACTATAGGCGACTCGAGCGAGAAGGCGGGTAACAAAGCCGGGAGCGACACGCGGCATAAAGAGAAGATCTAAGGTACGTGGCTTGTCACCCCGTTACATTTATGTAGACAAGCTTAGTTTAAATATGTGTAATGTTGATATAACGAAAAAGGTTGTGTTTGGTATGTCATTGAAGTGATGGAATTCACTCGACAACCAAATGGGTCAAATTAATAGTTAAAAATAAAAGTGATTAAAATGAAGACACCATTTGGTAAAAGTTATAATGGATCGAACAATTTAAAAATATTGTTTTTAAGTAATAAGAACCATGGCGCGAACCGGAATAGGTTCAAGGGGCATGATGGTATTAATCTACCATCATACGTTGACAAATGGTCATGTCGACTAAACGGGTCAAATAGTGTGCAAATACCATTTGACAATAATAACTAACGACTACTTGTTGAGTTTTTGTGATAACAGGAAATAACATGTGATTGCATTGCTTTAACTAGAAAATTTAAAGCAAAATGTATATATACGGGTCGATGCTATAACCCGAGCCAGGTACGCACATTTAGAGTTTTAGGAGAAGTGATATTTTGGTCAAATTATAGCGAAAGTCCTTTGTCGTAAAATGAGGGACTAAAATTAACCAAAAAGCCCTTAATAGGTAAACCGGGTAAACGACCCTTAGAGGTTGTTTAGGAACTTGTGTTGTGATTATGTAGCCCTTAGACACGTATATGAGTCTTAGGCAAAAATCTTTTGTGAGTTAAATGCCCTAAAGGGGGGTCATTAGCATAAAATAACTAAACGAAGGGTAAATTGGGATTTCGGGTTTTCTTAAGTTAAATCCGCCGCAAAAATAGTTGTGGTGGAAAATAAGTAGGCACTTAAATATGGAAATGCGAGGCGTGAAAAGAGAAGAGCGGATTTGATGCTTAAATGCATAAAAATCCCCAATCGGGTCAAAATGAATTACGCGCGTAACTTGGGTGTTTGTTGCATATTTCACAAAAGTTAGGAATCCAAGATAGAGATTTAAATTTAAATATCTTAGTTTATGATTTATGGCTAACTAGGAACAAGTTTAGAGGTCCTAAATACAAACGGGTCGAAATATTGATTTTGAACAATAAGCCGAATGCTTAAAGATTTAGAATTTCATTAGTTTTAAATGTTGAATTTTACTCCACAAGATGGAGAATTAAATTACGAGCGCGTAGGAAAAAGAATCGCGTAAAACGGACATCTAGATTAAAAGTTATGGCAATTTAAAGTTGAAATTTCAGAAAATTGAGCTGGGCAGGAAATGCAGGTTTGCAACCTGCACCTGCTGGAAAACCGTCTCCCCCGCGGCACGTTGAGGGAGACATGTAACCTGTCGCGACACGCGGAGGTCGCTCGCGGCCCGCGTAAGCTTCTATGGGATCTGTCGCGGGGCGCGACAGACCTTATTTCGAATTTTTAATTTGTTTCCTAATTGTTTGATACCAGAACTTGTTTATATGCATTATAACATTGTCAAAACTAACATTTAATGTGGTTTTGACATTAGGTGAAGTTGGTCTAGCTCCGGATGGTGATCAAACATGAATCTAAGAACCGAACACACCTCTCAATGAAGCTTCCGCAATTATTTTTGTTTTGTTAAAAAATAAAAAGAAAGATTATGTAAACACACTCAACTATGTTTTGGGATGTTGTAAACATGTTTTAAATACTGATAATGTAAATGTTTTTGTTAAGTGGCATTTTCATACAAAATGCTTACTTTAATGTTATCGTAATGTTAAAAATTACTATGGGTGTTACAAGTTGGTAATCAGAGCTCATGGTTAAAGAGTAAATTGTGTTCGGTTCGAGGCTTGATCGCAAATCCGGTAAGTACATGTATGTTAATGGTCTAGAATGATTAAAGTGTTGAGATCAACACATAGGATTATCGCGTAATACACGTTACAACAATCAAATCGATAAATGATAGATTTAGTTAACAAAATTACGTGCGTTAACACGTATAGTAGAAAAGCCTTGTATTATGATACGGGCATTTAGTAAAGTTAACATTACTAACTTTTGTGAATGTTTTAATTGGAGGAAACTTGCATTTGAAGATGACGAGGATTGAACAAATTACGGATATGATAGAAGAATGGTCCGAAGTATGAAAAGAGGAGCATGCTCACCAAGGACCAAATCGCGTAACAACCGCGAATAAAAGTAAAGGCAAGAAAAGTCCGTCGGGGCAAGCATTATCAGGTGCACACTTTTAAATTTAAAGGCACAAGTAGTAATATGCAACAAACATATAGGGGATAACGGTTGCATATATATGATAAAACATGAATAGGATACATGTAGAAAATGATTGTTGCATATGTAAATTCAAAGCTTGGAAAACCTGAACAAAATACTTATCCAGGATATTATTTCCAAGGAAACTGAATAGAGGCGTTACTTACATGGGGTGTAATGTGAAAATTTTAAAAGGTCATGTATATCAGGTGTCGATCTCTTACTCTGGCCAAGTAAGTAGTGAACATGTGGTACCATGAACTTTTATGACAGACACATTTACGTCCGATGTAATAAGGACGGGGTGAGTGGGACAAATTAAAAGTACCCAAATGAATCAGATAAACAAAATATTTGAAAATAATGTAAACATACAGCCGAGTGACGGAAGCTTATTATATTAGGGTAATGAGCCCGAGTGAAGGGACAAAGAAACATGTAAAACGAGTAAGGTACGCACTGGGAGGGGGTGTACTTACACTCGAACCCGGAAGATGCAAACATGAAAAAAAAAACGATTAAGGTATACACTGGGAGAGGGGTGTACTTACACTCGAACCCGGAAAATACAAATGTGCCTCTTAACGGGCCGTTTTTGTAAAATGTCAAACTTGAGGACAAAGTCGGATTATAAAAAAAATGAAGCGAGGTCTTAATGCATACCGGGAGGGTTGCAATAATAACGACTTCGGTAAAACACTCGGTTGATGGGTAAGAATTAAACACATGCGTAGACCGAGAAACGGGAACGCGAATAGAAAGTTAAAAGACTCGGGTTTTGAGTCATAACTAAAAGACGACGAGACGATGTAATTAGAAATTTTGAATAAATTATGTTCAACTATTTTAAAGTTGAACGGGTCGATTATAGTATCATGCCGGACAGCATGAGTAAACGCAGGCGGGATAATGGTAGCGTTAAAAGCAAAAGAATAGTGAGCCCGGTAATGGGACACAATCAAATTCGAATGTATGTGAACTGGATAAAGGTGAGCATAAGATAAACCGACGCATAAATGACGCGAGAAGTCATAAAGTCGGAAAATTTGTCCAAAAGGAAACGAAGGTAGCCTTAGACTACGGTCAAGGTCAAAGAAAATACCAAAGCGAAAATAAATGATTTTAAACAAAAACAGGATGCCTTGACACCAAACATGTAATTTAAGAATGACATGAGTAAAGAACGATCTACGGGATCAACATAACCTCTGGGGTTATAAACAATGGAAAGGTCTACGAGACTAAAACGACCCACAGGTTATGACTAGAAAGAAATAGATTATAAAGACCTCGCCTTAAAGAGGTGAAAGCCTAATAAAATAGCCCATAAGGCTAAGTGATAAAACCTACGGGTGAATTAGACAAAGAGAGGGAATAAATTGAGAATCCTCGCATAAAACAAAGACTGTAAGGGAATAAATTTTGGACTGTCAATATCCCGGTACGGATACTTGACAAAGGTTAAAGAGAAGACGCTAAACTAAAACTTCGGTTTTAGTAAGAAATAACGTTTTTACAAATATAATTTCTGATAGGAATTTAAATAGTAAGCATGAAAGATACAAGTCTTGACACTGATAGGCGCAAGACGATATATTCGAAAAGTGATATTTTCGAAAATGAAATATTGATATAAATTAAACATGATGCGACACGATCACGGTCAAGAAATGCAATGTGAAGTGGAATCACATTATAACCAAGCGAGCGGTAAAAAGTAACTGGACTAATAAGTCTAGTTAGTGAGACCAGTTTGGGTCATTTAAATAAATTTGATTTACTTGTAAGCGGTGGATTCGGTATAACTGAACCGAATAAATAAATTTGAGAACAAAAGAAATTGTTGCTAAAAGTGAAAGATTTCACTAAGGACCTTTAAACGGGTCAAAGAAACGGATTCATAAAGAATTCGATAGTATATGAAAGCGACGGATATCGCTAAGTTAACTAAACTAGTGGAAATAACGAGATTACGTTATTTCAAGTCGCACTATGTCTTATGAGATACGTAGACAATTAGTAACCAAAAAGATGTTACCATACTTTTCTGGTAATACTAACAATTGGTTAAAAGTATAAGTAATGTTTAAAAGATTTCTCGGATCAAATACATTGAGTTTAAACTCAATGAATTATGTAAGAAAAGGTTTCGAGGACGAAACCTCTTTAAGGGGGGTAGACTTGTAACACCCCAAAAACGGGTTTGGTAATCAAACCACGTTAATATTAACGACGGGTAAATACCGCTAGTGGTGAAAATTTACCCGGTAAATAATAGAATCTAAATAAATAAACCTAGTATTAATTAAAAGTAGGTTAAATACTTTGAGAAAACAAAGTATAAAAGGCCCGAGCTAACGGGACTTAATAGGGGTGAGCAAGTTTAGGTCCGGACCGAAAATAACCGAGAACCGAACCGAAAATATACCTAACCGACCCGAACCGAAGTACCTAGGTATTTAGATCGGTTCCAATTTTTCATATAAAATAGGGTCGGGTCGGGTCGGTTCTCGGTTTTTTCATGGTGAAACCCGACTTGGACCTATGGACCGGAACCGACCCTATATTTAGGGTAGTGAATCGGTTCTGTATTTTATGTTTGATCGGTTCTCGGGTCGGGTCGGGTAATGGTCGGGTTTTTCCTTTTGCTCACCCCTAGGACTTAAAGTAAAAACCGGATGTGACTTCCTCGAACCCACCAAGTAACTAGGAATATCAACATAGTTAGTTAAGTATTGTTAAAATGCCAATGAAACTTGGTTAATAATACTTGTATAACTCTACAAAAGTTGAGGGACTAATAGGGTAAAAAAAAAAGAAATGGTTTAATAAATAAAAATCAAAAACACCAAAAACACACACTTAAGTGTGTTCTGGTCGTGAGAATCACAGGAGCAAAAAGGGCTCCTTCAAGCTAACCCTAAATCACTCAAAATCAGCCAATTTCAAGCAAGAAATCAAGAGCAAATCGAAAACCAAGCTGAAATTAGTGATCACCAAGCCTAGGGGATCTCAAGGTATGTCAAATTTCACTATTTGATTCCATCTCAGATTCTTGATGAACTTATGAAATCGAAATTCGAGCTTGCATGATTGATGTTTAGGTGAAACTAGGATGAACCCATGTCTAGGAACAAACCCTAGTCAAAAAATTGATGAATTAAGATTGAAAAATAGGAATTTGATAACCACCCATATATGTGTAAGTGGGTTTTTGTATCATTGTGATGAACACATGATTTAGTATGTTAAATTGCGAGAAAATTGATGTTACGATGCAAGATAGTGATATTGTTCATGAATATTAGACCAAGGGTTTGATTGTTGTGAATAAAACTTGGTTAAAAATTAATTAGGAGCTAAATTGATGAAAGTATCATGCCCACAAGGTGTTTGATAAATTGCCTAAGTGAAAACATAAAGTTATGGAAGTATGATAGAACTTGAAAAGAATCATATGTAATGATTCTTGACAAAATTGGATGATATGGATGCTTTAAAGTGGTAATTTAATAATTAGTCGGGTTGTTCACTATAGGCGACTCGAGCGAGAAGGTGGGTAATAAAGTCGGGAGCGACACGCGGCATAAAGAGAAGGTACGTGGCTTGTCACCCCGTTACATTTATGTAGACAAGCTTAGTTTAAATATGTGTAATGTTGATATAACGAAAAAGGTTGTGTTTGGTATGTCATTGAAGTGATGGAATTCACTCGACAACCAAATGGGTCAAATTAATAGTTAAAAATAAAAGTGATTAAAATGAAGACACCATTTGGTAAAAGTTATAATGGGTCGAACAATTTAAAAATATTGTTTTTAAGTAATAAGAACCATGGCACGAACCAGAATAGGTTCAAGGGGCATGATGGTATTAATCTACCATCATACGTTGACAAATGGTCATGTCGACTAAACGGGTCAAATAGTGTGCAAATACCATTTGACAATAATAACTGACGACTACTTGTTGAGTTTTTGTGATAACAGGAAATAACATGTGATTGCATTGCTTTAACTAGAAAATTTAAAGCAAAATGTATATATACGGGTCGATGCTATAACCCGAGCCAGGCACGCACATTTAGAGTTTTAGTAGAAGTGATATTTTGGTTAAATTATAGCGAAAGTCCTTTGTCGTAAAATGAGGGACTAAAATTAACCAAAAAGCCCTTAATAGGTAAACCGGGTAAACGACCCTTAGAGGTTGTTTAGGAACTTGTGTTGTGATTATGTAGCCCTTAGACACGTATATGAGTCTTAGGCAAAAATCTTTTGTGAGTTAAATGCCCTAAAGGGGGGTCATTAGCATAAAATAACTAAACGAAGGGTAAATTGGGATTTCGGGTTTTCTTAAGTTAAATCCGCCGCAAAAATAGTTGTGGTGGAAAATAAATAGGCACTTAAATATGGAAATGCGAGGCGTGAAAAGAGAAGAGCGGATTTGATGCTTAAATGCATAAAAATCCCCAATCGGGTCAAAATGAATTACGCGCGTAACTTGGGTGTTTGTTGCGTATTTCACAAAAGTTAGGAATCCAAGATAGAGATTTAAAGTTAAATATCTTAGTTTATGATTTATGGCTAACTAGGAACAAGTTTAGAGGTCCTAAATACAAACGGGTCGAAATATTGATTTTGAACAATAAGCCGAATGCTTAAAGATTTAGAATTTCATTAGTTTTAAATGTTGAATTTTACTCCACAAGATGGAGAATTAAATTACGAGCGCGTAGGAAAAAGAATCGCGTAAAACGGACATCTAGATTAAAAGTTATGGCAATTTAAAGTTGAAATTTCAGAAAATTGAGCTGGGCAGGAAATGCAGGTTTGCAACCTGCACCTGCTGGAAAACCGTCTCCCCCGCGGCACGCGGAGGGAGACATGTAACCTGTCGCGACACGCGGAGGTCGCTTGCGGCCCGCGTAAGCTTCTATGGGATCTGTCGCGGGGCGCGACAGACCCTATTTCGAATTTTTAATTTGTTTCCTAATTGTTTGATACCAGAACTTGTTTATATGCATTATAACATTGTCAAAACTAACATTTAATGTGGTTTTGACATTAGGTGAAGTTGGTCTTGCTCCGGATGGTGATCAAGCATGAATCTAAGAACCGAACACACCTCTCAATGAAGCTTCCGCAGTTATTTTTGTTTTGTTAAAAAATAAAAAGAAAGATTATGTAAACACACTCAACTATGTTTTGGGATGTTGTAAACATGTTTTAAATACTTATAATGTAAATGTTTTTGTTAAGTGGCATTTTCATACAAAATGCTTACTTTAATGTTATAGTAATGTTAAAAATTACTATGGGTGTTACAGGCGCCAATGTCGAATACCCAAATCCCGGCTGACGATCAATGGATCTTCACTGACGTCAAGATATCCCGGCCTTCGTTGCTACAAAAAAGTAAACCGTTAGCCTCGTCACGGAGGGCCCCGGAAGGGGGATACGTGACCAAGCTCCGGCGTGAGAATAAGTAAACTTGCCGAAGAGGTGGAGGAGCTTATTCCGATGAGTGTGATCACCGGAATGTTTCCTCCAATGTGTGAATCCAATAAATGTGTGTGTGATTAATGTATAAGAATATTGGTTGGAATAGAGGAGTAAATGAGAGAGCTTTAAATGTGATACCTTGGAGTCCTCTGTGATCACCCTTTCTTGCTCTTATATAACCATCAAGCCTTATCTCCCATGTGAGATATTTTAGTAGGATGATCCGACGGATTCCGAGAGTCTTCGGGGGGCTCAGACACGTGTCTGACCCCTAACGGTAAGATGGCAGCCTCATTAAATGGTTTCCGGCCAGGAAGTACACTTTTCAGCCACAGATCCTTTTCTAATCAAGTAATAAATGTTGCCTGTGTCCTCTGATTCTAGTTTCCCGCCCATTTCGTAAAAGGAGAGCCTTAGTGGGCAAGGTAAGCCACTGTTGGGCTTTTATCCTGTTGGGCCCACGCGATAGTAGCTCAAGATGGGTAAATGGGGCAACCCATAGGCCCGTCGTCAATAACCACCATTATTTTCTCTATATAAATAATCCACTATATATATTAAAATTATTTGAAACATCCCCAAATTAAAAATGGGTCTTATATAATTTGTTTCAATCAGGTCACTTAACATCCATTTTTTATTAAAATTAAGGGTTTTTTCATCCGATTCATAGGTAACCGTGGTGATGTGGATTTTTGTTTCTTTTTTCTCTTTTATTTGATGCTAACATCGAGCAATAACGTGGATTTTAACTTGTTTTTTTTTTTAATTTTTAATGTAATTAAAGTGTTTTTAATTTTAATAAATATAATTTCTTATATTATAATAATCCGACCCTAGCATCTTATGCTCCATTTTTCTTTTGACACATGGAAAAAAAGACATGGCTCAATTTGAATGTTAAGTTATCTAATTGCGACAAAAACGATACGAGTGACTTAATTAGAACACTTTTGAAACTTGGTTACTATTCTGTGACATATTCCCTTAAAAAAACTAAAATAGGGCGAAGTTCAATTTGGTAGGCTATAATCTAGAGGTCCGAACCCGGACCCGAAACAAAAACTCGTACCCGAGTAGGGTCCGGATATGCATATTCTCATCAGTACCCGAACCTGGGTATTTTCGTACCCGATTTATACCTAGGTTTTTTGTATACCCGGGTTTAATAATACCCATACCCGGGTTTTAGGAATACCTGTACCTAGGGATGAGCATGGTACCCGTTCTACTAGTATCGTACCGGTGCCGAAAAATGGGAAAAATGGGTACCGGTACCGAATATACCCGGTAAGGTTTGGTACCAGTTCAGTACCGGTACCGAATGCTCATCCCTACCCGTACCCGGGTTTTAGGAATACCCGCACCAGGTTTTACGAATACCTGAAACCGGGTTTTAGGAATGTATGCACGTTGATTATTCTAGTTCCTAGTAACATGTAATCTTGTTAAATTAACATCTTACATAATTAAAGTTCATGTTTATAAACTCAAAAATGAAGTTGGAAACAAAAAAACTACCAAGTTCATGTTTATACCCATCCGGGTTTTTTTTCCATACCCGACCAATACCTGAACCTGGAAACAGGGGCGCAACTTCCTTGGGGCGGGATCCCCCCCCCCCCCCCCCCCAGGAACTTTTTGACGCGTAATGTTATGAACAGTACCTTCGTATAGAAATTTTTAGTTATATACGTTTTCGCCCCCCCCCCCCCCCCCTCACGAAATTGGGAAAAATCGACCCCCTAAGCTTCGCCAATGCCTGGAAATATTGTATTCTAATACCCGGTTATAAAAACCATAACCTGTGTTATGGATTTCCTGATCAATACCTGGACCCGAACCTGATCCAAGGTATTACCCGAAAATTCAAAACGCAGCCATACCCGTACCCGAGTATTAAAAAATCCGGTTTGTGCACCTCTACTATAATCTATATTGCTATAAACCCGAAATAAGGCCTTGATTTTTTCTGATAAGAAAAGCCCAACATTGGCCCATTGAATGAGGTGTACAAAACCACAAAATCGCCGTTGAGCCAGAGCTAGGGTTTCTACTTGCAAGGTTAGCTTCTTCAGGCAAGGCAAACATGGGGTACGTATATCTATCTTTTTCCATACCTAGTGCTCACTCACTGCTAAACTATATGTTTTATGGTTTATGTCTGTGATTGGTTGGTTTGATGTTTTATGGAGTATATAAGACATGAATTATGTAATATAGAAAAAGAGCTTTAGATCCAAATGACGAAACTTGCTGAACCTTTAGTTATTGGTGAGGGATGACATTGTTTTACTGCCATCATTGTTTACATGTCCGAATAATCAAATCTACTATATATGGTTTATTTAATTAATTATATCTCATGAACTACAAATAGTTTTTAATTGTTGTAAGTTATTCATTTCTGTATATAGTTGTTTTGTGGAAATTGTTCTATAACCAGTGCATAAAGTATCACAAGTTTGGTGCTTTTTTTCCTTTTTGGCCAAGAGAATGCAAGTTTCATTGCAATTACACTGTAGTTGTTTATGATAGTGGTGCAATTAGAAGTTTGAAGCTATGCAGTTAATGCGGTAAAATATCGGATATCGGTCAAGGACCGATATTTGAGATATAGGTTATCTCGGTGAGATATCGGTGGGCTATCAATAATTTTAATATCACGCATAATTTATATATATGATATATCGGTTATATTGGTCAAATTTTGGTTTTTTTTTTGCACCAATATTTTGACTGGTATATGACACCGATATTTTACTAGGGGACCGATATATCACCGGTATTAACTGCATAGGTTTGAAGTGTTTGTTTTAAAACGTTTGGGCAAAAGAATGGTTCACCAGACACATTAGCAATGAGAACGAAGTAAGAAAAAGATGAAGCTATTTTAATTTAATTATACACATGGTTTTTTATGTGCAGTTTATTAGTTGTTAAACCTTCAAAATGTGAATTAGGTGATTTTATTCTGTATTATTGTCACAAGTTTTCACCTGTTTTTTCAACTTCTATCAACTTTTACACTTGCAGGAAGACACATGGAATGGGAGCGGGTCGTAAGCTGAAGTCCCACCGCAGAAGGCAAAGGTGGGCCGACAAGTCGTACAAGAAATCTCACCTTGGTAACGAATGGAAGAAGCCATTTGCTGGTTCTTCTCATGCTAAAGGCATCGTCCTTGAAAAGATGTAACCAAACACTCCCTATTTCCCTTCTCCATTTCTAGCTTCAAAAAAGCTTACAATTTGCTCAACATTTTTACAGTGGTATTGAGGCCAAACAGCCTAACTCTGCTATCCGAAAGTGTGCTAGAGTTCAGCTAATCAAGAACGGAAAGAAGATTGCAGCTTTTGTTCCAAATGATGGTTGCTTAAACTACATTGAAGAAAACGTATGCACTCTGTTGATATCTTTTAAAAGACAAGTTATAGTGGTTTATAGTAATAACTAATAAGTGGATTCATGGTTTATAATTTGTGTTTTTGCACAGGATGAGGTGTTGATTGCGGGATTTGGAAGAAAAGGGCATGCTGTGGGAGATATTCCCGGAGTCAGGTTTAAGGTTGTGAAGGTTTCCGGTGTGTCTCTTTTGGCTCTCTTTAAGGAGAAGAAAGAGAAGCCTAGATCTTAAGTTTATCTAGCTAGTTGTTTATCTAGTACTTTTGATTCTGGACACCAATCTCTTTTGATTCTGGACACCAATCTCTTTAAGACGTCAAATGTTACTGTTTTCTATTTAAACTGTGTTTCAATGGCTACTCAGTTTCTTATTTTACCTATTATTTTATATGCCAATCATGACTCAGTGTTCAAGAAGTGGGTTGATACTGTTGGTGTTTATTTGCTTTATTGATTGATTTGAGTTCACTCAATTTATACAAAGGGTCAAAACGAGTCCATTTCTATTATATTGGTTTAACTTCAAAATAGATCTGAAATTCCAAATGGCCAAAGTCGTACCTAGTAAATCTCACAAACAGTGAGGTCATTGTAAAGGTCTAAAATTCCAAATGACCAACAAAAGTATACCGCTTCTTATGAGCGTGCCACCTCGGCCTTTTTGGCGTGGCCCCACACGGAGTGGGCGTGGAAGCCTCTCCACGTCAGGCTGGCGTGGTGTGTGAGGTGTGGAAATCTTCACCGGCATGGAGGACTTTTGGGTGGTGAGGTGGCGGCTTTTCATTGGTTGGTAGATTTTGGGTTGGTTTTGATGAGTTCTTGTTTATTTTTTATTTTATAAAAATGCCACTTTCACGCCCCTCCCACTTCGTGCTTTTTTACCACGCCTCTTTGTTGATGTGGCTGTCACATGCCTTGTCACTTCGTAGTCTTACTAGACGAGATTTTTTGTCTGTGTTCATTTATTAGGGAAATGAACTTTTGTTAGTGTTCGTTTGCGTAGGAGACGATACGAAGTTGTAAACCTAAATTGTTAAAAAGGTATGTAATGCACAATACACTAATACAATAATACTTATTAAATATACTATTGGTGAGAATTTTTGAAGTTTTTAAAATTATGAAATTAAAAACCCTAACGAACACAAACGAACTCGTTATCGAACATTGAACATGCACAAACACAAATAAACTTCCTGCCAAACGACTCATAAAATGTTCACTGGATGTTCAGTTTGTTTGCAGCTCCACGCAGGATCACTTAGTTAGAAGCTCTTTGATGGAAACCAAGTATCTTCATCTTGTGACTAAACTGTAAAGAACCTTGTATTTAAAGGACTTTTAATGCAAAACTGAAAGATAAAGAACAAAAGCATACAGGTACCTAATCCTCAAGGACTAGTTATGTAACTTAGTGGCCACAAAATAACGGTCTATTTTTTCCTGCAAACGAGCACCTTCCATCTATGAGCAAAAGAATCGGGTGTTTTTGTACTTAATCTGGTGGATGAAGAGTAGGGTCATAATCCTCCGGCCTTTTGGAATGAAAGAATATGATGGGATAGGTCGGAGGACGGTATAACAACATTAAACGCCATCTGTTTATCTGAAACCGGTGATCTCGTGATCGCTGTTCATCGTCTTCTGCACAATCATCTACGCCCTTGTCATAACTTCCACTCGATTCTCAGGTCATTGCTCATCCTTAAGGACTTGATTATTTTCTTGTGCTAGCGTAAACAGAAAATCGGGTCATTATAATCGTTTTTAACCCGCTGTTTGACCTGCATACATACCATAGTTTATACAATTTTAATACAATTATACTTATACACACATAGAATATATAACAAATGTTGTTTTCTAAATGCCAATATTATTTCAAACAATGCCGCCCTATACAACTCATACAAATACCTGTATATTATTTCTCTATTTTAAAATGAATTTTATACATTGTCATACATGCTCTATTATTATGATTGTATCCCCTAAAGCAATGTCATTCATCACCTGCCATTAACCTACAATATGTATGTAACTAGTGGACAGCAGGACAGGTGTGGTGAGCTAGCAGAAGCAGTTGATACTCTGATAAAATAGTAGAAATGGCAAACGACAATAAACAGACCCAACTAAAGTCAACGGACGACGTTAACTTCAAAATGCGCCGAAGTTTTTCGTGGGATAGATCCTTTTTCACCAGTGATGGTATGCTATATTTTACCAAATGTGTTTCATTTGTAATTTGTATGACATAACTTCTTTGTTTTTTATGCAGGTTTTCTTGGTCCTGCAGAGTTGTCAAGCATGATCAAAGGAGACGGGGATGATGTCAAGCACGAGTTACAGAAAATCGACGAGCTCGAAAGTCTGGAAGCTGAATTGTACCAAGAAATTGAAGCTTCAACTCAAAAAGCCAATGAAATATCTATGTTAAAAAAATCAAGCAAATGCTTGTCATCAGGAAAGAGGGATTCTCAAGCAAAAAAGACAACTGGAGCGAGTGGTCCCCACAAGGATGCACCGACCAAGACACCACCGAAAAGATCATCGTTAACCGGTGCTTCAGGTACTTCTCCAACGAACAATGTTAAAAGCCCAGCGAGAAGAAGCATGGGTTCCATAACTGGTAAAGATAATGTTGGCTCCCCCTCGAGAACACCACCTGCGATCATAACTAAGAATACACTGGCGTCGGTTAATACTCGTGTATCAAGGACATCGCCTGCTAGTCCTGTTAGCCCACGGTCACCAGGTTCATCACCTTCGGCATTTTCCGTCACTCAACGCTCAAAAAGGCGTGATAGTGTTCCTCATAAATCCTCGGTGAATAATGAGAAACCATCACCAACCAACGAAAGAAGAAACGATGACCGCAAAGCTAGCAAACGTGCAGTCAGTGTAACGCCCAAAACACAATCAAGCATCAGCATGAAGATTAAACCGCCACCTATGATTTCTCATCCATCCTCACCTTCAGGTTCAACAACTCAACGGTGGTCTCTGTCATCATCTTGTACGGTCGATCAAAGGTCAAAATCACACGAAATTAAAGGTTCTCCTGTTCATCACGCATCCAAACCGGCTTTGAAAAACCATCCCATTGGCCAGACTTCAGACCCGAACCGAAAACAGCCAGCAAAAACAGCTGCAGCAGCTAGTTCAGGAGTACAACCAAATTCCCCGAAAACTAAAAAACTATCAAGTCCTAAAGCAAAAGCATCTTCGGAAAATATTTATATAATCTCTCCGGAACTCCTGGACTTGAAAGGTAAGATAAACGCCTTGAAGATGGAAATCAACATGCACAAGGACAGATGCAACAAAATGGTCCGTGCCGAAGGTAACATGAAGACTGCATTTGCTATCAAAGAATGCAGGGTGTGAGTTATTCGGAGTTGTTCACGACTACATGTAAATGATAATCTAAACAAACAATGAATTGTTGAATGGTGTCAAAATTTTTGTTTTGCTTTCACATGGCTAAAATTAAGAATACAACATTGTTCATGTGTAGCGTCAAAGTTTGTTTCCGTACCATGCTTTTCTTCGGTTTCAACAACAATCAATGATCTAATTAGCGCGTGTCGTATAATATGTTACCTAAATTAATGGTTTGAACTGGCATGGAATTATTAAGTTAACCTTGAGTTTGAACAAGGGTTTACAATGATATGAATGTATCTTTATTTTAACACATATTGTTATCTAAATAAGCTTATATGCATTATGCTAACATATGTGGGTTGGGAGAACTAAGCTTTTGTATATAGCAAGTTTAACCAAGGGCGGATTTATGAAGGCTTCATGGGTGCCCAGGCTACCCCTCAACTTTCTTTCCGATACTCCAGTGGTTGGAAACAAGTCGAACGACTCACACAAAAACGTTTTGTATTGGTTGAGAACATGAGATATTTACATGATGTTTTTGAGGTAATAAATAGATTCCGAGCCATACAAATCCTGCTTATGTTATAGTGCATATAAATTTTGAGCTCTTCAAGGCCAGGAATCAAACCTTCTCAAGCCTGGCTCGACTCATTTGTTACACGAATCTTAAACATGGTTTAAACCTTCAATGCAAGAACAAGATCTCTTGCTTACCCGTCACGAGTCTGCCTACAAGTCACGTGGTTTAAATGCGTAACGGTAAAGTGTCCGCGCATTTAAAACCATAAACATCCACATGCAATATCACAAACCATAAGCAATACACAAAACATTAACAAAAACCTATCTCCATCCAAAGATAGAAAAAAAAACCATAATTATCCCAAAACCGTCTATTTTCTTAAACCAAAATGATCAGAAGTTTAACACCAAGCAGTACCAGAGTCAGCAGTACTTGCTAGTGCACATAAAAACATTTGTAAGTAAAAAAAAAACCATAAGTTGGCATCAAACAATAAAAAGTCAAAAGTCATATATGTTTACCAACTTCACTAATCACTACCTATTTTTTCAAACTGCAGTTTCTTCGCCGCTTTCACACTCTTTTTGCAAGCAGTATTGGTTTTCTGGAGTTTTGGAAAGTAATTAAGGCGGTAACTAAGAAGAGCCGGTCCAAAAATGCTATATTTCCCACTGCTGCTAAATGCAGCTTCTGCATCACATTTTCTCTCAAACACCAGTTTCACACACTTTTTCTTCTTCAACACCCGAGTCTCTGCTTCTAGTAGAGCTCCAAAACGCCTATAAATCGCATGCAGTTTCTTTACGGATGGCACAGTATCCAAATTTGTAAACTTGAAGGTTAAGGAAGTTGAAGAGTTCTCTTTGTTAGATTCAGATTCGATTACAATAGCTTCTGGTTGGTTTACGGTTTCCTCACCATTCTTGTCTTTTCTCGATCGGTAATCCTTAAAATCAGCGGAGAATTTGACCAGTGAGTCAAGATTATGCTGACGTTCTATCGGGTTTATGGCAGCCAGATAAATCTGCGAAAGAAATTCAACCGCAGTTTGAGTTTGACTTTGACTTCGACTTCCCTTACCAGACCCGTTAGATTCGATAGCTTTCCTTTTTCTGCCTCTTTTTTTAGGCTTATATTCCACATCCGACAAACTTTCGTTACCATTGGACATCAAATCCGACATGCTTCTCACTTTCTTACTTGGGCTCAAACCACCGTTAAACAACGGTTTATACTTACGTGGCCTGCCACGTGCCTTCGGTTTTCCATTCGAATGAAGTGCAGAATTAGTAACGTCAGATTTGTCATCTAAAACTTGGCTTACTTGAAGCTGATGATATCCTTTCCACCGATTAAACGCTGATAACTGACCTTGAACCGTTGAAACACCTAATCTATTCATCCCCAACGGATCTTTCGCTAAATCTTGCAAAAAGTCAACAGTTTTCGCGGGATTGAAAGAATCCAAAGTTGAGAATCTATCCCCACCATCTATTCTACTAGATCCTTTCCTAATCCCCGAGTTAACGATAATCTGGGATTTCACTTCCTTGTATATTTCTTCCGATACACATAAACACGTTAATCCACATTCAACACGTCTAGCAGCCTCACGCAGAGCATGATCCACAGCACGAACAAAAGATTCATCACTACATTGACTTTCCATTTTACAAAAGTTAACACGAAAGGGTTTAACATCGCGTAACTCATTAAACGCAAACGTTTGGTCCCCAAAATACGCGATCACAAACCCATCTTTCTTTAAATGTTTCATTGCTTTATCCGTCAAAGCCGATGGATCGATTATCTGGCCAGGCCACCACGGATGGCTCTTCACCTTCCCCCAAACCAAATCCGCAAACTCATATTCACCTTCTTTTTCGGCGAATTCAACATCACTCGCCTTTCTTACACTCGATTCTTTTCTAGACCATTGGTTCAAATCAACAACAAGATCAATCGCACGCGCATTACCAACTTCAAAAACATTCCTTTCTACACCAAATCCCACTACATTTGTTCCAAATTTCCCATCATCTACAACCCCTGATCCTACAACTTCACCATTCAAACTTATATCACTTCCCAAATGATCAACCCCATTTTCAAGAACTTTACAAACTCTCTCATCAGACTCCATTACAACCCCTTTTTTACCCAATCCCACAACATCCTCACGACGATCAAAAGACGGTTCCATCGCTCGGGTTTCGGTGATCGATGATTCCATCAAGAAACCCAAAACTTACACAATCAACACAAGTTCTTTGATACCAACAAACAAATCCTAAAATTTCATGCAATCAACAAAAGAAAAAAAAAATCAAGAACCAAAACATGTAGACATGACAAAAGTAATGCATAACAACAGATGGATCGGAGGTACCTTAACGTTGCAGAATCTTGGTAGGGTGAAGCGGTAGTGAGAAATTTTACGTTTGATATCGAAGCGAACGAGGTGACTAGTTTTTGTTAATTTTTTTTAATACTTTTGTGAGTTATGGGGAGGACAGCCTAAGGAACAACTGGGTTACACACGTGTCTGAATCAGGGGATACTAGTGAAATCTTTGTAATTAATTGTTTGAGTAAATTACGTTTTTGACCCCTGTGATTATATCATTTTTACTATATTAGTCTAAAATAAGAATTTTTAACATATCTGCCCTCATGGTCTCTATAACTAACCATTTTAGCCCCTAAGTCTAGAGATCATGGGGGCCAAAATGGTTAGTTATAGAGACCACGGAGGCCAAAATGGTTAGTTATAGAGACCATGGAGGCAGATATGTTAAAAATTCTTATTTTGGGCTAATATAGTAAAAGTGATATAACCACAGGGGTCAAAAACGTAATTTACTCTTAATTGTTTAGAGAGTAAATTTCAAAGTTCGTCCTTTATGTATGTCTAATATATCAAAGTATGTCCTTTGTCTTTAATATCTTCAAGAAACATACTCGATGTTTGCAAAACCAATCAGGTTATGTCCTTTACCCTAAACCTAGTTTGTTTTCCCAGTTAAATCAGGTCATGTGAGAAGCACATGAGGGTATATTGGTCATTTTACCCTAAATACTAAAAAAATTATAAAAACACAATATCTCTCCATCTATCCATTCAAACACATCACCTGCCTCTCTCTCTCTCTCAATAATTCCGGTGACCGGAATGAATTCCAGCGTTCGCCGGCAGCCGCACACACACTCCTTCTAACCACCACCACTTCCCCCACCACCGCGCGACCAGCACGCTTCCGATTCATATCAGCACGCAACCAGACTTGAAATTTTCGGAACTTATGATGAAGCCCTAGATCTGTAATTGATGTTTGAGATCTATAATTGAAGCCTGAGATTTGTAATTGCATTTGATTTTGGAAAGAGAAAGGTAAGAGGTCGATTTAAAACTGGTTGAGGTTTGTGCAGCGGTGATTGTGGCGTCGGACAGTTGGTAGGGGCATCGGAGTAGTGGCGGAGTGGTGGTGAACACCGGGTCGGACAGTTGGTAGGGGCAAAAGGGAAGGTGGTTGTGGCGTCTGAGTGGTGGCGGAGTGGTGGTGAACACCGGGTCTAGGCGGGACAGTGGGTGTGTGTGGCAGGGGTATTGTAGGTGGTGACGGTACATTGGGGTGGTAGTGCTGATTAGCAACGGTACAAGGTAGTTACCAGTGAGGTGGTTCGCGGCGAAGAGGAGTAACGTCGTCGGCGGCGACGAGGTTCTAGGATTTCGGTAAGCTTGATTTCTCGTTTCTTGTTTACTCACAGATCTAAAATCCTGTCAGATTCTCTTTTTGATTGAAGATGGATTTTGGCTTTAATGTCTTGATTTCTGCTTCTGGGTTTCAATTCCTGATTATGGATTTTGGTTCTAGTGATTCATGTCTAGATTTGGTTATAATGTCTTGATTTCTGCTTCTGGGTTTCAATTCCTGATTATGGATTTTGGCTTTAATGTTTTGATATCTGGATTTGGTTAGAATGGTGGCTGGTGGGGGTGTCTGGCGGTGGTCGTGGTGGTGGCTGGTGGGGGTGTCTGGCGGTGGTCGTGGTGGTGGCTGGTGGGGGTGTCTGGCGGTGGTCGTGGTGGTGGCTGGTGGGGGTGTCTGGTGGATGTAATGGTGGTGGCTGGTGGAGGTGATGGCAAAGAGAGAGAGAGAGTGTTTGTGTCTGGTGGAGGAGATGAGGTATATTGTTTTATATAAATAAATGGTAAAATGTCCAAAATACCCTTATGTAGGATACACTTTGTCTGATTTAACCATGAAAAGTAACTGGATTAGGACTAAAGGACATAACCTGATTGGTTTTGCAAACATCGAGTATGTTTCTTGAAGATATTAAAGACAAAGGACATACTTTGATATATTAGACATACATAAAGGACGAACTTTGAAATTTACTCTTGTTTATAATTATGTTTTGGAGTTGTTTCCTTCTTTTTGAGTTTTTATATTAAATCTTTTTCCAAAGTTGCGATTGCTAGACCAATCTTTTGAAAAAAATATTGATTTTCTTTCTGTTAAATGGTTTCTTGGATAATAAATATGTGGGTTAATTACATTTACTAATCTTTTAAATGCATAAGTTATTGTATCCATTAATTGCAACCTAACTTTTGATGTTATGCATTGTCTAAACTAATTTTAGTTTAATGGATTTTCTATAAGTAAAGAACTAGACGAAAAAAGTGATAGAAAATTGTTTTCAAGAATTAAAGATCCCAATGAGATAAGTTTCTCTTTCACATTGTATAAGTGGTATACTTTCAACAATTTTCTTCATTTTCGAAGGGTTTATATCTTTTTAAAACATTCATCACATATATGTATGCAAAATTCTAACATATATAAGCACATTTCACCATAAAACGTATAAATAACATTTTTATATACATTCACGTATTTTACATGTATACCATAAAACTAACTTTGATCAATTAATCTTTCAAATTCACTATTTGATCATTTTGCTACTAAAGTGACTTAAACCATCATTTTCTTTTAAAATGAGAAGCGTGTCAATAAACGCAGACAAGTTATACTAAACCACTATTCAATTCAGTGATTCACTTCTCTATTAATATAAAAATATAATATAATTAATAATAATAATAATAATAATAATTATTATTATTATTATTATTATTATTATTATTATTATTATTATTATTATTATTATTATTATTATTATTATTATTATTATTACCTCTTAACCTCTTAGTTTTATTTCAATTGATTTCTATAGTACTTTTGTTTAGTTTTCATCTATTAAAAAAATTTAAAACACCATATAATTCAAAAACACATATTAGGTTAATCTTGAGTCAACTCTACTCCATAACATACATGCCCAACTTCTTAATATAGCTGTTTACTTAATAATAATTAAGAATAATGAGTTTTAAAAAGTCATAAACGTCATTAATGATGTTTCTACACTACTAGTCCTAGACACCGTAATACTATTCATATCCAAGAATTAATTTTTGTGTCATATTAGACCATGTGTAGTGGAAGGGGAAGATAATGCCCCCACCCTAGGGCATTTTACGCCATGTGGCGGTCCAGTCAGCAAAGAGGCATTATTGGGCGTTTTTTAAAATGGGTGTAGTGGAGATTGGGCATTATTGGGGCATTAAATAAAATAAAAAAAAAATCTTATTGGATAACAAAAAGGGAGATGAAAGATGATTGAACAAGGAGAAGGGGGCAAGGCGTTTTTAAAACCACGCCAAGGGGGCTTTTTTTGAATTAAAAAAAAAACGCCCTATGTAATGGGGGCAAGGCGTTTTTTGGCGTTTTTTTTTTAATTTAAAAAAAAAACGTCCCACTACACATGGTCTTACAGTGGAAGAACATTTTTCACGTTACATTATAACAACCAATCACTATATTACATCTCATTATATCACACTCAATCACATTTTTTACTATTACACTTGCAACACTAAACACATTCCATCTTTAAATTTGTTTCCTTTTTAAATAAAATATAAAAGTAAATAAACTAAAAACCAACATTTTTTTAAATGCATTAAATTGAATAAAAATACAATCTACAAGAAAAAAAATACTCAAATTTAAAAACTAAAATTAAAAAAAACCACTCTTCCTCGAAAATCGGGAATTGGATATCTAAACCACCAACATGTTCTATTAGGTCATGTCGTAGTCGAAAGTGGGTGTCTTTATTCCCAACTATAAAAGAACTACTTGTGTCGGAGGGTTCGTAACGTAGTTTGGTGATATTGCGTGTCCCTCATCCTTTATGATCTTATTGTGCAATATGATACACACATACACCACGCTCCTTATTTTTGTTTGTTTAATTGCATGTACCGGTTGATTAATTACACCACGTTTACTTTTCAAAAGTCCAAATGCTTGCTCAACGTCTTTTCTCGCTAATTCCTGTAACTTCATGAACAATTTTTCTTTGGCGTTAATCGGAAACGGATAAGCTTATATAAAAATAGACAAAGTCGAGTAAATGTCATTAACAGAATATAATCCGCATCTTTAATGTTTCTTGTTGACCACAAACGAACACGGGCGATTCCTTGAATTTCGTTATTAAATAACGGTGATTGATATAGAATACTAATATCGTTGTTTGAACCAGGAGCACCAAAGTACTTATGCCAAATCCATAAATCATTCGACGCAACCGCTTCAAGCGTGACCGTCGTTTCTTTTTTATCACCTCTCATAAATTGACCTCACAAACTCGTCAGACAACTTCTCCAAACAATATGCGTACATTCGATGCTACCAAGCATTCCTGGAATGTGCCATTCAGATTCATGTGCAGTGCACAAACGTGTTATGTTGTGTCTAGTCGATCTTCGTAGGAACTTTGTACTAGATAATAATAATAGCATTGCAAAAAAAAAAAAAAAAAAAACCATAGATTCACTTGAAGTCCTAGAAGACATAGCTAAATATGCATCATATTCGTCAGGAACGTTACCGGTTGCAAGTTGACGAATCTCGGATGTGCATTTTTGTATCGCTATGAAACTCATTTTTTCCCCACCGTCGTAGCCCTCTTGAAACCATTCAAATTGAGCTCCGATATCTCCCACGATCTTTAAAAATAAATCTTTCGATAAAAGGAACCTCATTTTAAACGTCTCGACATTGTACTTTAGGTTTTCAACTAAGTAATCATTCATTAGAACTTTATTTGCCGCTACCCGATCACAGTGCACAGTTTTTCCCTTTGATCATCATGTATCTCAAGTTCCACGGCTTTGCAAAAAAATTCAAAAGTAGAACTCGCTGGTCAGACGAACTAGATAAGTCGGGTGGAAACGTAATTGGACCCTTTGTACCCTCCATTGATACTTTTCAAAAGTATATTTTGCCAAAGTTATGAGAAAACTATAAAAGTCAAAAGAAAATTTGTGGAGTGAATGCATTTGAAAAATAAAAGAAGGATAGATATTTATGAAGTGGGAATGAATTTTTGTATGTTGTAACCATAATATGATCGTTTGAATTAACACTCCAAGACTTCGATGTATTTCACGGCCCAATTCAACACCATCGTGAAACAACTGCATGCGATTATGTTTCACAGTCATCACGACCATCAAAAGGGGTTTCACAGGGGCGCCCCGAGTACGCTAATAACTCACAAACCCAACTATTTAACCTTTTTAATACAAATGACTTTTATTCAACATGACAACTTCTAATTACCATTGGTGACTATTCAAATCTATCTTGCTTTCTAATATAATATTAAAGGATAGGTGAATTTGAAGCTTACCTAGTTAAACAAATCTCCAAGAACAATTGAATTGATGAAGGGAAAGTGATCTTGAAGTCTTAATTTCATGAATGACTGACTGACTCGTCATCCTCCTTGAATTCTTCTTTCACCAAGATGCACAAACAAACATAAAAGTTTCTGATTTTAAATCGTGAAGGAAAGTGGCTAATTCTTATATTAGCTAGGTTGTGGCAAGTTTTCAAGTGGACGTAATTAATCTCTCCAACTTGGATTTTAGGCTTTTGAGTATGACTCATCCCAATGTGATAATAAAATTTAAATAAGGTTCAAAATACGAAAAAAAAGGAAAAAAAAATAAGATGAAGGTGTCGGTTATTAGGAGGTTAAATAGATGATTAGATAATTAATTATCCCAAGGTGAAACATCTCGATGAGGTCGCTGAAAGTAGACTTCTAACTGACGAGGAACTTAAAAGCTGGCAAGAAAGTAAATTCAAAATAAAAGAATATCACGAAGTGGTGGCTCTGGATATACAACAAAAGGCGAGGTTAAGATGGGTGGAATTGGGCGACGAAAACACAAACTTCTTTCATGCGACTGTTAATAATCATATTGCAAGGAATAGAATTGCGGGTTTATGGATTGAAGGTGCATGGGTTTCGGATCCAATACAAATAAAAGCACGGTTCTTGGCAGCCTTTAAAGAAAAATTTAATGAACCAGTCACTTCAAGACCTAGGATCGGACCGGGTGATTTCAAACAATTGAGTGCAGACCAAGCGAATTGTCTGATTCTACCGTTCACAGTTGAAGAGGTGCGAAAAGCGGTATGGGACTGCGGTATAAACAAATCGCCTGGGCCAGATGGAATCACATTCAAATTAATAAAGTCCTACTGGGATGAGCTAAAGGGATCGTTTATGCAGATTATGAACCAATTCTTCATCCATGGATCCATTCATCATTCTTGTAGTGCCTCATTCATTGCCCTCATACCAAAGGTAATAGATCCTATGACCTTATCCGATTTCAGACCTATATCACTTATAGGTGTAGTAAATAAATTGATATCTAAAGTACTGGCCAACCGATTAAAAGGGGTGATAAAAAGTGTAGTTTCGAATGCCCAGTCGGCCTTTGTATCGGAAAGGAACATAGTAGATGGCCCTTTAATTATCAATGAAGTGGTGGGTTGGGCAAAAAGGACAGGAAGACGGTTATTTGTGTTCAAGGCAGACATTGAGAAAGCGTATGACACAGTAAATTGGAAATTTTTAATTTCTATATTAACACAAATGGGTTTTCCACCAAAGTGGAGGAACTGGGTCATGGGGATATTATTCACAGGGAGAGGTTCAATATTGGTCAACGGCTCCCCTACGGAAGAATTTCATTACAAAAGAGGATTACGACAAGGGGACCCGTTGTCACCCTTCCTTTTCATCGTTGTAATGGAAGCCTTGCATATATTGATGGTAAGAGCAAAAAATAGCAATTTGTTCTCGGGTATTAAATTACCAGGTGACGGCCCACACTTGACCCACATGTTATACGCGGACGATTCGATATTTGTGGGTGAATGGGAGGAAAGCAATATAAAATGCCTGAATAGAATCCTTCGAATTTTTTACCTTTTATCAGGCTTAAAAGTGAATCAACGCAAAAGTCAGCTCTATGGTGTGGGAATTCAGGAAGAGGAAGTGGAAACTATGGCATCGGTTTTTAACTGTAAGGCTGGTAAGTTTCCGTTTATGTATCTAGGGTTGAAGGTGGGTGCAAACATGAACAGAATAGCGAATTGGAAAGAAGTTATTGACATGTTTAATAAAAGGCTCTCAAACTGGAAGGCAAAGAACCTGTCATTTGCTGGTAGGGTCGTATTAGTAAAATCAGTTCTCGGTAGTTTACCCAATTATTATTTATCTTTGTACAAGTGCCCTTTTGGGGTATTGAAGATATTGGAGGGAATTCGTAGGAAATTCTTATGGGGCGGAAACAATACGAACAACAAGATAAGATGGGTGAAATGGGAGAAGATCGTAGCATCGAAGGATTTTGGAGGACTCGGCATAGGGAACATTAGAGATATGAACCTGGCCTTGCTGGCCAAATGGTGGTGGAGACTGAAAACGGAGCCAGAAAATTTATGGGTAAGTGTGATAAAATCGATTCATACCAGTCAAAGGAAGGTGGAGTCGATTCCGATAAAGAAATCCCTGCCCGGAGTATGGAAAAACATAGGCGAAATTGGCAAGGAGTTCTCAAAAAACAATATCGACATCACCGTAAGTTTAAGAAGTAAGGTGGGGTTGGGAAAGAATACAATGTTTTGGGCTGATACATGGCTAGGCCATAATTCGCTTAAAACGCAATTTCATAATTTGTACCAGATTACAACCAGAAGAAGGGCATTGGTGAGTGAATGTTACAGGGTAATTAATGGTGGGTTAGTATGGGACTTGGCGTGGGAAAGGACCCCGAGTACGGGTATAGAACTAAGTGAGTTACAGAGCTTAAATAATCAGTTGCAACAGCAGGTAATAACAACAAATGAAGACGTATGGCATTGGAAGAATTACGAACAAGAGGAGATCAGTACAAAAATCGTGAGGCAGGCTTTAAGTAGACAAATTGATTTGAATGACCCAGCTTACGAATTTGAGTGAAACCGGTGGACTACCAACAAAAGTTCAATGTTCGTTTGGAGGGCAATGGAGGAAAAAATCCCCACGGCAACAGCTCTGAGAAGCAGAGGGATGAACATCCCTGATGTAACATGCAGATTTTGCGGGGCGGCAGACGAAACAGCGGCACATATTTTAATTCAGTGCAACTTTGCAAAAAGAACATGGGAAAAGGTTGTAAATTGGCTGGGTATACCGATGATAAACAGGGAAGGAAACATAAAAGAAGTATTACAGGAGCTGAACGGGTTACAAAGAAGCAAAAAAATGAAGAAGGTTATACACGCGATCGCAATTCAAACGATGTGGATATTATGGAAACATAGAAACGGTAAGATTTTCTCAAACAAACAAGGAGACGTACAAAGAATAATGGTAGAGATCAAAGAAGCCTCGTATCAAGGAGTGAAGATGAGATCAAAGTTTAGCTTGTTAACAAGACAAGAGTGGTGAGATTTCAATTTAACAATGTAATTTCTTTTCTTGTTCTTTTTTCTGTTTTCTTTCTGATTGAATCCAGCTACTGGCTGGTTGTTTTGTAATCTTCGGTTTGTGTGGTAATAAAAGTTTCGTTGGCTATTAAAAAAAAAGATAATTAATTATTCATTGGGAATAGCCCAATGGTGTTGGTGAGTTAGATAAGGTGTAGAATAGGTGGAGGTCATGGGTTCAATTCCGATGGCATGCAAGTTTAGCCATTCAAAAAAAAAAAAAAGATAATTAATTAATATATCACATAATTAATTAGTTCAACTTCATTAAGTTATCTCAGCTTTATTAATTCTCGTTAAATTTGTCTTGTATATGAAGAACTTACAATTGTGCAGACTTTTGATCCAACATTTGATATTACACATCATTTTAGTATATGTTACGAGACAAAAAAAATGAATGAACGTCGACACGTCACAAGTTATTTTTGTAAATAGTAATGTTACATAATTTTGTGTTCATTTTTTATTTTCACGAAATAAATTACATTACATAACTTATAAAATTTAACATATCTTTTTACACCTTTTTTTTTTGGTCACAACTCACAAGTGTGAAATAGTGATTTTACTCGAAACTTGTTAGAACAAAATAAAAACCAAATAACTCAAGATGCTAGTTTGGACTTTGGACGGAGATTCGTTATTTCCAGAAAATTAACGCCCCATTCTATGTGTTTTTACTTTTTAGAACTCAAGAAAAACACTTGAAATCCCAAACCAAAAGCGATGGGTAATTTGGACGGAGATTCTTCTGCTCTTCGGAATGAAAAACCTGCAACAAGTAATCGTCCCCTTTCTCTGTGAGTTTTTATTACCTTTTTCTCTCTCTATATCTTGAATATGTGAAGACTGTTTCCACTAGTTATTTTGCTATGATGCCGTTTGTTTAGGGTTTTCTTCTTTTAAGTCTTCATTGTTTCTTTTGACGATTCTATTTGTTATTCACTGATAATCCAATATATATCTCTGTTTTACAATTAATCTCAGGAATCCTCATTTAGGGTTTTCTTAATCTTGTATATTTATCTGTTTACTCAAGTTCAGATTATATCATCTTGTGTTGTTTGATCTTTATGTCAGGGTTGATAAACGCCCAAAACTGATGTATGTGATATATGCTGGAGTACTTCTTATGATGTACAATCCCATGGTTCAGATTCTTCGATGGAAGTATCAAGGAAGAAACGAAACCCCTTTCGAAACTCAGAGTTTCCTCATCTATACATCTGTATTTGCATTTCTTATCGCGGGTTTAACTTCAGCGTTTTCGCTTCATTATTATCTAACAAACTCCACCAGGAAACCACCCTTATCTCCTTTGCTCTACAGGATCATTAACATTGTGTTTCCCGTCTCGGCTGTTGTTGCTCATCTCTCACTCGTGTTGATACTAATCGTAGATTAAGTTGGATTAGGGACTATGAAATGTTGTTATGGTTGCTTGTGGTTTTCTGAGTGATGTTACAAAGATAACTGCTACCAGTTAGTTATGATGTTTTATGTTATATAGTTATGTTAGTGTTATTGATCGAATGCCTCGGATCCCGGCTTACCAAATCTCACATTTTGATTGACCTTTTCTTAAGCAGTTTTCGCACGTTTAGAACCCGAGTTTTGAAGCTATTATGATTATATCAAGAAGTTGGGTGTTTTTTAAGCAATATGGGGGTTTGATCATCATTAAGAGATGAAAACTAAACAAAAATTGCAGGAGAAAGGTTGAATTGATGGAAACTAAACAAAAATTGTTAACTATGGGTTATATGGTCATTGAAAAATCGATTTGGAAACCACCATATAGCCGCCACATCATTCTCATACGGTTTTCACATATGGTTGGGCGTGTTGTTTCACTTTCCACTCCTATAGAAACTACCACGTGTCTATGCCTCCTTGCTCCACGCTATTGTTGCCTAATGTCTCCCACGTAGTGGAGTTCTTCACATTGCTATCACCATGGTGTGGCCACGCCAAGGGTGGCATGGTATTCCGTGTCGTGGCTCAAAGACCACATCGGAACATTCCTCTTTCTACTCCCTCACACCCCATAGTCTTAAGAGGTAATCTTGAACCCTTTTAACTTGGATAATTGGCTTTTGAATCTCATAACTTTGACAAATCGCTTTTGAATCTCATAACTTGATGTTTAACATTCGACATTTTAGTTCATAATACGAGACAATAGAATAGATGAATGTTGACGTGTGTGTGTGTTTTTGTCATAAGGGTAAAATCATCATTTTGCCAAAACGTAACAATTTTTTTCGATGAAAGTTAATACAAAAGAGAAAACTAAATTACATATAACTTTTAAATTTAAGAGTAAATTATGATTTTGGTCTCTGTGGTTATATCACTTTTACCCATTTAGCCCAAAAATGAACTTTTTAACATTTGAGCCCCCAACGTCTTTTTTTCTAACCCTTTTGGCCCCTAAAAGTAATGGATGGGGTTAGTGTTAGAGGCCAAAAGGGTTAGAAAAAAAAAAGACGGGGTTCAGATGTTAAAAGATTCTTTTTTAAGCTAAAAGGGTAAAAGTGATATAACCACATGGGTCAAAATCGTAATTTACTCTAAATTTAATTATTAAACTTAAAAAATGACATATATGATTAGGTGAGACGATGTGTAAACAACTTTAAAAATCACGTAAGGATACACGGTGAGCAGAAAACTAAAAAACATAATCGAAATTGATAAAACGGATTTAATCAAACCGCACAAAAAACCAAACAGAAATTTACGGTTTTGCATTTTACGAAAACCGAAAAAACCCGATCTGAATAACTTAAAAAATCATTTTTAATGTTTGTTATATATTGATTTAGAAATTATTAGTTTTATTCTTAAATGTTAAGTATTTAAATTTTAAATGACTTATTCATTGCCTGTAAGAAATAATAAATTTTAATATAAAAATTAAATGATTTTCAAAATATTATAAAAGAAAATGTGTTGATAAAAATTTGAAAAAACATAAAAATCGATTAAGAGTTAGGTTTACGTGAACAATCTATACTTTCTATTAAAGGAGAAATCCTAATGACATAAGAAAAGCTGAGGTGTCAGCAGGAGAGGCTGTCAAACAAGACTTTTTTTTATGTCATTATTACATCATAAAGCCTAATATAAAATATCATTTAAAATTTTGTCTAAACATCTGCTCTCAAACTTCAACCTATGTTATAAACTTCAACCACTGCCCATTCAAAATTTAAAATCCTGACTCCAAATTCAAAATTCACACTACATATGAATCTGACTCCCTATAAATAACATGTATGAGTTTGTTGCTCCACATTCAAATTTCAATATCATTGTTCCAGTATCATTGTCTGCGAGCGTATTTCTCTCTCTCTCAAATGCATAGCTCTCATGATTGAGCCGGTTAATTTCCGATTGTCCTTCCAATATCATTGTTCCAGTATCATTGTTTCAATATCGTTGTTCCAGCATCGTTGTTTCATTGAACTCTGTTTCACACATCTTTCAGCCTACTCCGAGTTGTTTAAAATTCAAACAATCAGTTGCGGGTTACTTTAGGTTTGTGCATTCTTTTAAACTATTGATATATGTTGATAATATTTATTTTAAGGTGTTGATAAATTTCAGCTTTGTTTTTTCTACACTGTTTTTTCCGAGTGAGCAGTGGGGAGTTCTTCTGCATTGTTTTTGAAGTCTGAAGTGCAGAAAGTGGAGTACTTCATGAAGCGCCGATGCTGTTCCAGGTTTTCTTGTATTTATTATCACTGATGATGTCCATTTTATATATTAGTTCTTCAATCAGCCTAATTATCGGTCCTTTTATAGATGGTGCGGTGAAATTAAGTCTGACCTTTGGGCTGAAAGCTATTTCACTATATAGTATGATTGTCAGTTCAGAAGCTTTTCATCACGTTTTACTACCATTATATCCTTCTTTTACATGAGACTTGAAGAAATATACAAGTTAAAAATGTCATCATACTCTTCTGTAGGTTCTTATGATTTAAAGTATCGCTTTATCAAGCAAGTTGAGGATCAAGTATATGAGGATAGGGCTACTGTTCAATGGCTGAAGAGGTGTTTTGATGGACTGCATCTTGGTCTGTTTACGAGAGACCAAGTGTCCAGAAACCTGATGGTGATGTCTTTCTGCACTTCAGACTTCAAAAACAGTGCATAAGCTTTTCATCACGTTTTACTACCATTATATCCTTCTTTTATATCAGACTTTAAGAAATATACAAGTTAAAAATGTTATCATACGCTTCTGTAGGTTCTTATGATTTAAAGTAATGTTTTATCAAGCAAGTTGAGGATCAAGTATATGAGGATAGGGCTACTGTTCAAGAGCTGAAGATTATTAAATTTCGTTGTTCAGTTCTCAATGTAATTGTTGATCTATCGTCATATGTGATATGTAAATTTTACTTCTATTAATCTTTGTAGAACATTTTATTTTTACTAATTTGAGCATCAACAGTTGTTAGAGTTGATACGTGCTATTGTCAACTATTAACACAATAGAAGTTCTGAACCTTCTTAAAAAATAGGTATTTTGAAAAAAATTAACAAAAATCTTTGAAAGTCTGTTGAAAACAACTGTTTTTAAAACATTTATTTGGCAAAAGATTCATCCACTGTTTAAAGGTATTGTCTGTTCTCATAATTTATGTTTTTTGTAACGACTGTTGAGTTGCTACTGTTGCCAACATCTGTTATTCCCAACAGCAGTTTGCACAAAATTGTCAACCATTAACACAATAGAAGTTCTGAACATTCTTAAAAAATAGGTATTTTGAAAAATATTGGAAATATTGGAAAACTCCATCAACAATGCTTTTTTTAGGTTAAAATTTGTCCTTTCAGTTTCTTGATATTTAATTTTATAGTTTTCCGATGAAAATTTATTTTTTAAATGTTTTGCATTAAAAGTCTGTTGAAAAAACTATTTTCCAAACCTGTGTTTGACTAAGGATTGCTGACTTACTATTGTTGCATAAGATCTGTTGTTGGCCAACAGTGGTTTCCAAACACTGCTGAAGGGTATTGTCTGTTCTCATAGGTTCTGTTTAATCTAAGGACTGTTGAGTTACTAATGTTGCCTAACATCTGTTGTTGGTCAACAGTGGTTTTCAAACAACTGTCATCCATTATCAGAGCAGAGGTTCTGACGTTGACAGATGTTAGTCATCAGATCTTTATAACTTCTGACACGTCAGCATTCACTTTTTCAATTTATAAACCCCCGTTTAATCCCCAAACAGAGGTTTTACTTTCGTCCAGAGTTTAAAATTCATCAGAGCGGTTTAAACCTTCTTCTTCAACACTTCTTCGTCAACCTCTCGCAACTTTCAATTCCGATCATGACTTTGATGATGAAAAATTCGCATAACTACCTGGCTATTTTTTAGAAAACCGAGAACAATACTCTCTATCATTCAATGATTGATGTTCTTACATCATCAGAATATAAGGTCATTCTTACCGCCGACGCACCCATTTACCAAGAGATGCTTCGCGATTTTTGGGCAAATGCGAATATTGAAGAACAAAACAATGTGGTCGTAATTATAACTTCAAAAGTCGGAGGTGAATCGGTTGCTATTACCCCCAGTACCATATCAACAACATTTGAGGTAAACGACTTGGCAGGTAAGACCTCTTTGCCGAAAAATGAGATTCAAACATACTTGATTGGGAGGGGATATGATGGACAGTTGAATCAAGCAACTATGTTTAAACGTAATTTTGCACCACCGATGAAATTCCTGTTCTATACTCTCATATGTTGTCTCTCAAACAAAAGTACTTCTTTTAATGGAATACCTATGAAAATTCAGTCATTGGGGTATGCAATTTTGACAAATACTGATTTTAACTACTCCCAGGCACTCTTTGTTGATTTGGTTGCAAATTTAAAAAACATTAAAAAGTGGAAAACTGCTGCTATTAAAAAGGGGAAAACTGTTGCTATTAAAAAGGGGAAAACTGCTGGTTTTCTCATGTTTCCTAGACTATTAAGCTACTACCTGCAAAAACATGTTTCTCAAAAAGCTTTTGAAAAAGGTAAAGCTATTAAAATGAATAGTCTAACATCTAAAACATTTACTCGCCTTATGGCTAAAGAGTCGGATTTTTCCAAAACAGAAGCAGAGGGGAATGAGGAAATTTTAGATGAGTCCACAACTGCTCCTCAAACCTCTGTTGCTGAGCCCACTGCTCTTGGTGATCACAGCACTACAATCACTGCTGTGAAACCCCCACCAACAAAATTCAAAAAGACCAAAACAAAATCCAAAAAGCCCACCGAAACCAGCAAAACGGGTCCTATGGAAGATGAGATCCCAGAGGTTAACCCTGTGACAACACAGATGTCACTACAAACCACTGTTGCTACTTCCTCACAACATGTGGAAAGATCTCAACCCATAAACCAAACTCCTCATGATTCCTCACAAAAGGAACATGTTGTATTCATAGGGACACCACAATATGATGTCATACCCTCATATGAGAGTATACTTAGAAGCCCTTCTCCCGGGGCAATGTCTCTTTCGACAGCAATCCCTTCATCTTCTATTCCACCAAAGTTTGTAACATTGCTTCAAGCTAATGACACTGAGACTCATAGCAGTCCCTCTCATGAACACTTTACTGAGAGTTTAACTTCAACAATAGCTGTGTCTGAACCTGTTCAATTAACTAACCCAGAAACAGTTGAGGAGGCTACACCTCTTGAATTTCAGTAAATTCTTGATGGTATTTCAATTGGAGCAGCTACGACAAATATCAAATCCACTGATTTACATTTGGACAGTAGTTTCATTAGTCAGACTCCCTTGAAGGCAACCACTGCTGTGTCTACCAAGGTATCTACTGGTGAGTTCAAGTTAACCATTGGTGAGATCACTAAGGTAACCACTGATGCAGAGGGAAGTCCCAGAACCAAGAACAAGGAGCATCTGCTAATGAAAATTTGGAGATACCTCCTCTTTTAAAAGCAGATACAACCACCTCTGGTGGAAATTCAGATGATCTTATTAAGTTAGGTGATGGATTAAAATACCTGAATTTGACAGAGAGGATATCCAATTTGGAAACAACTGTTGCTGATATGAAAGATCAATTGAAGCAGTTGGTGGATGCTTTCAAAAGTCGACCTTCTCATCAGCAGTTATGCCAAGAGCTTTGGAATTCGGTACAACCCATTCTTGCAGCTCAAAGGGAACTGGCTGAGATTCAACTTAATTCCCACATGAAGCTAATTAGAGTTATGGTTGAAGCAAGATACAAAGACACACATGCTGACATCAAGGGCATAAAAGAATGCATTGCAAAGTTAACTGGTACTACCCCTGCACCTGTGTTTGAAAAAGATGATGCTGAAAAGAGGGAAAAAGATTCCATGAAAAACTTTGGCAAACCAACACCAAGGAATCAGCCAAAACAAAATTCAAAGCCTGCCAAGCAAACTTCTGCAAAATCTCCTGGAAAATCTGATACTTGTAAGAAAAATGAAATTGATGATACCGTTAACAAACAAACAAACAGATAAGGAGATTGAACGAAAGCAGAAGAGGAAGCATACAAAAGAGGAAGATGAAGTGCTCAACATTGGAACGTCAGATAGAAGAAAATCACACAAACACAACGAATCTCCTATTGTCATGTTTCCTAAACCAATATCACCACCAGAAAAACCAACCACTATTGCGAAACTTAAAAGCACTGCTGAACCTAAGAAGCTAAATTCTGATACACCTAAAACAAAACTCTCACCAGAAAAACCACCTGTCAAAAAGCAGAATACAAAATCCTTATCACCACTGCCAACCTCCACTGAAACAATTGTTGATGCAACAAATGTTTCAACACGTGTTAAGACAACAGCGGTTGAGACACCAGTTGTGTCAACAGTTGTTAGTCAATCCACTGATTCCCGGATCTTTTTAACCTTCTGCTTGATAGGGATGAAGATGATACTGATTCCTTGGATTTTGAGCTCCAATTCAAAAGGGCAAATCCGGGAAATGTTGATGAGAGAATAAAGATCTGCTGATTTTTAAAGTCTGTTGATTCCTTGATTTAGTTTTGCTGAAAGTTGTTGAGGCAGGTGATTGTGTGTTTGTAGTTAACGTTTGTTGAACCTTAAGTTGTATTCAAATTCCATTAAGTAACTATGTCTATAAATAGTTTATATTGTCTTTTTGAGTAAACAGTTAAATTGTATGTAACTGATATATTAACCGATAATCTATGTTTATAGTTGTCTTTTAGCTATAATAGATAACACGTTTTGGTACAATATTTATACACGTATCTATATGTTTTGTTAATATGTGTTATGCATGGTTGTATAAGAAACGACCCGTGTTTGCAGCTCTCATTTTTAATGAGAGTACTAAATTCTTTGTTAATAACATTATTCTCTTAACATCTGTTTACTAACCTTTGTAATTTCTGTTGACTGACCTTTTTAACATGGGTTGACTAACATCTGATACTTACTATCTATCCATTTGGCAAGCTCTGTTGGAGATAATGGATAACAGTTTTTAGGAAAGTCTGTTGGAAAGGAACAGAGGTTTTTAACAGTTAATAGACAACAGTGGTTTGCTATCAACATAATGGAATTGCTGTTGAATAAACCTATTGGCCATTAGTTTATATCAATTTTGTAAGTCTGCACTAATTATTTTTTTACTCTCTGTCAATATGTGTTATGCATGGTTTTCTAAGAAACGACCCGTGTTTGCACACGGGTCTTGCCGCTAATATTAATAAAAGGTTAAACACAATAGCTTAAATGTAAACATTAAGGTGGTGTTTGTTTTTTGGCCAAAAGCTCTTATGAACACTTATGTCTGCGTCGCGCAGACGCGCGCAGACATAAAGGTCCTGCAGCTTGTTTGTTTTCTTGAAGATCTGCAGAGCTTTTACCCCTGCCTCACCTCTTCCCCAAGCAGATCCTTCCCCATGTCTTCAAACCTCTGCCAACCTCTTCTCCCTCTTCAAAACATCCATCTGCTCCAAAACCGTAGCTCCACCTCCACCTCCGACACCACCTCCACCTCCACCTCCGCCACCACCTCCACCTGCCAACTCCACCTCCGCCACCACCTCCACCTGCCACCACATCTCCGCCTCCACCACCACATCTCAGCCACCACCTCCACCACCACCATCGTCAAAACCCACCACCACCACCACCAAACCCATCAATTAAAACAAAACCCAGATCGGTGAGAGAGAGAGATCGGTGAGAGAGAGAGACCGTATAGAGAGAGATCGGTGAGAGAGAGAGACCGTAGAGAGAGAGAGGCGGTGGTGTGATGGCGGAGGTGGTGCGGTGGTGGTGGTGGTGGTGACAAATTGTAGAGAGAGAGAGAGAGAGAGTTTGTAGAGAGAGAGAGTTTAAGGCAGAGAGAGAACTGTTGTGTGTGTGTGAAGTGATTTTTGTAGAAAAAAAAAAAACAAACCCTCTTCTCCTTGCAGACTGCAGACATTTGGTCCACCTCTTCTCCTGCAGATGCCTGCAGATGTGGTCTATAGACTGCAGACCTTTTACCTCTGAAAAAACAAACAACACCTAAAAGATTAATGTGAATTATTATTCACACACCCCTCCCGTCTATCTCTCTCTATACATACAAAGATATATACAGAGAGAGAGTGAGACGGGAAAAGAATGTGAAAATAAGATTTAGGGTGTGAGAATAGTGGAAGCTTTAACTTAATAAATCATGATTATACTTTTAATTTTTGAATCTTACGTAATTTTATTCAAAAAAACCCGAAAAAAACGCACTGAACTGTTACTAAAACCGCAAAAACCAAAACTAAACGGTTTTCAATTACCAAAAATCGAATGTAACCGTACACAAGATGATGAGAGAAGTGCATACGTTGAAACCACTAAAAGCCGAGGTATTAAAAAGACTAAACTCTAGAGAGAAAAAGCATTATTTTTGGGTATTTATACCCCGGTGGAGGACTAAAGCAATATTCTGCTTTAACAGAGCAATTTAAAGTAATATATATATATTTTTTTGGTATATAAAACTCCTAACACTTGCTTTCCCAAACGCGAAAGCGATGAGTAATTTGGAGGAAGATTCGCGTCTTCTAAAAAGTCAAGGTGGAGAGACTGCTCTCAATGAAAAATCTGCAACCAGTAATCGTCCCCCTCCTCCTACGTGAGTTGTAATAATTTCTCCTTCTTCATATATGTTTCCACTGGTTATACATCAATTTCGCTATGATTCCCTTTATTTATTTAGGGTTTTCTTTTTCTATGTCCTCCATGATTCTGTTTGTTATTCACTGATCATCCAACATATATCTCTGTTTTAGATAGAAACCCTGATTTAGGATTTCCCTTATCTCTCCCTCGAAGGTACCGTAAATCTAGGCTTTTTTTTTTTTTAAACTTTTTAGATAATGACATCTATCTGTTTTATTCGATGATCATCTCTTATATTATCTGTTTTTTATTCTTAAAGAATTCAGATTTTTTTATTTTATTTTTTATGTCAGGGGTGATCGCACAAAACTGTGGTATGTTACATTTGCCTTTTCACTCCTTGTGATCTACAATCTGTTGGTCCAGGTGCTTCGATGGAAGTACAAAGGAAAAACTCAAACCTGTTTTGAAACTCAGAAAGTCTTGATCAACACCTCAATCACTGCGTTTTTAATCGCGGGGTTAACGCTTACACTTTCGCTTCAGTATTACATTACCAGCCCCACCAGGAAACCCTTGTCGTCTCCAGTGCTGGCCAGGATCATAAAGATCGTGTTTTCCGCCTCAGCTTTTGTTGCTCATGCTTCACTTGTGGCCATACTGATCATCGACTGAGTTGGATTTGGTATCTATGATATGTTGTTTGTGGTAACTATTGTTATGGTGTGCTATCTTATATGTATTCCTACTTATGTTTAAACCAAGTGTGAACCTTGTATTGTTTCGTGTAATGCTATGCTTGATCGGTTTTGCAAAATTGGGGATATGTAATATTATACACTAAAGTCGTAGATAATTATTACAGTCCATTAATCTATATTTCACAACCATAACCATGACGGAAAATTACAAATATATTTCATCATATGATTGTAGGACTGAAAAATACACTCTTGTAAATAATCAATCCGATTTTATTAAGAATGTACAAGAAACACCCAAAGTGAATGTATTCATTATTCATCACAACCTTGATATATTTCATCATATGATGACTAAATAATACAAATCTGTAAATAATCTATACACAGATTTTATAAAAAAAAAAAAAAATTGTACAAGAAGCTCCCAAGGTGAATATACCATATCACAACTTGGGTGATGCCTGGCCAAATTTTATGTACTTTACATACAAATTGATGAATACGCAATTTGATATACAAATCGCGTATTCATCATCTTCACCTCCTCCTTTTTGTATATCAAATCGCGTATTCATCATCTTCACCTCCTTCTCCTTCGAGTCTCCACTCGCTTCCATAATAAGAATTCGGCAAACCGAGCCAAAATTTAAAAGCTTCCGCAGCTCTTTTCCTCTCGATCCTCCTATCTTGCCTTGCTCTTGAAGCATGTTTGCTCGTAAACATTCTTGAATGCATCTCTACATAGATTCTCGTATACTTGATCTTATTTGGTGCGATACCTAATTCCTCCATGAAAGCCACTATTTCTAAAGCTTTCTTAAAGAAAGCAGCCCTCACACATATATCTGCTAAAGTATCCAACAACCCTTCATCAGGCTTCAAGATTGGAACCTTTGACACAGATTTAGAAACCTTAACTTCATCGGTGATTATTAAACCACAGCGTTCCTTAATCTCGTTCCAAAGTAATAACGCTTCACCGGGCTTTTTTGCTAATGCTATACAACTTGCAAGACTGCCATATGTAGCTACATCTGGATAAACCCCTTTCTTTTTCATTTTCTCAACTAGTTCTTTTGCAGGATCAAGCATACCCGCTCGGCTATAAGCTTCAATTAACATATTCCAAGCAATTAAATCGACTTTCACTCGTGGGTCTTTCTCCATTTCACTAAAAACATCATGGGCTAGCTTCGGTTGGCCCGATACTGAAAAAGCTTTCATGAGAGTTGTGTAACTTATCTTTGTGGGAGCAATGCCTCTAGCTCTCATTTCATTGAAGAACGCAAGAGCTCCTGCACAATCATCGATTAATATACATCCATCGATTAGCGTATTGTATGATACAGCATCGGGTTCTATCCCTGCGTTGATCATTTCCTTAATCGCCTCCCTTGCGTTATCTAACTGAAGCTGTTGGCAATAACCTTTCAGGAGGATGTTGTAAGTTATTCGATTTGCTTGAATTCCAGATCTTGTCATTTCGGTCAAAACCTGCCTTGCTTTTTCCATTGACCCGACATTGACCAATGCAGAAACAACAGTCGTGTATGAAACATGATCCGGATGACTAGAACTATCTTCTTGGTTTCTCATAGCTTCAAGCATCCTCACGGTGTCTTTAATCCGGCCTGCTTTCATGTAACCCTTCATCAACGTAGTGTACATTCTAGTGTTCGGTGCAAACACCTTTTCTAACAATGGCGGTTCATAATCAGTCGGATACTTCATATTCGGAAGCAATTTTTCAAACACTTCACTCTCATTTTCATTCGGAAACTCCTGCAAATTCGCCACCCTTAAAATCCTACAAAGATCCCGCCTCCCTTCCCTCATCGCTTGCACAACTTTCTCTGCGGTTTCCAAATCCCCAAACCCTATATAAGACGCCACTAACGACTGCAACGTCGTCATACACAACGGAATCCCCTTTTCAATAATCCTTTCCAACACAAACACAAGCAAGTCTTTCCTCTCAGTCCTAGCACAAAGTTTAATTATAACATTGTACGTCAAAATATCCGGCTCACATTCATTCTCAGGCATTTCATCAAACAGTTGGAGGAACTTCTCAGTCCACCCCAAATTCGCACACGCATTCAAAACCGCATTATACGCCGCAGTATCCGGCCGAGAATTCATCACCAAATCCGGCTCGGTGAACCTCCTGATCGTTCTAGTAACCTGACTGAACAATTTAACCGCCTCTTTGGGCCCGTCATCACCGGATGCTGCAAGGCGACTTACTACGGCACTCCAGGCCTTCACATGGGGCAAATAACCGGATCTGAGCATGGATTTGAGGATGGAGTTGGCGTAGAGTGTGTCGCCGGACTTAGCGGCGGCGACGGCGAGGAGGCCGAGGGAGTTGGAGTCCAGGCGGTGGAGCTGGCGTTCATGGCGGAGACGACGGATGATGGATTGAGCTCTGGTGAGTGCAGATGGAGTGTTTTGGTAGGATAATTGGGAGATTAATCTACTGAGGCATGTAGGGTTTGGTAAGTGGGGAGATTGTGTGTAGATAACCCAAGCATCGTCGGTTTTTCGTTGCCGGAGAAGGTTTAGAAGAGCTTCGTCGGAGTTTCGACGTGGAGGTGTGACAGTGTTGGTGGTGGTGGTGGTGATGGAGGTGGAGGGGTTAGTTGCGGTGGTGGTGGTGGTGGTGGTGGTGGTGGAGGTGAAGATTTTGGCGGAGGGAGGTGAGGGGGAGAGGAAATGAAGGTTGGAGATTGAGTTGAGGGGGTGACTGTGGTGGCGGTGGGAACGGGAGAAGGTGGCGGAGGAGGACGGTGACGGTGGTGGTGGTGGTGGTTTAACGGTCATTATGTTGGAAGTTATGTTTTGAGGTGGGGATAAGGTACGGAGAAGATGGAAGGTGTATTTGAGGGGGGAAAGAAAAGTACAAGATATTGTGCAGAATGTACCACGTCGACTACGTATTGTCCTCTTGTTTTTCTTGTATTTTTTGTGGATCATAAAACCTAAATACAGTATTTTGAGGCTTTTGGCATCTAAAGTTTTTATCTTCTTACTTTGGCCACTAAACTCTACAATGTTACATTTCCATCACCAAAAGGTAGGGGTGCCAACGACCCGAACGAATACGAACAATTTGTTTGTGTTCGTTTGTTAAGAACAATATGGTACTCATATTAAAGATAAAAAAACGCTCGATTTTATGGTATAATTTTTTTTAAAAACAAATGATGTATAAAAAAGTTACGGACGTTTAAAAATTTGGGGGAAATAATATGTGACTTGCATGTGCATATTTCTCTTTCCTCTTGTTGACAAAATTACCCTTTATATTTAATTCCTCCTAGGACACTTGTCACTCTCTGATGGCTTCTTACCCTTCTTATTTTTAAATACTTTGTATTATAACTCAACCCTTATTTGCAGATAAACAAAAATCAAATAAATATATAAGTAACGATTGAAATAGAAAAAGATTAATATAAATCAAGTCAGTTAAATAAAAGATTTGAAATTACAAACACTTAAAAACAATTATTTGCAGATAAACAAAAATCCAATAAATATATAAGTAACGATTGCTAATAAAAAAAGATTAATATAAATCAAGTCAGTTATATAAAACTAAACAATTGAAATTACAAACACAATTAGAGTTGTCCACAACTTGTGTATATTTGCAAAGTTTTTCTGCCACAACGATGATATACGGATAGTTAAGTGGCTTAACTGAAAATAGTGACGCCTAAATATCCAAACGGAAATATCCGAGTGAATTCGGATATTTCACTATGATAAAAGACAAAATAACATAAAATCCAATGTCCACATTCACAGATTTAACAAATGTGTGTATGTGTGAAATTTATTTGAATACTACCAATTTACAGGATGAAATTTTAATGGAAAATTGGATTTAAATAATCCTAAGTTTTTCAATTTGGCCGATAATAATCCTAACTTAATTATTTGCCGATAATAATCTGAACTAGTCCACTTTTAACCGATAATAGTCCACGTTAAAAATAGCTTAACGGAGTTAAGTTTTTTTCTGAATTACAAACGGATGTTTTAGGGCTTTTGATTGGAGCGAGGATACGAGTTGATTGATGTAAAATTTACCTTGAAATACTGCCCCAAACGACGAAAACAGTGTTTCAATTCGGGTATATAAACTACATATTAACAAAAATCAAGCCGTTTTGGAGCACCGTTTCGATGTAAGTTTTACATAAATCGACTCATATCCTCGTTCTGATTAAAATCCCTAAAACATCGGTTTGTAATTCCAAAAAAAAACTTAACTTCGTTAAGCTATTTTTAACGGTGGACTATTATCAGCCAAAAGTGGATCAGTTCGGATTATTATCAGCAAATAACTAAGTTTGGATTATTATCGGCCGATTGAGAAAGTTATGATTATTTAAATCCAATTTGCCAATTTTAATATCTCAAATTTTTAGCTTGATATATTTGCCATACATGATACTACTTGTTCAATTTATACTTTCATAAACTACAATCATATAAGACAATAAATCATCACATAGCATGGTTACAAATTACAATCTTGTATAACATTTATACAATCAGATTTGATGATGCATAGTATCTAAACAAATTTCCATAAGTGATTTAGCAGACCTAAATTCCAACATTTTAAGCTATCATCAACTTTTAACATTTTTATGTAATGTATGTGCATGGGTGGTCAACAACCGGTCCAGACCGGATGAACCGCAACCGGCCCAATCTTTGGTCATATGTTTTACCATAAACCAATCTTTCTAAACCGGACCGACTGGCTTAGAAAGGGAAGCAAACAAATATATTCTCCAAACCATATACTAACAAGAACCTTAATACATACAAGACAATCATTGAAAAAAACAATCAACCTACTAACGAGCCGAGGGGAGTGCAATAGACTCATGAAACGACACATAAGGATCGACACCCACACCCATATTTAACGAAGAATTAAACGAGTTCCGTGATATTTCTTCCGAGCTACCTGCTCCCCTTTCAATCAAGATTGCATCTTGTATTTCTTTTATAATTTCAGACATTGAAGGCCTCGTGTTTGCGTGAGGCTGCACACACATTAGTGCTTTCTCTGCTACTTTCCACATTGATTGAATATCATATTCGTCTCCTAATGACGGATCAATGATCCCTTGGATGTCCCCGTTCTCTATATGCACTTTCGCCTGTAAAAAACGTAACAATTAAAAGTTGACGGGCTTCAGACTCGAAGAGAACGTGCGTGACCCAAACAAACTTACCCACTGAACGATGTTGCGACAGTTTATACCAAAACTTTCATTTGAAATTGCTTCTTTGCCGGATATCAGTTCAAGAAGAATGACCCCAAAACTATAGATATCGCTTTTTTCTGTCAAATGATTGGAGATATAGTATCTGCAGACCACAAGTAACACAAGTGTTACTATGAGAAGATTAACTTCATATTATTTGTTAATTTGAGAAAAAAAAAAGAGGCAAATAATGACTTACTCAGGATCAAGATAGCCGACAGTGCCTCGAACTATACTCGATACATGTGAAATCCCATCAATTGCAAGTTTCGAGAGGCCGAAATCAGAAACTTTGGCTTTCATGTTGTTATCGAGAAGAATGTTACTTGTTTTCAAGTCTCTATGTATAATAGAAGGGACACAACCGGTATGAAGGTACTCGATTCCTAAAACAAACCAAGACAACGTTACAATATTTATAGCAGACACGAAGCCTGACACTAGAATTTTGTAAGAAAATGGTTACGAAAACCTTTGGCAGACTCTTCAGCGATCTCAAGTCGTTTGATCCATTTGAGTCTATTTTCTTTTGCTAAAGGTCCTATTTTGAATACAACCTTTTGTTAATTAAAACATACGAATTGATTATTCAATTGAAAAAATGAAATCAAGATGTTACCACTTACCATAAAGATGTTCTTTAAGAGTTCCATTGTGCATAAACTCGTAAACAAGTATATCCTTCCCTTCTTCTTGACAAAATCCATAAAATTTTACCAAGTTTCTATGATGTATTCTTGACAGAAGACTCACCTTCATTAATTCATTCCGATGAATACTTACGTTCCGGAAATTTGAATAAAAATTTGTTGATGAACATTTACCTCATTCGCAAATTCCTTTTTTCCTTGTTGGATGTTGCTATTTCCCAAAATTTTGACTGCGATTTCCTTTCCGTCGTTTAATTTACCATAGTATACGGTGCCAAAGCCTCCGGAACCGACTTTTTTCTGGAAATTATCTGTCGCGGATCTAAGTTCAGATAGCGTAAAACTTTGGGCACCTTCTGAAGTTGTTGCATTACTCATAGAAGAAACATGGAAGCTGACTTCAGGCTCTATGAAAAAATAATTAAAATAAGAATTATTAAAAGCTTATATCAAGCACCAAATGATTAATACGTGATTGAATTATTGAACCGTCAAACTTGGCCTTTTGTTTTATATACCTTTCTTGTGATCTTTTTTTCGTTGGCGAATGATCAGGCATGAGCTTATAAATCCTATTAACAAAGCTCCAGCCCCAATTGCTAATCCGAAGATAATGTATTTATTGAGCCTCCCGCCACTAGTTTTCTTGTGAAGTTTATCGTTTCCGGTGTAGCTGATAAAACAAAAAATAACAAGAACTTGAGATTGGAAAATTCATTATTTTTTATTTCAAGAAATAAAAAACAATACCGACTTTAAGACTATGTTCTTGTTCAGAAGGCCCGGTGGCACATGTCCAGATAACAAGTTATTCTGCACATACCTGCGTAGAATATGTTTGTCAAGAGACCTATGTATCGTGTTTGACTTTCTAAAGTCAGATGTTGACTCTATGCTCTTCCGTATAAAGGTTTTGACTTTTGAGTACTTACAATTTGTGTAAATGAGGTAAGTCTGCTAAGGAGGAGGGTATGCCACCTGTCAACTGATTGTTTTCAAGATGTCTGCATAGGAAGCGATTATTATGATTAGCATATGCAACCGTCTAGCAGATATACTCACAGATTTTTTTTGAAAAAAAAAACAAGGGTAACATAATCTGTTTTACATGATCTTTAAGTTTGGGCATCCAGTAAAATCGAGGATTGAACCAGTAAATGCATTTCCATCAAGCCACCTACCGTAAAGAGAATAAAATATCATCTTATTTTGTTATGATACAATCATACAAGTGTATTATAAAAAGATGCATGATGAAACTTACAACTCTTCTAAGCTGCTCAACTTGGTCAATTCTGAAGGAATGCTTCCGCTAATGTTTTTACTTGATAATTTGCTGCATAAAATTTTAGGTTTCATTAACATGCTTATGGTAAAACTATAGAATGGGAAAAAAACAGCGTTAATTAGTCACTCACTAGTAATCGGATTTTGACTTTTCCTATTCAAACTACAGAATTGACTAATAGTCAAAAGGATGCTTTAGACCTTTAGTCATCTATAAATTAAGCATGTATTCAACTGCTATATTTTCTTTGAGTAAAGTACACAGATGGTCCCTGTGGTTCACCAAAATTTTGGATTTAGTCCCCAGCTTTTTTTACACGGATGCTCCCCATGGTTTGCACTTTGTAACGCATTTAGTCCCCAACTTTTGCCAAAACTACATGGATGGTCCCTGTGGTATGCACTTTCTAACGCATTTAGTCATTAAACGTTGGGGACTAAATGCGTTACAAAGTGCAAACCACAAGGACCATCCGTGTACTTTTGGCAAAAGCTGGGGACTAAATACGTTACAAAGTGGAAACCACATGGACCATCCGTGTACTTTTGAAAAACTAGGGACTATCCAAAGTTTTGGTTAACCATAGGGACCATCCATGTACTTTACTCATTTTCTTTAGATCATAGGGTGCTGGATGCACATAAACTATAGCAATAAAATTCGTATAGATATTAAGATATATAATCTTGATCTGAAGTATAGATGTGCAGAAGTATCATAAGAAAAAATCATTAAAAAATGAGTTTTAGATTTCTAATTCTGATGTTTACACTGAGATAATCTTTGGCTGCGGGTCTGAATTACACTCCAACCAAGACCAAGGAACCGGCAAGCACGGATCACCGCCTTCTTGAGCCCAATCTAGAGACTTGTAACCCGATACTAAGCTAGCAGCCACAGCCCCTAAAACCAAAAAGACGAAAACACCCAAAAGATTATTACTTTTTAATCATTATACATTTATACCCGAACAACATAAGTGTAAAACGGGCCACACTTACCATCAAAAGAACCGTCACTTATTCTAATATATTTACTGATCTCCATTGCATTAACAAGAGGACCCTCGGTTGAATCATCTGTTTTTGTGAATTTAAACGATAAAACAAAAGGTAGCGATATGTTATAAAATCCGGGCTCATATACACGATAATTTCCCTGAGCGTTTTCTTGTATGTTGACAATAGCTTTACTCAAATCAGGTGCTCCAGGAAGAACAAGACGGAATTTTCGGGTTTGATCGAGGTTTAAATCTTCAATTTCTGCAAAATAAGTGTAAGCCCAACCAAAGCCCGGGAACCCATCCAAATTCAAACGGTAAGTTAAAGATCCGGTTCGGCCCACTACAGCTGTCTGCATAACTTTCTGAGGTGGCAATTCGTCCTTCCCGATATCGATCGGTAATTTGGTTGAAACTTTTTGAGTCCCCGCTGCTACATCAACAAGGTAATTTGCTTTTTTAATCGAATCAGACTGCCATATTCTATCAAATGGATCATCTGGATATCTGAAATGAAAAGGTGACAACCTTTACAATCCCATATTAATTATAAAGTCAAAAATTACTTGGTTTGACTGTCAAACCGAACCAAAAAGTACAGAATTTAATTCTTAATAGAGTAAAACGCCATTTTCGTCCCTAAGGTTTGGCCACTTTTGCGACTTTCATCCAAAGGTTTTTTTCCCGCATCTGAATCCAAAAGGTTTGAAATTTTGCCATTTCATCCGACTCGTTAACTCCATCCATTTTCTCCATTAAATGAGGGTCATTTCCGTCTTCTAGATACTTTTATTAAAAAAAAAAAAAAAAAAAAAACACTATAAGAAATAAAGATCCACCTGTGTTGACTTTCTCCCCACCCAAACCCTTTAATCATCACAAAAAATGTTTTGAAAAGATGAAAATATCCCTGACTTAACATTAAAAAATGGATGGAGTTAACGAGTCGGATGAAAATGGCAAGAGTTTAAACCTTTTGGATCCAAATACGGAAAAAGTGAAAAACAAACCTTTGGACGAAAGTCGCAAAAGTAGCCAAATGTCAGGGACGAAAATGGCATTTTACTCTAATTCTTAATATTAAACAATTAGTGCATAAACATACCTGACTGGATCATCATTATCAGCCCCAAAATTGATGCGGGCCGAAACACTTAAAAAGAATTGGTCCTCAAACGGTGTAAGATAGACCGAACCGTTGAATTGTCTAAGCTCAAGTGTGGAAATGAACGGGAGCCCAGTTGTAGAATTTGATAAACACATACTGACCGTTGGATCAGAAGCCAAAAAGATGAGTTCTTGAGACTCTATAGTATTAGCATCTGAAATGACAATAGTTGCCCAATGAGTGGGGCCAAGGGAAATATCGAATTTCGGGTATACATTGTTGTTATCAAAATTGCCGTATAAGAATGTGGCTCTTAAGAGGTATCTAGTTCTACTTTTCACATTAAGTGAGTAACAATACTTGCGGTTATCTGCAGGGAAATATCGGAGTGTTTGATATTGTTGTCTGGTCTCGTTTTCAATAGATATTTTACTCGTTGTTCCGTATATGATTTGATCATCAGGAGTCCACTCGAGCCCGAGGTTGTCTGTGTGATTCTTTTCGCCACCACAATCTAAACTTATAAAACCTGAAAAAAAATATTGTCAAATATTTTGGTAATAACTACTTAGGTTAACAAAAACAACATGTGCATTGTGGGCCCCATCTTAAGTTCTTGTAACTGGGACAGACAGTTGTATCTTTAATTCTTTCAACACCATAAAAATGTTATCCTCATAAAGTAAATATTAAACAATTAATATGAAGTCTTAGGTTTGATCAAGAAAATGGGACACATTGTCACATCTTAATACCAACCCACTAAATGAAAATATTCAATGATCTAAATGAACTAATGAAGTTCACCTAATCTTTAGTGAAGTTGACTATATGCAGTACACAGGTTATTATTTTGACATTTAGCTTGTTAAAGGTCATTCATCGATATCTATCCGAACCAATGGCGGATCCGCGATTTTTGACCATATACCATGTGGTACATATATCATATTTCAAAAGAATGCAATACAACAACTTTTTCATTTTGTACTTTTTTATATTATTACATGTGGTTATGATCCCAGCATTCACAAGGACAACTAACTTTTCCTAGACAATTAACTTAGGGCATGTGGAGATAATCAAGATTCATAGGTGATAACACAATTTAGAATTTTTAATACTTTGCTTATTTTTAAGAATCATAGGTGATAACACAATTTGGTGAATATTCATAGGGGAAATGAAAGGAAATGTTGACAGCAAAGCAACAATGAATCACCATAAAGAAAAGGTTCTGAAAAGTGTTTATAGCAAAAAAGGAGAAAAATTTACAATCCTAATAAAGTCATAAACTTTAAGAACCCTAAAGAGACATGAAAATCTGTATGATCATTTTTAATTAACAAATCAAGGAACCCACCTCAAAATTCACCAGGGAAGCAAATTTATTATTATTATTATTATAAAGAAATAACATAAATGGCTTATATAGTTATATACATGCATAAGCACAATTAATGAAGATAAGACTTAAGAGTGAACCTGGCAACTGGGCTTTGGTGAACACCGTGAAACTGTGAAGAAGAAGAAGAAGAACAGAGAAGAACAATAAATGATGAAACCCCATTTGGGTTTAGGAGAATATCAATCAAAGCACTTAACTCATTGAAAGCTTGAGTGCATTGAGAAGAAGAATATATGTAAACAAGTGAATCTTTAAAACCCTAAAAATAGCAAAACAGGTATATATTGATTGTATTGAGAGGGTAAAAAAAACAGTAAAGAAAAAGATAATGATGAATTAATGGTGGAGGAAATGAGTATTAAACAAGGTGAGTGAGTCAGAAGAATGATTCTGTGATTCAGGCTGAGGAAAAAAGGCCCATCAACAAGAAACATGTGGGGCCTACTAAGCACTGGAGTTGAGTTTGGACTCACTATCTTTATCAATCTTTATAAATATTATTATTATTATTCTGTATAAACTGTATAAATATTATTATTATCAATCTTTAAAACTCACTATCTTTATCAATCTTTATAAATATTGTTGTGTAAGTGCGTCGATTGAATGAGATGTCTTTAAAGGGGAACTCACGTATGTCCTCCACTAGACTCAATAACTTCGGTTTGACCCAAATGTATCAGTTTATGCCAATGGACTGAGTCGGCTCATTTACGTTGGCTTCACCCATATATACAGTTCAACTCATTTCGGTTTAAAACTGAACGTTAACAAGATAGGTGTTCATTGGTATGGGCTTCGGGTCCTTGGTTTTGTATTGAGCGAAATGTTAATGGGTTGTACAATTGGAAAATTCATAGCCAAATATACATGAATATGTTATTCTCGATTTAACTGAATCAAATTTCTTATAACCAAACAAAAACCATAATTTGGTTTGATTATAAACGCTTTTGGTTTAGTTTGGTTTTTGATTTTATCGGTTTATAGCTGAATATTGAATACCCCTACCGTTGAGGTTGTCTGGCCGAGCTAACCAACCCAACTACCCAACTGGTTCGAATTGTTGTTTTACAAAACTCTAGCTCATGGTTCGAACTATTATTATTTTATTCAAAAGTTCCAACATGACTTCAAATTTTACAAAACTCTAGCTCATGGTTCGAACTATTATTATTTTATTCAAAATGTTTCAACATGACTTCAAAAGTTTATGATTTAGTGATGTTATTTATTTATTTATTTGTTTAGATTGAATGTTATAATGTATGGTGAGAGATCTGAAATTCATGAAGATTTGAGTTTTTATATCAACATTTATATTTCAGCTTAATACATTACTTGATATTTCTATTTAATGTTTTAATATTAAAATCTAATATTACAAGTTAACATTCATTATAAAAATAAATATATAAGGGTATACGGTGTGGTGCGGCAAAGGGAAGTGGCAAAGTAGTTTGCCGCGCGACAACACCGCCGCCAACCCCTTTGCCGCGTCGGTTTGGTTGTCGCTCGGTGACATATTGCCGCTCGGGAATCATGAGAGAGAGAGGGTAGTGTGGGGTGTGGTCCATTCCAATCTCAACCAATCACACATTTTTCCTTTTTAAAAAAAAAAAAGTAGTTTGCCACTTCACCAAGTGTCTAAACATTACCAACACTTTTGAGCATTGTTTACCACTTTGACATGACACTCTCATTGGTTGATTTTTTAGCTTGTCACTCTCAAGTGTTTAACCACTCCTTACACCCTAAGATTAATAAACAAATGAGTCAACGACTTAACGTTATCTACGTGGCCTACAACTTAGTTATCAGTTATCACAAAGGCCAAGTATAGTAGGTCACATTTAAATTCGTATTTTGTTTTACGTTATAAAGCATTCAAGATAATTTAAAACTCTTTTCACTAACCAACCAACTTTTGAAAATATTGAAAAAAAAAATCCTTAAGAAAACTATCTAAAATATATAAATAATTAGATTTTTTTTTTCGAACAGCATATAAATAATTAGATAGAAATAGAATAGCTTCAACTTTAAGCATAAAACCAAAATTCATGAGTTCCAAGCTAGGATGGAAACAAATCCCTCGTATTGTTAAGAAAAATAGAAATTCAGACTATTAAATAGTTTTTATACTATCGCTACAGGACATGTTCACCGGGACAGGGGTGTGCAATAACCGAACCGTTAACTGAAATCGAACCGAAAACTGACAAAACCGAACCGAAATTAATCGATACCGAATTAACCGAAAGTCGGTTAATGGATATTTTTTTACCATCGGTTAACCGAAATTAACCGAACCGAACCGAATCATTTTTTTTTTATAAATTTCTAGCTTTTATACATCTATTTCATGTATTTCATATTTTATACTTTCATTTCATGTAATAATACATCTATTTCATTTATTTATGCCTTTATTTCATTTATTTAAACATCTATTAATGCATTTATACCTCCATTTCATTTATTTATACATCAGTTTTATGTATTTATAAAAATATTTCATTTATTTATACCTCCATTACAAGTATTTCTAATAAAAAAAATTAGCCCTTGTTTGAATTGGCTATTAACCGAAAATTAACCGAACCGAACCGTAAACCGACAAATTAACCGAATTAACCGAACCGATTAACCGATGACTTCGGTTACGGTTACGAATAATGCTAATAACCGAACCGAACCGTGCACACCCCTAACCGGGACTCATCTTATTCAAACATTAAATTTGTCCATAAGGAAACTTAGAAACACCACTAACCTTACCTAGAGGTAGATTGAGGCCACTTTTGTGGGTTTGCAGAAACCCATTTGGTTTAGAAAAGATGGAAAAAAATGGGGAAATCACGAAAATGGCCACTGCAACGCCGTTTTTTCAATTTTGGCCAATGGACACCCCTCGCCGAGCCGTTTCAGCATGCTGAAACGGCACAAGATTTCCTTTAAACGGCCAGCCAACCATTGATTGACACGTGTCCGACAAAGCCTGTAACGGCTTGAGAATCCTGGAGTCAACGTCACGTGTCCGACAAATGTTGAAAGATCTTAGCCAAGCCGTTACAATCGGCTCATGTTGAAAGATCTTAGCCGAGTTCCTTCAACGAGCCAAGCCGTGTTCTTAGGTTGTAGCCGAGCCGATACCGTATACACGTGGACCCCACTTCTGCAAGCCAAGCCGTTTCAGCTGGCTCCGAGCCGGTTCGCCCCAATGTTTGTGCCGTCTCAACTGCTCCGAGCCGTTTCAGCTGGCTCCGAGCCGGTACAGCTGCTCCGAGCCGTTTCAACCTATGGTTCGAGCCGTTTCCACTGGCTCCGAGCCGTTTCAATGCTTTAGTTTATAGATTTATATTTGTATGTTTTTTTCTGTGTGTTTGTGCAACAGATTCATCTAAAGTTATCAAAACATTTAGCTTTTGTAGAAGGAACTTACCAACTTAAAATTATGAAGATTCGTTTGATTGTATACAGCGGCGGAAAGTGGGAAATCGTTAACGGAAAGTTGGAGTATGTTGCTGATGCTGATTCAAGTAGACGTGGTTTAGAAATTGAACCCAACCTTTCATACACTTCTCTTCTAAGTAAAGTGTCAAACATGTGTAGTTCTACAAACATCACGAAGTTATCGTATCGGTTGTCTTCCTTTAGTGATCCAATCGATATAATAAACGATGAAGATCTTGCAATGCTTTATAATTTTGCTCTGGAAAATATTTTTGAAATTTATAAATTATATGTCGTTGAAGGGTTTTGTGCTGGGTCATCTAGTTTTTCACCTCCAAAAAATTTAAAGTTCCTGATTTGAATTTCTGTACTAATGAAGAAAATTATGATGTTTTAAACGACTACCAGCCAAATCCTGATAATTCATTTGAAAATTGTTTGCCATCTTCATCAATTACTTTTGAACAAGGGCACGTATTTAATAACAAAGAAGACATGAAACTTGAGTTGGGAAAAAATGTTTGTTAGAACACTTTGAGTTTAAAGTAGATAGATCTTCTAAAACTCGGTACGAAGTGTCATGTTTGGTGGACGGTTGCGTTTGGCGTTTTCGTGCATACAGTTTTGGGGATAGTGGGGTGTTTTTTGTTAAGAGTTTTAACGATAAACACACGTGCTCGAAGACGCTAACGTACCCACATCTTCGTCAGGCAAACCCAAATGTTGTTGCTCACTATTTAAAAGAACCTTTAAAAGACAGTGGTAGAATATATCGTTGTAATGAAATAGTGAAAGATTTTAGACAAAGATTCCAAGTTGAGATAACCACTAGTCAAGCTTGGCGTGGAAAAGTCTGGCACTAGAGGTTTTACAAGGAACAAGCAGAAATTCGTTTGCAGAACTACCATTTTACTGTTACAATCTAGAGCGGGCAAATCCAGGTTATGTCACTCATATCAAGACTGATGACGAGCGTCGGTTTGAAATGGTCTTTGTCGCGATTGGTGCTGCGGTAAGTTACAGCAGTCTCTGTTTTTTTTTCGTCAAAGTACATCTTGTTGACGTTTTTTAAATAATTTTGTTTCAGATTCGTACCTTTATCTGTAATCTAAGACCGGTGGTGATCATTGATGCTGCACACCTAAAGGGTGAATTTAAAGGGACGTTATTTATAGCAGTTGGGGTGGATGGAAACAACCAAATTTTACCTACTTCCTATGGAATAGGAAAATCAGAGGATGGTGAATCTTGGACATGGTTTCTGTCAAAGCTTAAAGAATGCATCGGTGAAATACCTGACATGGCGATAATATCGGATAGAGCGAATTCTATACACCTAGCTGTTAGAAACGTCTTTCCACATGCTTATCACGGGTTATGCTGTCGTCATTTAATGATGAACCTACGTTTACCCTCTGATTAAAAAAAAAGAAAATGAGAAGCTGTGGTGGAAGACATGCAAATCGTACCGATTGTCTGATTTTAACGAGTCATTCAATGCTCTTTGTATTGCCGTTCCTAGACTACGTCACACTCTGACAAGTATTGGGTTTGGTAGATGGGCAAGGGCGCATTGTCCAGGCAATCGATATCATTATATGACATCTAACAGCGCGGAGTCTATTAACGCTTTATCTAGACACTCTGTCACACCCCGATATTTCCACGTATTACCGGTGGGCCCGGTGGGGAGTATCGTGACGTAGTTGATATCATCATAGTCAAACAACACAATTTTTAAATGCACAGTGGAAGCAAAAGGTGAATCACATTACAAACCGAATAAATAGTAATATCAAAGTATCACAACGGACTGTAACGGATCCACAGGCGGATCAAATAAAAAGGAAACATAGTTCATCAGATTTAAAATGCATCCAAGCTTGCGAGACTCTTATTGATGCTAAGGAGAGGCCGGCCTATTTCGATTAGTACCTGCACTTAACCTTTTTGGGAAAATACGTCAGTTTACACTGGTAAATACAATTAACTCACTCATTTTGAAAAGGTTTAAAAAAAATTGATTTAAATGCACAAGGCACAAAACATTTTATAACTTGGGATAATTATTTATATATAAACTTGTAAAAGAATTACATGTTCGTTATACGTTCAGTAGCCCGGATTGACACCGGGTTAAAGATTAATAGACACACCACATGATATAGTCCCGCGGCGAGTTATTCCCGAAACCGGCGGTTATACCTTATTATTTATATATGCACTGTCGGGTGTACGCCTACACCCCGTGCTTAGGTCGTGGCCATTTCGTAAAATGATGCCAAGGATATCCGGGACATGGTAATTAACCCCCCAAAGGCTTTAAGCAAACAAAACAATTTAAACGGGTCATATCAATAAATTAACCTTCATACGATCAAAAATTCAATGCCCGACAAAGCGGTATTTTATATACCGTACCCCAAGCCCGTATAGGGAAAATAAGTTAAAAGTATTTACCTGAGCTAAATATAAATTCAATCCCAGCCATATATCAAATCAGCAAGTACAGATAGCTTTTACTGGGCTCCTAAATCTGGAACGAAGGTTTTTAATAACCTATTAGATTCCTAACGGGTCTTTAATTAAGCCTAAACTTAGACCGGTTAGTTTTAAAAAGAAGATACGGTTCAAAAAGCATGATTATGCGAAGACCGGATTAGAATGTGGTTTAGACCCGACAAGCTTGTATACTTGTTTAGTATGGGTAAACTAAACACATTCTGGATTTTGAGATATAAATGATAAGGTTTGACCCGTTTCGGCTAATTTATTCAAACTAGTTACATAAGCCGATCCGAACGCGAAAAGTGCGTAACGGGTAACCACATGAGTTATGAACAGGTTTCCTAAGTTAATATACCTTTAATATGTTGTGATATCGGTAGGATACCTTCCATTATGCCCAAAACGAATTTAAAACCAATTTATGCCCGTAGGGGTATTTTGGTCATTTTAAAGGTTATAAGAGAGGTTAAATATTAATCTGAGGTTTAGGTCTGATATAATCAGTAAAAATACTCAATTTAATAAGTTATATCAGTAGGGTATTACATATATGTGAAATTTACCTTTTATAATCAACTATGCACCGAAGGGGTATTTTGGTAATTTCACATAAGGTTTAAGGGTCAAATATGGAAATCTAAGTTTAAAAATTTTGCTTACTGTTAAAGTATAAAAATTTACTAAAAATATCAGTAGGTAACAAGTCTTATATATTTAAAATAGTTTTAGTACATACTATGCGTTTAAAACGCGTAAAAATGCGATTTTAAGCGATTACCGGGTTAAATAAAGAAAGCTGATATTTTTATCATTCCAGAAGGCTTAAAATAATTTATCTATCATATAAAATCAGTAGAAAAAGTTTTGGTATCAAAATGATTTGTAAAACACATTTTATAGGCCAAAAGAGCAAAACCGGCAATTACCGAATCAAGCTTAGAACTCTATGTTATGCTCAGCCTAAAATTAAATAAAAATCTTCAAAAATCCCAAAATATTATTTTATATCAGTAGGTAAAAATTTTGGTATCAAAAATTAGGTTTAGATAGGCTATACACTAATTACGCCGTTTAATTAATAAAAGACATTTCTAAAACATGCTCTAATGGGTCAGAACTGAAAGTCAAAGCAAAAGTCTACTTTTGCGACTTTCGGTTCCGAACCGAGCTTAAACAGAAAATTGTCGGGTTAAACATGCCTAGACATGTTCTTACATTGATTACCAAGTTATATGAGTGATAAAACAGGTTTCATAGCTTCTACATCATTAATTATGTGTTTATGCAAAAATTAGCTTTCTGTTGACTTTTTAAAATTAACTTTGACCCGACAATTGACCTAGTTAGAGTGGGAATCAGAGGGTGCCCTTTTAAGGGTTTATTACCCACATAATTACCAACTCAAAACTACTTTCAATTCGTGATTTGACTGGACAAACTTTAACTAATCACGAAGTCAAACCTTAATTACGACGGTTTGACTTTAGGCTAATAAACAAAGTAAAACTGAATTAAGGAAGGTTAAGGACACTTACTGAAGTCCTATGCACGACTAAGAATCCTTGAGAAGTGCTCTTGAGCTCCAGAAATCTTCAGAACAAGAGTTTGGAAGCTTTCCAAGTGAAGTGCTCAATGTGTGTTCATAAGTTGCAACATTTGGTCCTATATATAGCCAAGGAGGATCAAGGAGATGGGCACAAGTGTTATGGCAACTCCAGGGATGAAGACAAGTTCCTAGGGACGTGTTTCAAGGAGCTAGAGGGTGGCAAACTCGCGGAATCGAGCACACATGCAAGCTGCCACGTTAAGGAGAATTTTGCTGAACTGGCAGTCCATTGCGTGGCGCCACGGACGAGTGCCTATGTGGTGGCGCGGCGCCAGCAACCCCAGGATCAGCATTCATGTTTCAAAAAGTGACACTTTCACCCCCTGGACTTTCTAATGCGTAATTTCTTCCATTTTAGGCACTTTTAACCCTTGAACTTTATATTTCTATGATCCATGAGATAAAATGTAACACCTCGAAAATCCACGTCCTATAATGTGTTGACACGTATCATAAAGTTTGAACGTGTGAAAGAATGTTATAAAAGGACTAAAGTTGACAAACATGGAAAGTATGTGATTTTACGGGTTCTGAATGTCAACAGTGAATAAATATACTTCATAATAACCCTACATGATGTTTATAACATCAAACGAATAAATCATGGATCATACGAAGCAAAAAGTGAGAGATTACAAACTACAGGGGTTAAATGTGTCAACATGTTTAAAGATATACCTCTGAGTGACCTTTTGACAAACCCGAAGCTTTTTAAATGTTAAATATACTCACTAGAATGCACGATATAAATTTCATAAAGTTTCGTTATCGTATGAGAAAGTTATGATCAAATTCGTGTGCGAGGGGTTAAAGTGCAAACGTTGAAAGTTAAGACTTTTCGGGTTAACCGGAAGTGTTCAGGGACTTGGAAAAGTGGGTATAGGTCCTAAAGCCCTTGTGGGTAATTATAAGGGGGTCAAAATGCAAGAAATAACCTTGATTGATCCTTCGTGAAGCCAAAGGTCAAGTAACAAAACAAAAGAAAATGTAAAATCTGAAGTTAAGGCCCAGGCTGCCCGCTTGGTGTTCGGCTAATCGTGAGGCGGGCCGCGTCAGCCTCCCAGAACCGAGAAACAAGGCTGTTGTCTGCCATGAGCTTTGTGCGCGACCTTTACCCGATTTTTCACATCTCCTGGCCCCTAAAACACCCCCTAAGCACTAGAGACACATGTTGGATGGTTGTGGTCGATCATAGAGCTATGTGTCAAGGAATTGTGGTGGGTTGATTCACTATAAAAGGCCTTGCTATGCAAACAAGTTCTTCACACTTCCTTCTTGCAATCTGATCAATTCTGGAGCTCTCAAGCAGGTCCAACTGATCTTATCTCGTGCATAGGACCCTTGTAAGTCTGCTAGTCCTTCTTTAATTGAGTTTAGCTTGTTTAATTAGCTAAAAGTCAAACCGTCGTAATTACGGTTTGACTTCGAGATTAGTCAACAATGGCTCAGTCATATCTCGAATTAAAAGTAGTTATAGCTTGGTATTTATGTGGGTAATAAAACCTCAAAAGGGTTTCCCCTGATCACCACTCTAACCAGGTCAAAAGTCGGGTCAAACTAATTTAGAAAAAGTCAACAGGAAGCTTAAAATGTCATTTTTGCATAATTAACATTATAGACCATATACAACCTGTTTGATCATTGTTATAACTTAGTAATAAGTGTAAGAACATGTCTAAACATGTTCAACCCGACAATTTCCTGTTTAGACCCGGTTCGGAACCGAAAGTCGCATAGTTTGACTTTCAGTTCTGACCCGTTTAGGCATGGTTTAGAAATGCCTCAGAGCTTTAATTGGACTAGGTTACATGTTAGTACAACCCTCTGTGATTATACACCTTGGTTCATTAGTTATCCAATTAATATGCATGTTTCCGTTAATTGCTCATATGTTGACCATTATGCCCTTATCACCTTAAAACGTGATTTATGAAAATGTAAAAGTGTAGAAACCTTAGTTACTGATATATAAACTTGTATGCAAAGTTTGACATCAGTTTGACTTGTAGATTAAGAGTTATGCTCAATATCGCAAATTTAAAGCTTTATGTTAATAAAACGGCGTAATTAGCGTATAGCCTAGTTAAGCCTACTTTTTGGTATCAAACTTAATACCCACTGATGTAATATATTATTTTGGGATTTTTAAAGATTTTTAATAAATTTTAGGCTGAGCATAACTAGTAGTCGTAGGCTTAATCCGGTAATTGTCGGTTTTGCCCTTACGGGCCATAAAATGAGTTTTACATATCTAAACGACTCCAAACCTTTTGCTACTGATCACATACGATAAATAAATTATTTTTAGCCTTCTGGAAATATAAAAATATCAGATTTAAGTATCGAACCCGGAAATGGCCTTTAATCACCTTATTAAGCGTTTTTAGCGCAAAGTATGTATTAAAATTATATTGAGCATACCCGGGTTGATACCTACTGATATATGAGGCAAATTATAATATTTTAACAGTAAGCAAAGGTTGATAAACTCAGACTTCAGTTTTGAGCTTTTCGGCTTATGTGAAATTACCAAAATACCCCTACGGGGCATAGTTTGGTTAAAAATGATAAATTTCACATATATGTTTTATCTTACTGTTATAACTCATTAACTTGAGTATGTTTACTGATTACATCAGACCTGTAACTCAGTTAAACACTTAAACCCTTTTACAACCTTTAAAATGACCAAACTACCCCTACGGGGCCTAGTTTGTGTTTAAACACGTTTCGGGCATAATGAAAGACATCTTACTGATGTCACAACATATTTGAAGCATATTAACTTAGGAAACCTGTATATGGCTCTTACGGATACCCGTTACGCTTATTACGCGTTCGGTTCGGTTTATGTAACAAGTTTACATAAATTAGCCGAAACGGGTCAAACCTTATCGGTTTTATCTCAAAATCCAGAATGTGAATAATAAACCCATATTAAAAAAGTCTCTGAACTTGTCGGGTCTAAATCACATTCTATCCGGTCTTCGCTTAATCGTGCGTACGAACCGTATCTTGAAAACTAGCCGGTCTAAGCTTAAGCTTAATTAAAGACCCGTTAGGATTCTAATAGGTTATATTAAACCTTCGTTCCAGATTAGGAGAACCAGTAAAAGCTATGTGCATTTTTCTTTTTGTGATTAATACTTGCTCAGGTAAATACTTTTAACTTATTTTCCCTATACGGGCTTGGGTTACGGTATATAGCATACCGCTTGATCGGGCATCAAATCTCCACCGTTAAAGTGGGTAGTTGAATAATTTGATCGGCTCGTTTAAACAGTCTTGTTACTTAAAGCCTTTGGGGGGTTAATGACCATGTCCCGGATATCCATGGCATCATCTTACGAGATGGCCACGACTTGAGCACGTGGTGTAGGCGTACACCCGTCAGTGTATAACTCTATGATGTGGTGTGTCTATTGATCTTTAACCCGGACAAGATCCGGGTTACTGAACGCACAAGGAACATGTAATCCGTTCACAAGATTATAATATTAAATAATTCTCCCAAGTTATAAAAATGTTTATGCCATGTGCATCCAAACCAATTTTAAATCATTTTTCAAAATGAGTCAGTTGATTGTATTTACCAGTGTAAACTGACGTATTTTCCCAAAAAGACTGAATGCAGGTACTAAACGAAATTGGCTGGATTGTCTCCTTAGCATCAATAAAAGTCTCGCAAGCTTAGGATGCCTGAAGTCTGTTGAACCATTGTTTCTATTTTATTTCGATCCGTTCTGTGGTTAAACAATTGAACGTTGTGATACTTGATATTACAATAATAAATTCGGTTGTATTATATCTTTTTAAATTTGCTTCCGCTGTGCATATTGATATTGTGTTGTTTGACGATTACGTTGCCAACCATGACGTCACGATACTCCCCCACCGGTGACACGTGGAAATCGTGGTGTGACAGGTTGGTATCAGAGCCAGCTCTGAGTGAATTAAACACTGGCCTTTTGTGTTTAATCTCAGTTACACAATTGCACATATCTAAACCTTCGAGTCTAGACTTATAACATAGGACAAATTTCACCTTATTCGGGTTTTTGTTTTGTCCTTTAAATTTTATATTTAGTTATTGTTATCTTATGCTTTATTAACAGGAATATCAAAATGCCTCCAAGATTTTCCCGTAGACGAGGACGAGGGAAGGGGCCGATCACCGCCCCCAACGAAAATGAAGTTGGACCATCGCACGCACGAGCTCCGTCTACTACGGAGAGTGACGATCCATGTCAGAACAGGAGGAACCTGTTCGAGCCGGCGAGACGATCCGTTTCGCATAGCTCTACACCTCCGGTCCAAAATTCGTACGGACCGCATTCGGAATATGAGCCCAACAACCCTCAACCGTCATACATACCATTACAGCGATCTTTTTCGCACCATTCTTACGGGGAACCCACACCTGTTTTTCGGGGTCAGTTTAACCCGGTAGGATTCATACCAGAACCCGTGGGTTTCAACCCACTAGGGCCAGACGATCACTTCTCCGGTGATAATGCGGATGACATGGACGAGGATACGGACCCCGTCGAACCTGCAAGTGGTACTCCGAACCACCCGATAGAGATCTCCGACGGATCTTCATTCCACGGATCGCCCTATGTTGGTCCGGATAGCTTCCAAGCCTTGTTCACTCAGCACGAGTGGTATTATACACCTTCTCACCACTCGTCGCCTCATGAGCAGCAGCAGCCGCAGCAGCAGCATCATCAAGATTCCTCTGAGGATCACCGATTTGTGGCAGTTACGCCACCGCCTCCACCACCACCAGTTAATCAGGTGCCTCCGCCACCACCGAGGCGTAGGAGGTCAGGTGCACGTATGTCATCACGTGCGGGAGACTTTCATTTCAGCTCCCCACGTCAGTCAAGTGCCAGCCACTTTCATTCCATGGTATACAACCCGTTCGAGCCGCCGGTCCACAACAACTATGGGTACGCAGAGGCCGGCCCTTACTTGGTAGCAGCCAACTACAATGCCCTGCACCCGGAAGGACCATACGGAGCTCCATGGGGAGTTGGGTACCCAACACATGGGTACCAGATACCACCTAGGCCTATTATACGGGCTCAATCGCAGCCGCCTAGGTTCTCCCCACCTGAGCGTGAAGAACTCCTTCAGAGGATGGATCAGGTTGAACGGGAAGTGCACAGGGACCGTAGGCAGAGACAGACTTTCTTCCAAGGATTAGCAAGTTTGATCAAAGGGAAGAACAAGAAGGATCACTAAATCCTTCCAATCGTTGTGAGCCCCTGCGTGGGCCTGTATTTCCTATATTTGTTTTGACCCCTGCGTGGGTCTATTTTCCGTTAACCCCTGCGTGGGTATGATGTTTGCTTGAAGTCCCTGCGTGGACTAGTCTGTTTGCTTAAAGTCCCTGCGTGGACTAGTTTGTTAGTTTAAGGTCCCTGCGTGGACTATTATGTTTGTTATAAAGCCCCTGTGTGGGCATGCGTGTTATTAAACCCCTGCGAGGGTAAGTTTGTTATTTGAAAATACCCGTTTAGGGCAGTATGTAATATTTTGAATAAATTAATGGAATGTTTGTTTTATAAATTTCATGTTTGCCATTATGTGCATATATAAATTACAAATGAAATAAATAAATGAAAATTATTCCTTTTGAAATAATCTGCTTATGCAATTATTAATTAAGAATCTTAAAGAGTGAAACCTAGCCTTTTGGTCATTATAAGACCGGGCCAAGATGGTAAGACCTGTTCAAAAGATTCAAATCCAAGTTAACATCTGAAAACATGTTAACACTCCTTGCAGACGTGATTCGTTAAAATCACATGTCATTTTATATGTATAAGGATTCTTTAGAAGATTCCAAACCCAATTATATGATCTCTGAATCATGGGTTAAGATCATCAATTAAGATGATCATATTTTACCATACGTTGGTAATATAATGCCTACGGGCCTTGCTCATTTCTACATGAGCCAAAAGATAGTTGTAACTATGACTCCCTGTCAAATAAAGGTAATGAACTAGGTTCAAACCTCAAATGCTTTGATTCTCTGAAATCCTAGCATATAATTTATAATTGTCCTTGTGACTAGGCCTATTGTGCCAGTATACCTTAATGTTTTGATTCTCTGAAATCATAGATTAAATTAAAAGTGTCCACGTGACTAGGCCTTTTGTGCCATAAATAAAACTGTTATTGTTTTATACTTAGGATAAATTATAATAGAAATCCTAAATAAATATGATTTATAAATTAACCAAATATGGTCTCTGTACCATGGTTAATGAATTGCCATAAAAGACAATTCTATAATAAACTCCCAAATAAACTATTGTCCTTGTTTTCTGCAACAGTTCAATTAGTATGGCTAACTCGGACGAGGGTAATAGTCATCCAGTGGAGGTTAATAATGAAGCCCGAGTTAATCTAACGGGTGTGGAATTGAAAGCAATCATAGACGGCGCTGTTACACAGGCTTTGGAAAGACAGTATGAAGAGTACAGTGGGACCCGTAGTAGGACCCAATCTACACAGCCTTCAGAGCCACCGCCCAAGAAGGACGGCCCGAAGAAAGATGATGAAAGACGCTCCTCGAACCACAGTGCTCCATCTCAGCAGGTTATACGTAATCAAGGGCCCCGTGACAAGGGTTGCACGTATAAATATTTTGTTTCCTGCAAGCCCCGGGATTTCACTGGGGAGAAGGGAGCCATTGACTGTATGACATGGCTGGATGAGATGGATACGGTTGTAGACATCAGCGGATGTGCTGAGAGAGACGTGGTCAAGTTTGTATCACAGTCTTTTAAAGGTGAAGCATTAGCATGGTGGAGATCTCTGATTGAGGCCACCGGAAAAATCCCATTGTACAATATGTCGTGGGATCAATTTGTTGCCCTTATCAGGGAAAATTATTGCCCTCAGCATGAGGTGGAAATGATAGAATCTGATTTCCTATCCCTGGTGATGTCAAACCTCGACTGTCAAGCTTACCTAACGAGCTTCAACACTATGTCTCGATTGGTTCCATATTTAGTAACCCCGGAACCAAAGCGAATAGCTCGTTTTATCGGTGGTTTAGCCCCCGAAATCAAGGCAAGCGTGAAAGCCCCTCGGCCAACCACTTTTAGATCAGTAGCTGACATTTCCTTATCCCTCACTCTGGATGCGGTCAGGCAGAGATCGCTGAGGAATAAGGAGGCTGAGAAGAGGAAGCGTGAAGATGATGGTTCACGAAAGTCGAGCAAGAAGCACCGTGGGAACGGTGATAGCAAGAAGGGGTCTGAGTCAAGAAGAGATGGGCACCGGTCTGGTGAGAAGCCCAAGTGCAACATTTGCAAGAAACAGCACTTTGGAAAGTGCAGACTCGGATCGAACTCGAATAATGAGTCAAAATCTTTTGCTTGTGGTTTGTGCAAGTCCAAGGAACACAAAACCTTGGATTGCAAGAAGATAAAAGACGCAACGTGCTACCGTTGCAATGAAAAGGGGCATATTAAAACCAACTGCCCGAAATACAACAAGAAGCCTGAAGAGGCCAAGAAGACTAATGCTAGAGTCTTCAGAATGGACGCAAAGGAAGCAGTTCTAGACGACAACGTTATTACAGGTACTTTCCTTGTAAATGACGTCTTTGCTAGAGTACTTTTCGATTCAGGCGCTGATAAGTCGTTTGTAGACAATAAGTTTTGTGAATTGTTGAAATTACCTGTCAAAACCTTAAAAGTGAACTATGAGGTGGAGTTAGCAGATGGCACCCTAGAAACCGTCTCCACTGTGTTAGATGGATGTGTTATATCCATTAAGAACCATTCTTTTCCTCTGTCTCTACTTCCCTTTAAGTTGGCCGGTTTTGACATAGTTCTGGGTATGGACTGGTTATCTCATAACCAGGCCCAAATTGTCTGTAACAAGAAACAAGTGGTAATAAAGACTCCGTCTGGTGAACCACTTACCATTCGGGGAGATACCCAGTATGGGCTGCCTGAGCAGGTGACTATGCTCAAGGCTTCCAAGTGTTTGAAGAAGGGGTGTGTCATCTACATGGCTCAAGTGATTATTGATGAGCCCAAACCGAAGATAGAAGACATCCCTGTCATTTCTGAATACCCAGAAGTGTTTCCTGAAGATCTACCTGGTTTACCACCAGATAGACAAGTCGAATTCAGAATCGATATCATCCCTGGAGTGGCACCTGTTGCTAGAGCACCATACAGATTGGCACCCACAGAAATGAAGGAGTTGAGGACGCAGCTAGATGAATTGCTGGCTAAAGGTTTCATTAGACCTAGTTCATCTCCTTGGGGAGCGCCAATCTTGTTTGTCAAGAAGAAAGATGGATCGATGCGCCTGTGCATCGACTATCGCGAGCTTAATAAAGTCACGATCAAGAATAGGTATCCTTTGCCCAGGATCGGCGATTTGTTCGATAAGCTTCAAGGGGCAAGTTACTTCTCGAAGATTGATTTGAGGTCAGGCTACCATCAGTTGAAGGTTAAAGATGAAGACGTTCATAAGACTGCATTTAGGACTCGTTACGGTCACTACGAGTTCCTAGTGATGCCTTTTGGGCTCACTAATGCACCAGCCGCGTTCATGGATCTCATGAATCGCGTCTGCAAACCTTACTTGGATAAATTCATCATCGTTTTCATCGACGACATTCTTATCTATTCGAAGAATAAGGCTGACCATGAGAAACACCTTCGTTGTATTCTCAAGCTCCTGCATCAGGAGAAACTCTATGTCAAGTTCTCCAAGTGTGAATTTTGGCTTCGAGAAGTCCAATTCCTTGGACACGTGGTTAGTGAGCGTGGTATCCAGGTGGATCCCGCTAAGGTTGAAGCCGTAATGAACTGGCAAGAGCCAAAGACACCTACAGAAATTCGTAGCTTCCTGGGATTGGCAGGATATTACAGGCGTTTCATTGAAAATTTTTCAAGGATTGCTGCACCCCTAACCTCCTTAACTAAGAAGAAGGTTAAGTTTGTTTGGGGCACTAAGCAGCAAGAATCCTTTGATATTCTGAAGCAAAAGTTGAGCAACGCCCCAGTACTGACATTGCCAGATGGAATAGAAGATTTTGTGGTTTACTGCGATGCTTCACACACTAGCATGGGGTGTGTGCTTATGCAAAAAGGCAAGGTTATTGCCTATGCATCACGACAGTTAAAGGTGCATGAAAAGAATTACACCACCCACGACTTGGAGTTGGGTGCCGTTGTGTTCGCACTAAAACTGTGGAGACATTATCTTTATGGAATCAAGTGTGTGATCTATTCTGATCACAAGAGCCTCCAACATCTGTTTAATCAGAAAGAGTTAAACATGAGGCAACGCCGTTGGATGGAGACTTTGAACGATTATGACTGTGAAATCAAGTACCATCTCGGCAAGGCGAATGTAGTCGCCGATGCCTTGAGCAGAAAGGAAAGGGTTAAACCCATTCGAATCAATGCCAAGCGTATGGAGATAAAGAACAGTTTGACTGAAAGGTTGTTAGCTGCACAGAAGGAAGCTGTGTTGGAAGCTAACTATCCTAATGAAAAGCTAGGGGTAACTGAGGAGCAGTTAACTCTTAGCAAGGACGGAATTCTAAGATTAAATGGACGCATATGGGTTCCAATTTATGGAGGACTTCGAGATGTCATCCTCCAAGAAGCCCATAGTTCCAAATACTCCGTTCATCCTGGAGCTGATAAGATGTACCAGGATCTAAAGGCAAATTATTGGTGGATAGGCTTGAAAAAGTCTGTAGCCACCCATGTAGCAAAATGCTTGACATGTGCGCAAGTCAAAGCCGAGCATCAGAAACCGTCCGGTTTGCTACAACAGCCTGAACTTCCTACGTGGAAGTGGGAAATGGTGACGATGGATTTCATCACCAAGTTGCCAAAGACAAGGAAAGGAAATGATACAATATGGGTTATAGTTGACAGACTGACTAAGTCAGCTCATTTCTTACCCATCAAGGAGACTTATAGCTCCGATATGTTAGCCCAGTTATACGTTGATAAGATTGTAGCCTTACATGGCATACCTGTGGCTATTATCTCTGATCGAGATACTAGGTACACGTCGCATTTTTGGAAGAGTTTCCAACAATCTTTGGGCACACGTTTGAATTTTAGTACGGCTTATCATCCTCAGACTAACGGTCAGAGTGAGCGTACTATTCAAACGTTGGAAGACATGCTACGTGCATGTGTGATCGATTTGGGTGGTAGTTGGGATAAGAACCTACCATTAATCGAATTCTCCTACAACAATAGCTACCATACCAGCATTAAGGCTGCGCCTTTTGAGGCATTATACGGTTGAAGAAACACTAACTAAATGGTCGGAACCGAGATAGTTAGAGGGTTTGAATCCGCATAAAAAGGTTAGCTCTCTCTCGGCTGATTCAGTTGCAAACGAAATTTCTTCTCCGGTGATTCTGCAAAAAAGAACACCGTTAGCCTCGTCAAGGGGAGAAGAGGGTTCTCTCCTTGACCCGACTCCGGCGTGAGAATAAGTATTGGTATTGGAGAAGATAAGTATTTGAGGAGTGAGAGTGATCTGAGTTTATACCTGAACAGTTCTCATATATATAGTCGGGAGTTTTGGGAGGGAAAACCTGTTATTGAAAAGATGACGGAAGATGCTAACGCCGTAGCGGTTATCTTTTCTTCCGTTAAGTTCTTTGATCCTTCGTTAAGTTGTCTTGATCCGATGTGAATGCACACGGATCGTGGTTTGATCTATGGCTGGGGGATTGCCACGTGGAAAGTGATTAAGTGGAGATTACTCTCCAATTGCATGCCTTCGTTGTGATTCCAGGGTTGCTTGTGGTGATGACACGTGTCCAGACGGTTATAACCGTCTGGGTGGTGCACGATTGTATTTCTTTCTAGAAGATTACTGCTGTAATCTGGTGTGACACCTTGCTGTGTGGACACAGACAAATAAATCCCAAGTCTGGGTAAAATAATATCCAAGTCTGGATATTTAGGCGGAAGTATTGAACAGAAGGTTTTAATCCTTTGTTAAATTGGAGAAGGCGCAAGGATTCATGTTATCCTTTGGGCGTGATTGCTACCCATGCGCAGCCGCGCAAGGTTAAAAAGGTTGAAAAAACCAGTTTGTGGTATGGTCTCAAATCCTTTTTTATGAGGTTTTTGGGACCTTACCCCTTCAAGTCCCCCCAGTCTAGTGTTGTACTTATGCAAATAAGTGGAGCACTGGACTTATGAGAGGGAAATGGTTTTTGGGCGCGAAAAGGTAAGAAAGCTTCTCTGAGAAGATTTTGACAAAATGTGACTTTGCAGTTTATGTTCTGACGTGTAACGACGTCAGCTGGCAGTAAAGGTGGGTATATTTTTTTTCTTTTGTCTTGAGATTTGTAATGGCGCTTGTCAGTCTTCATTAATGAGGATATGACCCTGGTTCCTGTAGCGCCGTTTGGATGTGATGTAATTCTGACAACTAATGATGAGTAGGTTTCTCCTTTCCCGAGGTTGAGTTCCTTTTGTATATATTCGTATTGGTTGCTCGTTTATTCGTTTAATTTGGGGAAAATGAAGATGAAGGGTTTGTATCGTACCCGCCGTCTTCATGATATCTTGAGTTTTTACGACGCTGCCGAGAGCTTGTTGTTGCTTGCCAATTCTCCGTCACCGCCTCTTACCGGAACTGGCAAGGTGACATCTGCTGTTGGGTCTGTTGATGTTGATCTTCGTTTGCCGGAGGCTGATAATGAGACCGTTGTGTTGTCGGTTGAAGTTTTAATGGCTCGTTTCCCAACTCTCCGTCCGAGTACGTGTGAGTTGGTGTACCATCGTCGTCGGAAGAAAACTCCGGTGAACATGGGTGTTGAAGACGAACCTATGGTTGGTTAGGTTTGGGAGTTGTTCCTCCCTTCTTTTGATTGTATATATAAGTCTGTTAGTATAAACTCCTCTTTTGAAGATCACGGGTGTGATCGGTGTTAATGTCTGTTGTTTGATCATCTTGCTATCTTGTAGAAGCAAGGTTTTGTATATTTTAGTTTCTGGAACTAAAATTTTGAAGATCATTGTCATGATCTTGTTCCTGAAGTGTTTTGTTACACTTGGTGATATATCGATAATGTTTTTACTTCATACGTGTTTGAATTACAATATGTTGCATGTTTTTAATTGCTTTTGGATAGGTAAGGCGAATGAGAGATGGTATTGTGCTCATGTTTGAACGTTTGTCTAAAAGGCGTAGCAGCTTGCCTTGTTTTTAGACTGTTCATGAGGTATACAATGTTTGACCATATTGTTTTCGCGCGAACCCAAGAAATTACATGCAATTTGTAATAAGCAGTGATATAAGTAGGAATGATGTTTGTATTGATAAGAGCGCAAGGCTTTGTGATACAAGACATAATGAAGAAATACATTGCCTGTATATTCTTTCCGCTTTTGAAGACTTAGTTCATATGTAACACCTGCGCAACTGTTGTGCGTTCCAGGTGCGGGGGACTAGGGTCCCATCGATCCTTTTTAGGGTGTATGCCCATTTGCCTAAGACCTCGTTAATGACGTATGGTCCTTCCCATCTTGGCGCTAATTTGCCCGGCTTTTCAGCGTTTGACGCCTCATTGTCGCGCAAGACGAAATCGCCGGGGACAAATGTGCAAACGCGGACGCGCGCATTGTAATACTTCTCGAGCTTGGATTTGTACCTTGCTTCTGCTATCGCGGCGTTCTCACGCCTTTCTTCCAAAAGATCCAAATCCATTCTTCGCTCTTGTTCGTTGTTCTGAGTTTCCATGGCTATCATGCGCGGTGATGGTAAACCTATCTCGGCTGGAATGACGACCTCAGATCCATAGACTAAACTGAACGGAGTCTCGCCGGTTCTAGTCTTTGGAATTGTTCGATGCGCCCAGAGGATGCTGGGAAGTTCGTCTACCCACCCTCTGCGCGCTGTCCCGAGTCGCGCTTTTATGCCGTCAACGATCTGTTTGTTTACACTTTCTACCTGTCCATTCGCTTGAGGATGCGCAATGTCACACCCCAAATTCCACGTGTCACCGGTGGGCCCGGTGGGGAGTATCGTGACGTCTTGGTTGGCAACATAATAGTCAAACAACACAATATTCTTAAGCACAGCGGAAGCAATTGAAAATATAATACAACCGAATTTATTATTGTAATATCAACTGTTACAATATTCGGAAGTCTATCCACAGAAGGATCGAACATAAAATGGAAACAATAGTTCAACAGACTTTTAGGCATCTTAAGCTTGCGAGACTTCTATTGATGCTAAGGAGAAATATCCAGCCAATTTCGTATAGTACCTGCATTTAGCCTTTTTGGAAAATACGTCAGTTTACACTGGTAAATACATTCAACTGACTCATTTTGAAAATGGTTTTAAGAAAATTGATTTGGATGCACGTGGCACAAAATATCTTTTATAATTTGATTAAAATGCACAGAGGCAAAATTAATCTTTTTATTAACTTGGGAGAATTATTTAATATTATAATCTTGTGAACGAATTACATGTTACTTATGCGTTCAGTAGCCCGAATCAAATCCGGGTTAAAGATCAATAGACACACCACTTTAAGTGAGTTATACACGGGAGTACGCCTACACCCCGTGCTCAGGTCGTGGCCATCTCGTAAGATGATGCCAGGGATATCCGGGACATGGTCATTAACCCCCCAAAGGCTGTAAAGTAAACACATCTGTTTAAAACGAGCCGATCAAATTATTCAACTACCCACTAAGCGTGGAGATTTGATGCCCGATCAAGCAGTACGCTATGTACCGTAACCCAAGCCCGTATAGGGAAAATAAGTTAAAAGTATTTACCTGAGCTAAATATAAATTCAATCCCAGCCGTATATCAAATCAGCAAGTACAGATAGCTTTTACTGGGCTCCTAATCTGGAACGAAGGTTTTTAATAACCTATTAGAATCCTAACGGGTCTTTAATTAAGCTTAAGCTTAGACCGGCTAGTTTCGGTTCGTACGCACGATTAAGCGAAGACCGGATAGAATGTGATTTAGACTCGACAAGTTTGAAGACTTGTTTAATATGGGTTTAGTATTCACATTCTGGATTTTGAGATAAAACCGATAAGGTTTGACCCGTTTCGGCTAATTTATGTAAACTTGTTACATAAACCGAACCGAACGCGAAATAAGCGTAACGGGTATCCGTAAGAGCCATATACAGGTTTCCTAAGTTAATATGCTTCAAATATGTTGTGACATCAGTAGGATGTCTTTCGTTATGCCCGAAATGAATTTAAACACAAACTATGCCCCGTAGGGGTAGTTTGGTCATTTTAAAGGTTGTAAAAGAGTTTAAATGTTTAACTGAGTTACAGATCTGATGTAAACAGCAAACATACTCAATTTGATAAGTTATATCAGTAGGCTAAATTATATATGTGAAATTTATCACTTATAACCAAACTATGCACCGAAGGGGCATTTTGGTAATTTCACATAAGCCGAAAAGCTCAAAACTGAAGTCTGAGTTTATCAACCTTTGCTTACTGTTAAAATATCATAATTTGCCTCATATATCAGTAGGTATCAACCCGGGTATGCTCAATATGATTTTAAAACATACTATGCGTTAAAAACGCTAAATAAGGCGATTAAAGGCCATTTCCGGGTTTGATACTTAAATCTGATATTTTTATATTTCCAGAAGGCTTAAAATAAATTATTTATCATATGTGATCAGTAGCAAAAGGTTTGGAGTCGTTTTGATAAGTAAGACTCATTTTATGGCCCGTAAGGCAAAACCGACAATTACCGGATTAAGCCTACGACTACTAGTTATGCTCAGCCTAAAATTAATTAAAAATATTTAAAAATCCCAAAATAATATATTATATCAGTGGGTATTAAGTTTGATACCAAAAAGTAGGCTTAACTAGGCTATACGCTAATTACGCCATTTTATTAACATAAAGCATTAGATTTGCGATATTGAGCATAACTCTTAATCTATAAGTCAAACTGATGTCAAACTTTGCATACAAGTTTATATATCAGTAACTAAGGTTTCTACACTTTTATATTTTCATAAATCACGTTTTAAGGTAATAAGGGCATAACGGTCAACATATGAGCAATTAACGGAATTATGCATATTAATTGGATAACTAGTGAACCAAGGTGTGTAATCACAGAGGGTTGTTCTAACATGTATCCTAATCCAATTAAAGCTCTGAGGCATTTCTAAAACATGCCTAAACGGGTCAGAACTGAAAGTCAAAGTGAAAGTCAAACTATGTGACTTTCGGTTCCGAACCGGGTCTAAACAGGAAATAGTCGGGTTGAACATGTTTGGGTATGTTTTTACACTTATTACTAAGTTATAACAATGATCAAACAGGTTATATATGTTCTAGATAGCTAATTATGCATAAATGACATTTTAAGCATCCTGTTGACTTTTTACTTAAAAGTTTGACCCGACTTTTGACCTGGTTAGAGTGGTGATCAGGGGAAACCCTTTTGAGGTTTTATTACCCACATAAATACCAACTCATAACTACTTTTAATTCGAGATATGACTGAGCCATTATTGACTAATCTCGAAGTCAAACCGTAATTACGACGGTTTGACTTTTAGCTAAATAAACAAGCTAAACTCAATTAAAGAAAGACTAGCAGACTTACAAGAGTCCTATGCATGACTTATAATCAGTTGGACCTGCTTGGGAGCTCCAGAATTGATCAGTTATGCACTTGAAGGTGTGAGAATGAATGTTGTAACTAATGGCCTTATATAGTGCCTTAATCACCACAATTCTTTGACACTTGGGGTCTACTAGTGACCACAATCCTTCAACACATGTCCCTAAGTGTTTAGGGGGTGCCTAGGGGCCAATAAGAATGAGGAAAATCGGATAAGATCGCGCATAAAGGCCATTTCAGCCAACAGCCACAATTCTGGAACTGGGCATCCCTCGCGTGGCGCGAGGGACCCCTCGCGTGGCGCGACGACATGCAAACTCAGCATGTTTATCTTTTGCGATTTAGTCCTTGTCTCTTCAAAACTCGATTAGGCACTTGATTTCTTGCATTGTAAACCCTCAAAATTGATCTAATAAGGCCTTAAAACATATACCCACTTTGTTAAGTCCCCGGGTAACTTTATTGTTACCCGAAAAGTCCTAACTTTCAACGTTTACGCTTTAACCCTTCGCACACGAATTTGATCATAACTTTCTCATACGTTAACGAAACTTTATGAAATTTTTATAGTGCATTCTAGTGAGCATAATTAATATTTACAAAGCTTCGGGTTTGTCAAAAGGTCACTCAGAGGTATAAATTAAACATATTGACACATTTGGTCCCTGTAGTTTGTAATATCTCACTTTTAGCTTCGTATGATCCATGATTTATTCGTTTGAAGGTATGAGCATCATGTAGGGTTAATGTACATTATATTTATTCACAGTTGACACTTAGAATACATATATTCACATACTTTCCATGTTTGTCAACTTTAGTCCTTTTATAATATTTCTTTCACACAATAAATTATTGACACGTGTCTACACATTATAGGACGTGAATTTTCGAGGTGTTACATCCTCACCCCCTTAAAATAAATCTCGACCCGAGATTTACTGAAATAAGTAAGGGTACTTTTCTTTCATCGTGGGTTCAACCTCCCACGTGTATTCGGGATCTCTACAGGCATCCCATTTGACCTTTACAATAGGTACATGCTTCCGTCGAAGCTTCTTTACCTGTCGATCTTCAATCGACAAAGGATTTTCCACAACTTTAAGCTCTCATCTATTTGCACATCTGTATGCGGTATTACCAGTGATTCGTCAGTGAAACACTTTTTCAGATTGCAGATGTGGAACACATTGTGAATTCCACTGAGCTCTCCTGATAAGTTTAACTTATAGGCAACTGACCCGATACGTTCGATAACCTCAAAAGGTCCTATGTATCTCGGGCTAGCTTGCCTTTCTTACCAAACCGCATCACTCCTTTCCAGGGTGACACTTTAAGTAGGACTTTGTCATCTACTTCGAAGTGAAAATCCTTACGCTTAGGATCAGCATATCTCTTCTGTCTATCCCGGGCAGCTTTGAGACGGTCACGAAACTGGACAATCTTGTCCGTTGTTTCGAACACTATCTCTGGTCCTGATAACTGGACATCTTCAATTTCCGCCCCAACAACTAAGCGATCTACACTTTCTACCGTATAATGCCTCAAAGGCGCAGCCTAAATGCTGGTATGGTAGCTATTGTTGTAGGAGAATTCGATTAATGGTAGGTTCTTATCCCGACTACCTCCCAAATCGATCGCACATGCACGCAGCATGTCTTCCAACGTTTGAATAGTACGTTCACTCTGACCGTCAGTCTGAGGATGGTAAGCCGTACTAAAATTCAAACGTGTGCCCAAAGATTGCTGGAAACTCTTCCAAAAAGTGACGTGTACCTAGTATCTCTATCAGAGATAATAGCCACAGGTATGCCATGTAAGGCTACAATCTTATCAACGTATAACTGGGCTAACACATCGGAGCTGTAAGTCTCCTTGATGGGTAAGAAATGAGCTGACTTAGTCCGTCCATCAACTATAGCCCATATTGTATCATTTCCTTTTCTTGTCTTGGGTAACTTGATAATAAAATCCATAGTTACCATTTCCCACTTCCACGTAGGAAGTTCAGGCTGTTGTAGCAAACCTAATGGTTTCTGATGCTCGGCTTTGACTTGCGCACTTGTCAAGCATTTAGCTACATAGGTGGCCACAGACTTCTTCAAGCCTATCCACCAATAGTTTGCCCTTAGATCCTGGGTAGCTGATGGCAATTCTTAATCGTTGATTAATTAGGGTTGCGGCATGTATGCATAAGCAATATGAACCGTCTTTCTTATTTAATAACATAAAACCCTCAGAATATTGAGTCAGGCTTTATGTGCCTATGTTTTAAAACTTACTTAATCAAGGTTTCGATTATTCCATAATCAATATGGAGTTTTTACAATACTCCAGCCTACGGCGGGAATACAAATCTTAATTCTACCTGCCTTCCAGGAGGTAAGCAGGGACAACTTTTGAGAAGATAATTAAGATACAAGGAGGCTACAAAGATTTTCCATATCTCAGGCTTCAGTTCACCCATCATTGTTCGTGTCAAATGAGTGACACCTTTATGTTATAAGTCCACGAATTCCTTAATCGGGAACATTTACTTGAAAAAAAAATTCCATTTTTGGATATCTTCTTTGAATACTACTAGTCGACTTTAGTACAATATGACCATTGGGATATCTCAGGGGTTCCATGTATTAAACCTCCATGCTGATCAGACATGGAAATAATCTATGGGACACACTAGGATACGCCAATCCTCATATGACACTTTAATCAAACATAGTTTGGCATTCGCAGGCGATAGAAAACAATGAGAAAAATAATTAAAATAACATATGTTGTCGTACTCTATGCAAAGAAAGAGTGCTCTTAGATTTTCGGAAGGTTTTTCTTGCCGATACGAGAAGAATCGGTTACTATGGTTTCCTTGGTAATTATACCTTGTGGATGATAATAAAAGTTTTTGCTAAGTTTATGGTTCATGAAGATTTATTATTGCCTGTATTAAAAACAGGACACTTAGCAGAAATTATCATTGATAAATGATAAGGAAGTTTATTGCACAAGTGCTTATATTTAATTAATAATGGAAGTTTCACAAACTAGGCACCTAGCTCAGTTGGCTAGGCGCGCGAAAGGGTGCGGCCGACCTAGACCCAGGTTCGATTCCGGGGACGGCCAGTTCCACCATTTTTTTTTGTTTAATATTAATTAATCGTATAGATATGTGTAATTATGAGAGTTGTCTCGTAAGGAGTCTTGATAATTAATTGCTTCTTATTACCCACAATATGGGCTTGATTTTATCACTAAATTGAGTCCTTGTATTTAACGGAACTAGGACATCAAAAAAATGATTCCTAATGGATATAAAAATCCATCTATTAATGCTGAAGCAGTCTCAGAGGTATACCGGCTTCTTACCGAACTTTTGTTGCTTTTTATTAAGCCTGTACTTGCTTTCTTTCTCAGATTTCTGGGAGTTATTCTCCTTCTTTTTGGTTCATCCTTCATATACGAAGTGTGAACAAAACCTCTTCTCATGAGTAATTGAACATGGTTTTTAAATGAAATTCAGAGCGAGGAGCATTCGGCTCTTTAGATTATTTCATGATCTTTCCATGGTCCTTTCAACTGTTGCGTCAACCACAGCTTGAAGATTAACTCCATTAATATTGAGGGTTACGTTTGTAGTTTTATTAACTTTCGTCGCCTTATTAGCATTGCGACTTTCTTCTACCTCATCCGAGTTTTCCATACTCGAAACTTGGTGCCAATCACCAAGATTTAACCATTATTAGTCATCATCCTGATGACCTGACTTAGGTTAGCCACGGCATTCATAAACCGTATGGGCTATTCTGCTCCGAACATTCATAGTGAATGTTATTTGAACGTAATTCCATTATATTTAGCCTAGGTCACAACGGGACCATCAATGGCATTCAAAGTTTGGAGCGAGTCCAATACTTGCTTGACAGGGGACCATAATGTCACAACTGTCTTTGTCACTAGGACGATTATAAATAGCTCAAAGGCTAGTCTTACATGACTTCGGTTATATATTTATATACATATATGGCATAGAAGCCTGTCGCGAGGGACGTAGAAAAATATGGCATAAAGCACAGTCATGAAGGACATATGGCGCGAAGGCCTTGTTGTGATGACATTTAGATATGGCACAAAAAGCCTGTCACCAGGAATGTCAACATTTAGTATATTAACTTGTCACGAAGGATAAACTTATGGCACATAGGCTTGTCATAAATGACTTTAAAACATAACTTGATGGTCTATCACCAAGGACCTTAATATATAAGCCGCAATCTTATTAGATTAGGGCTTCAAGGTTTAAACGTGGTTCTTCACCTTTGGACAGGGAGTCATAGACTACAACTGTCATCGTTTTGAAAGACGATTCTTTTGGCAGAAAATAAGCCAATCAACATCACTAATGGATGTTTATATAAAACCATCGTATCTAAGGATATTAGTCATGATTACATCGATCATATTGACCCTTAGGTTTGGGTATAATCACACCATTTTGAACAGGGGATCATAAAGATCACTACTATCCTTGTCTTACCGACATTAGAATCAAGTATAGCCCATAGGCATTTCATCACGAGGGATGTTAATGTTATGATCATCATACCGATGATACTAGTCAGGATCGCAATGATAGTATAGTCTATGGGATTTGAGTATAGCTCACCCCCTTGGGCAAGAATCACAAAATATTACAATTGCCTTGTCTCAATTGGATAATATAATATAGCCCTTAGGCAAAACATCATTAGTGATGTTAAAATTTTTAATCGTTGTATTGATGATTTTCGTCATGATGGCATTGATCATATAGACTATTAGGCTCGAGCATAGCTCACTACCTTGGACAGGGAATCATAAAGATCACACTGTTTTTGTCACACATGGACGATATAATATGGCCCATAGGCGAAACATCTCTAATGGATGTTTATAATAGGTTCATCCTATTAGATGATATAAGTCATGATTGCATTAATCATATTGACTATTTTGGCTTGAGCATAGTTCACCACCTCAGACAAGGAATCATAAAGATAACAATGTCAATGTCTCAAATGGACAATATATTATAGCCCGTAGGCAAAACATCACTAAAGGATGTTTTAATAATACTATCATCGCATCAGATGATATTAGTCATGATCGCATTGATCGTATAGACTATTATGTTTGGACATAGTCCAATATTTTAGACAGGAGGTCGAAGACCATCACTGTCGTTGTCTTATCGGACAACAAGTTTAGTCCGTAGGCACTTCATCGCTAACGGATGTTCGTAATATGATCATCTTATAGGATGATATAGGTCACGATTCCTAATTCGCTAGGCTAGATATGGGAATTGGAAGATCCCAATATAAGGATGATCGTTGTGATTTTCTCGGATCACATTTCTCAAGAGTGCTAACACGTTCTTAAGTGTTAACCAGGATCTGAATCCCTTGAGTAGGTTTCACCATCTTGGCCGCGTAGGCTAGGTTTCACCTTTAAGATTCTTTTTTTTTAAGCATACTGATAGGGAAGGAAGGATATTTATTTTATTCAGGATTTTTATCATAAATCCTAATTCATGAGTTCACAATAACACAATTGGTCTATTTGCGTAGACAAGTTTAATTATAAGCCATGATTTCGGAGAATCGAGGCATTAAGGTTTGAATCAAAGTTCATTACCTTTTTCTTGACAGGGAGTTGTAGGCTACCACTGTCTTTTAGTCTCAGAGGACATTAACTATAGCCCGTAGGCACTTCCCTTCTAAGGGATGTTTATAACGGAATTGCCCCTTAGGGAAATTCATTAACCATGGTAAACAGAGACCATATTTGGTTAATTTATTAATCATATATATATTTAGGATTTCTATTATAATTTATCCTAATTATGGAACATTAATAGTTTTATTAGTGGCACCCAATGGCCTGGTCACGTGGACATTCATAAATTTTTGAGCTTATGATTTCGGAGAATCAAAGCATGCAAGTATTTTGGCACAATAGGCCTAGTCACAAGGACAATTATAAATTAAGCTATGATTTCAGAGAATCAAAGTATGATAGTATATTGGCACAATAGGCCTAGTCACAAGGATAAATTTTTAAATCATAAGCCAGGATTTCAGAGAATCAAGGCCTTTAAATATATTAGCACAACATGCTTAGTCACAAGGACATTTATAAATTTATATGCTATGATTTCAGAGAATCAAATCACTTGAGGTTTGAACCTAGTTCATTACCTTTTCTGACAGGGAGTCATAGCTACCACTGTATTTTGGCTCATGTGGAAATGAGAAAGGCCCGTAGGCACTATTTTACCACGTATGGTTAAAATATGATCATTTTAATTGATGATGTAAACCCAGGATTCAGCGATCATTAAACTGGGTTAGGGATCTTTTGAAGAATCCTTAATAACGTGTGTGATTTCCAATGAATCACATCTGCTGGGAGTGTTAACATGTTTTCAGATGTTAACTGGAATACGAATCTTTTAAACTGGTCTAACCATCTTGGCCCGGTCTTATAATTGACCCGAGGCTAGGTTTCACACTTAAGATTCTTAATTTATAATTAACGCAGAACAATTTTTTTTTTTAAATTGAGGTGTTAATATGGACCTAAATCTAATTATGGAACTACCATCTTGGCCCGGTCTCAAAATGACACGTGGCTAGGTCTTGTCCTTTTTAGACTTTGCCATTTTATCATAATGGTAGATCTTGTAAAAGAAATGTTATTTTACATTTATTTAATATTCTTGTTTAGAATGAAAGTTTAAACTTAATCATTCCATTATATAAAAATAAAAGTATAAAGTTGCCCTAAGCGGGACTTGAAAGGAATAGTGTTGTCCTCGAAGGGACAAAAATAAATATGTCCTTATAAGGACTATTGAGGAAACGATTTTCAGCAAAGGAGTTTCTTCTTCTTCATTCCTGAATGCTTTCTCCTTGGTCGCACGTCTCATCTTGGTCGCTGTACGAAGCCCAGCATTTCAAGGCTCCGGGTGTGGAGAATCCCTAGTTCAGCTTCCTCGCTTGGCGACGTATCCACTAATAATAATAAAAATTGGAAGCAAAAATTTCCATATTAGGATTAAGATTATTCCTATGTTAAGTCTAGACTCAGAAGTTTAGATTGTGCAATTGTGTAACTGAGATTAAACACAAAAGGCTAGTGTTTAATTCACTCAGTGTTGGCTCTTATACCAACCTGTCACACCCCAAATTCCACGTGTCACCGGTGGGCCCGGTGGGGAGTATCGTGACGTCTTGGTTGGCAACATAATAGTCAAACAACACAATATTCTTAAGCACAGCGGAAGCAATTGAAAATATAATACAACCGAATTTATTATTGTAATATCAACTGTTACAATATTCGGAAGTCTATCCACAGAAGGATCGAACATAAAATGGAAACAATAGTTCAACAGACTTTTAGGCATCTTAAGCTTGCGAGACTTCTATTGATGCTAAGGAGAAATATCCAGCCAATTTCGTATAGTACCTGCATTTAGCCTTTTTGGAAAATACGTCAGTTTACACTGGTAAATACATTCAACTGACTCATTTTGAAAATGGTTTTAAGAAAATTGATTTGGATGCACGTGGCACAAAATATCTTTTATAATTTGATTAAAATGCACAGAGGCAAAATTAATCTTTTTATTAACTTGGGAGAATTATTTAATATTATAATCTTGTGAACGAATTACATGTTACTTATGCGTTCAGTAGCCCGAATCAAATCCGGGTTAAAGATCAATAGACACACCACTTTAAGTGAGTTATACACGGGAGTACGCCTACACCCCGTGCTCAGGTCGTGGCCATCTCGTAAGATGATGCCAGGGATATCCGGGACATGGTCATTAACCCCCCAAAGGCTGTAAAGTAAACACATCTGTTTAAAACGAGCCGATCAAATTATTCAACTACCCACTAAGCGTGGAGATTTGATGCCCGATCAAGCAGTACGCTATGTACCGTAACCCAAGCCCGTATAGGGAAAATAAGTTAAAAGTATTTACCTGAGCTAAATATAAATTCAATCCCAGCCGTATATCAAATCAGCAAGTACAGATAGCTTTTACTGGGCTCCTAATCTGGAACGAAGGTTTTTAATAACCTATTAGAATCCTAACGGGTCTTTAATTAAGCTTAAGCTTAGACCGGCTAGTTTCGGTTCGTACGCACGATTAAGCGAAGACCGGATAGAATGTGATTTAGACTCGACAAGTTTGAAGACTTGTTTAATATGGGTTTAGTATTCACATTCTGGATTTTGAGATAAAACCGATAAGGTTTGACCCGTTTCGGCTAATTTATGTAAACTTGTTACATAAACCGAACCGAACGCGAAATAAGCGTAACGGGTATCCGTAAGAGCCATATACAGGTTTCCTAAGTTAATATGCTTCAAATATGTTGTGACATCAGTAGGATGTCTTTCGTTATGCCCGAAATGAATTTAAACACAAACTATGCCCCGTAGGGGTAGTTTGGTCATTTTAAAGGTTGTAAAAGAGTTTAAATGTTTAACTGAGTTACAGATCTGATGTAAACAGCAAACATACTCAATTTGATAAGTTATATCAGTAGGCTAAATTATATATGTGAAATTTATCACTTATAACCAAACTATGCACCGAAGGGGCATTTTGGTAATTTCACATAAGCCGAAAAGCTCAAAACTGAAGTCTGAGTTTATCAACCTTTGCTTACTGTTAAAATATCATAATTTGCCTCATATATCAGTAGGTATCAACCCGGGTATGCTCAATATGATTTTAAAACATACTATGCGTTAAAAACGCTAAATAAGGCGATTAAAGGCCATTTCCGGGTTTGATACTTAAATATGATATTTTTATATTTCCAGAAGGCTTAAAATAAATTATTTATCATATGTGATCAGTAGCAAAAGGTTTGGAGTCGTTTTGATAAGTAAGACTCATTTTATGGCCCGTAAGGCAAAACCGACAATTACCGGATTAAGCCTACGACTACTAGTTATGCTCAGCCTAAAATTAATTAAAAATATTTAAAAATCCCAAAATAATATATTATATCAGTGGGTATTAAGTTTGATACCAAAAAGTAGGCTTAACTAGGCTATACGCTAATTACGCCATTTTATTAACATAAAGCATTAGATTTGCGATATTGAGCATAACTCTTAATCTATAAGTCAAACTGATGTCAAACTTTGCATACAAGTTTATATATCAGTAACTAAGGTTTCTACACTTTTATATTTTCATAAATCACGTTTTAAGGTAATAAGGGCATAACGGTCAACATATGAGCAATTAACGGAATTATGCATATTAATTGGATAACTAGTGAACCAAGGTGTGTAATCACAGAGGGTTGTTCTAACATGTATCCTAATCCAATTAAAGCTCTGAGGCATTTCTAAAACATGCCTAAACGGGTCAGAACTGAAAGTCAAAGTGAAAGTCAAACTATGTGACTTTCGGTTCCGAACCGGGTCTAAACAGGAAATAGTCGGGTTGAACATGTTTGGGTATGTTTTTACACTTATTACTAAGTTATAACAATGATCAAACAGGTTATATATGTTCTAGATAGCTAATTATGCATAAATGACATTTTAAGCATCCTGTTGACTTTTTACTTAAAAGTTTGACCCGACTTTTGACCTGGTTAGAGTGGTGATCAGGGGAAACCCTTTTGAGGTTTTATTACCCACATAAATACCAAATCATAACTACTTTTAATTCGAGATATGACTGAGCCATTATTGACTAATCTCGAAGTCAAACCGTAATTACGACGGTTTGACTTTTAGCTAAATAAACAAGCTAAACTCAATTAAAGAAAGACTAGCAGACTTACAAGAGTCCTATGCATGACTTATAATCAGTTGGACCTGCTTGGGAGCTCCAGAATTGATCAGTTATGCACTTGAAGGTGTGAGAATGAATGTTGTAACTAATGGCCTTATATAGTGCCTTAATCACCACAATTCTTTGACACTTGGGGTCTACTAGTGACCACAATCCTTCAACACATGTCCCTAAGTGTTTAGGGGGTGCCTAGGGGCCAATAAGAATGAGGAAAATCGGATAAGATCGCGCATAAAGGCCATTTCAGCCAACAGCCACAATTCTGGAACTGGGCATCCCTCGCGTGGCGCGAGGGACCCCTCGCGTGGCGCGACGACATGCAAACTCAGCATGTTTATCTTTTGCGATTTAGTCCTTGTCTCTTCAAAACTCGATTAGGCACTTGATTTCTTGCATTGTAAACCCTCAAAATTGATCTAATAAGGCCTTAAAACATATACCCACTTTGTTAAGTCCCCGGGTAACTTTATTGTTACCCGAAAAGTCCTAACTTTCAACGTTTACGCTTTAACCCTTCGCACACGAATTTGATCATAACTTTCTCATACGTTAACGAAACTTTATGAAATTTTTATAGTGCATTCTAGTGAGCATAATTAATATTTACAAAGCTTCGGGTTTGTCAAAAGGTCACTCAGAGGTATAAATTAAACATATTGACACATTTGGTCCCTGTAGTTTGTAATCTCTCACTTTTAGCTTCGTATGATCCATGATTTATTCGTTTGAAGGTATGAGCATCATGTAGGGTTAATGTACATTATATTTATTCACATTTGACACTTAGAATACGTATATTCACATACTTTCCATGTTTGTCAACTTTAGTCCTTTTATAATATTTCTTTCACACAATAAATTATTGACACGTGTCTACACATTATAGGACGTGAATTTTCGAGGTGTTACATGCAACGGAGGCGAAGTTATGCTCGATCTTCATTTCTTTAAACCATTTCTGAAGATCTTCTGCGGCGAAGTTTGTACCATTGTCGGAAATAATGCGCAATGGTAATCCGAATCTGCAAATGATATGTTCCCATATAAATTTGCGGATTACCATTGCTGTTGTTGAGGCCAAAGCTTTAGCCTCCACCCATTTTGTGAAGTAATCCACCGCGACGATGATGAACTTTACTGCACCTGGCGCGTCAGGAAATGGTCCGACAAGATCGATGCCCCACTGCTGGAATGGCCAGGCGGAAGTAACAGGAATTAGTGGATTTTTAGGTCGGAGTGTCTTTGGTGCGTGGCGTTGACATGCCTCGCATCTTCTTAACAGATCGACTGCGTCCATGTGCATTCCTGGCCAGTAGTATCCAGCGCTCATTATTTTTGCCACGACCATGCGCGGTCCCGCGTGTATCCCGCATAATCCTTCGTGGATTTCTCTGACAAGGTACTGGGCGTCTGTTTTATCGACACAGCGTAGTAATGGGCCCATGAATGATTTCCGGTAGAGGACGCCATCCGCCATTTCGTAATTTACTGCCTTGTGTTGTATTTTCCGAGCTTCTGCCTTTCCTTCCGGTAGCTTTCCGTGTTGGAGGTACAAGATAATTGGAGACATCCAAGATGGATCTCCCATTTCTATAACGTTTACTTGCTTGAGATGAATGGAAGGGTTGGATAATACCTCTATGCGTACTTCCTTTGCTAAGTGCTGAAAGCTGGTAGCAGCTAGCTTGCTTAGCGCGTCAGCATGTTTGTTCTCGCTTCTGTTTATGTGATTAACTTTGAATGTTTGAAATTGGCTGATTAACATCCGCGCTTGTTCAAGGTACAATGCCATAGCTTCTTTTGCATCGTAATTGCCATTGACTTGCTCGGCTACCAGTTTTGAATCGACGTTAGCTTCAAGATTTCTTGCCCCCATTTTCAACGCTAAGCGAAGACCTGCCAAGAAGGCTTCATATTCGGCTTCGTTATTCGTACTTTTGAAATCTAATCGTATAGCATACGTGAGCTCGTGGTTGTCTGGGCTGATTAATCGGAGACCTGCTCCTGCTCCATCGTCATTGGAAGCACCATCTGTGTGTAAGGTCCAGACTCTGTCGTCGAAAACAGGTGTTGGGTTCTGGATTGCCTCACATTCTTGTATTTTATCGATAGGAACTTCAGTGGCGAAGTCTGCTAGAACTTGCCCTTTGATTGCGGGTCTTGGTCTGTAAAAAATGTTGTAACCTCCCAGTTCAATTGCCCATTTGGCCAGTCGTCCCGCTACGTCGGGTTTGGATAAGATCTGGCCTAGGTGGTAATTGGTAAGAACTGTGATGACGTGACCCGAAAAATACCTGCGTAGACGTCGGGATGCATGTACTAGTGCTAGGACTAGCTTTTCTATCATTGAGTACCGAGTTTCTGGGCCGGTAAGCATTTTGCTGATGTAATAGATTGGAGTTTGGATGTTCTCGCGTTCCACCATCAATACAGCACCGACCGCTACTTCCGCAGCAGATAGATATAAAATTAGTGGCTCTTTTTCTTTTGGTGCTGTCAATGTTGGCAGCTGAATTAAACATTCTTTCATTTGTTTGAATGCGGTTTCCGCTTCAGATGTCCACTGAAAGTCAGTTTTCTTTGCGCAGTTTCGTAGCGTACTGATGAATGGATAAGACTTTGCTGCATGATTAGCCAAAAATCTGTTCAAAGCCGCTAAGCGTCCAGCGAGCCTTTGCATTTCTTTAACTGTTGCGGGTGACGGCATTATCTGAATAGCCTGCACCTTTTCTGGATTTACTTTAAAACCATCTTTTGTGACGATGAATCCCAAAAATTTTCCTTCTTCCATGCCGAAGGAGCATTTAGTTGGGTTGAGTTTTAGACTCACGCTGCGCAAGGAGTCGAATGTGTGCTGAATATTATCAAGCATTGTGCCTTCCTCATGGCTCATGATGACAAGGTCATCCATGTATACTTCGACAGTCTTGCCAATATCATCTTTGAAAATTGTGTCCATTAGGCGTTGATAAGTTGCGCCTGCGTTGCGCAGGCCGAACGGCATTTTGGTATAACAGAAAATGCCTTTATCCGTGCGGAACGCCGTTTTGTCTTCATCTTCTTCTTTCATCTGGACCTGATGATAACCCTTGTAACAGTCAAGAAAACACTTCCATCTGAATGATGCTAGAGAGTCGACTTTTTTGTCTATCTCTGGAAGCGCGTAGCAATCTTTTGGGCATGCTTTATTCAGGTCTTTGAAGTCGACGCACATTCTCCACCCGCCGCTATGTTTTTGTACCATTACTGGGTTGGCTACCCATGTATGGTATTTCACTTCGCGCAAGATTCCCGCATTAAGTAACTCTGCTACTTGCTCGTCCATTGCTTTTGCTTTTTCTTCACTGAAGCTGCGCCTCCCTTGAGCAACAGGTTCTACTGATGGTTTGATGTTTAAACAATGTTGCGCGATGTCGCGTGGAACTCCAGTCATATCTGCTGGGCACCAGGCAAATATATCTTTGTTGTTAGACAACAATTCTTTCAGTTGTATGCGTGTTGCTGGGGAGATGGCTTGCCCTAGCAGAATGGTCTGTTCTGGATATTCGTTGTTCAAGACCCGTTTCTCTGGTTCGTTTGGTGCCGAAGGTTTGACTACCTTTGCTGGTGGTTCGTCGTCTACGAACATGACCTCTTTGCTTAAATAAAGAATTGCAACTCCGGTTTCTGTCGGAAATCCACAAGCAGCGTGTGGAATGGAAGTGATCATGCTAAATTCCCTCTGTGACCTTCTCCCGAGCAAGACATCATGACGTGATGTTGCCGGCATGACCATGAAATTGACTGTAACTGTTCGTGAATGCTCGCCATCTGATAAAGTCACCGGGAAAGCGATTTGCCCTAATGGGAATACAGCTTCATTATAGAATCCAGTGAGGGGAAAATCGACTGGCTCTAGACGTGCTTTGTCTTCTGGGTCAAGCTGTTTAAAGCACTGTTCGTATATGATGTCCATCGAGCTCCCTGGATCTATGAACATATAGTCTGTTCGGTAATGACCGAAAATACCAGTAATAATAATTACTGGTCGTTCTTCCTGAGGGCCCCCAGGAACAACGGGAAATACGACTTGCTGTTCTCTCCAATGTTGATCATAATTTCGTTTATTTGATCTCCGTGATGGACCTCCCTGAACCATATGTATTTGTTTTTGATAGCTACTATATTGGCTGGATTGGATGTCCCCCCTACGTGGTGTTGGTGGGTCCAATATTGTGGTATCAATTTCTTTTTCAGATCTGACGTTTGATAAATCAGATCTGGCGATTTGAATAACGAATGTGTTTAAAGCAGTTTGGCATCTGCTAAACCAATGTTCTGGAGTTTCTTTTACTGGTAAATTGTTTCCGACATTTGGTCGAGGACCAGGTTGCCGGTGAGATGACGAATTTTCTGCCATGTGTAAAAACAGAAAACGGAATGAACTGAATCGAAACGAGGTAGAAACTAGAAAAACTGAGAAAACGGTGGGCGCCAATGAAGAAACACTAACTAAATGGTCGGAACCGAGATAGTTAGAGGGTTTGAATCCGCATAAAAAGGTTAGCTCTCTCTCGGCTGATTCAGTTGCAAACGAAATTTCTTCTCCGGTGATTCTGCAAAAAAGAACACCGTTAGCCTCGTCAAGGGGAGAAGAGGGTTCTCTCCTTGACCCGACTCCGGCGTGAGAATAAGTATTGGTATTGGAGAAGATAAGTATTTGAGGAGTGAGAGTGATCTGAGTTTATACCTGAACAGTTCTCATATATATAGCCGGGAGTTTTGGGAGGGAAAACCTGTTATTGAAAAGATGACGGAAGATGCTAACGCCGTAGCGGTTATCTTTTCTTCCGTTAAGTTCTTTGATCCTTCGTTAAGTTGTCTTGATCCGATGTGAATGCACACGGATCGTGGTTTGATCTATGGCTGGGGGATTGCCACGTGGAAAGTGATTAAGTGGAGATTACTCTCCAATTGCATGCCTTCGTTGTGATTCCAGGGTTGCTTGTGGTGACGACACGTGTCCAGACGGTTATAACCGTCTGGGTGGTGCACGATTGTATTTCTTTCTAGAAGATTACTGCTGTAATCTGGTGTGACACCTTGCTGTGTGGACACAGACAAATAAATCCCAAGTCTGGGTAAAATAATATCCAAGTCTGGATATTTAGGCGGAAGTATTGAACAGAAGGTTTTAATCCTTTGTTAAATTGGAGAAGGCGCAAGGATTCATGTTATCCTTTGGGCGCGCGACTATAAGTTACTGATTGCTACCCATGCGCGGCCGCGCAAGGTTAAAAAGGTTGAAAAAGCCAGTTTGTGGTATGGTCTCAAATCCTTTTTTATGAGGTTTTTGGGACCTTACCCCTTCAACAGTAGAAAGTGTAGATCGCCTATCTGTTGGGCGGAAGTTGGAGATGTCCAATTATCAGGACCAGAGATAGTGTTCGAAACCACGGACAAGATTGTTCAGATTCGAGACCGTCTCAAAGCTGCCCGGGATAGGCAGAAGAGTTACTCTGATCCTAAGCGTAAAGACTTTCACTTCGAAGTAGGTGACAAAGTCCTACTTAAAGTGTCACCCTGGAAGGGAGTGATGCGATTTGGTAAGAAAGGCAAGCTAAGCCCGAGATACATAGGACCTTTCGAGGTTATCGAACGTGTCGGGTCAGTTGCCTATAAATTAAACTTACCAGAAGAGCTCAGTGGAATTCACGATGTGTTCCACATCTGCAATCTGAAAAAGTGTTTCGCTGACGAATCACTAGTTATACCACACACAGATGTGCATATAGACGAGAGCTTGAAATTTGTTGAAAAACCTTTGTCGATTGAAGATCGACAGGTAAAGAAGCTTCGAAGGAAGCATGTACCTATTGTAAAGGTCAAATGGGATGCCCGAAGAGGTCCCGAATTCACGTGGGAGGTTGAATCCACGATGAAAGAAAAGTACCCTTATTTATTTCAGTAAATCTCGGGTCGAGATTTATTTTAAGGGGGTGAGGATGTAACACCTCGAAAATTCACGTCCTATAATGTGTTGACACGTATCATAAAGTTTGAACGTGTGAAAGAATGTTATAAAAGGACTAAAGTTGACAAACATGGAAAGTATGTGATTTTACGGGTTCTGAATGTCAACAGTGAATAAATATACTTCATAATAACCCTACATGATGTTTATAACATCAAACGAATAAATCATGGATCATACGAAGCAAAAAGTGAGAGATTACAAACTACAAGGGTTAAATGTGTCAACATGTTTAAAGATATACCTCTGAGTGACCTTTTGACAAACCCGAAGCTTTGTAAATGTTAAATATGCTCACTAGAATGCACGATATAAATTTCATAAAGTTTCGTTATCGTATGAGAAAGTTATGATCAAATTCGTGTGCGAGGGGTTAAAGTGCAAACGTTGAAAGTTATGACTTTTCGGGTTAACCGGAAGTGTTCAGGGACTTGGCAAAGTGGGTATAGGTCCTAAAGCCCTTGTGGGTAATTATAAGGGGGTCAAAATGCAAGAAATAACCTTGATTGCCCCTTCGTGAAGCCAAAGGTCAAGTAACAAAACAAAAGAAAATGTAAAATCTGAAGTTAAGGCCCAGGCTGCCCGCTTGGTGTTCGGCTAATCGTGAGGCGGGCCGCGTCAGCCTCCCAGAACCGAGAAACAAGGCTGTTGTCTGCCATGAGCTTTGTGCGCGACCTTTACCCGATTTTTCACATCTCCTGGCCCCTAAAACACCCCCTAAGCACTAGAGACACATGTTGGATGGTTGTGGTCGATCATAGAGCTATGTGTCAAGGAATTGTGGTGGGTTGATTCACTATAAAAGGCCTTGCTATGCAAACAAGTTCTTCACACTTCCTTCTTGCAATCTGATCAATTCTGGAGCTCTCAAGCAGGTCCAACTGATCTTATCTCGTGCATAGGACCCTTGTAAGTCTGCTAGTCCTTCTTTAATTGAGTTTAGCTTGTTTAATTAGCTAAAAGTCAAACCGTCGTAATTACGGTTTGACTTCGAGATTAGTCAACAATGGCTCAGTCATATCTCGAATTAAAAGTAGTTATAGCTTGGTATTTATGTGGGTAATAAAACCTCAAAAGGGTTTCCCATGATCACCACTCTAACCAGGTCAAAAGTCGGGTCAAACTAGTTTAGAAAAAGTCAACAGGAAGCTTAAAATGTCATTTTTGCATAATTAACATTATAGACCATATACAACCTGTTTGATCATTGTTATAACTTAGTAATAAGTGTAAGAACATGTCTAAACATGTTCAACCCGACAATTTCCTGTTTAGACCCGGTTCGGAACCGAAAGTCGCATAGTTTGACTTTCAGTTCTGACCCGTTTAGGCATGGTTTAGAAATGCCTCAGAGCTTTAATTGGACTAGGTTACATGTTAGTACAACCCTCTGTGATTATACACCTTGGTTCATTAGTTATCCAATTAATATGCATGTTTCCGTTAATTGCTCATATGTTGACCATTATGCCCTTATCACCTTAAAACGTGATTTATGAAAATGTAAAAGTGTAGAAACCTTAGTTACTGATATATAAACTTGTATGCAAAGTTTGACATCAGTTTGACTTGTAGATTAAGAGTTATGCTCAATATCGCAAATTTAAAGCTTTATGTTAATAAAACGGCGTAATTAGCGTATAGCCTAGTTAAGCCTACTTTTTGGTATCAAACTTAATACCCACTGATGTAATATATTATTTTGGGATTTTTAAAGATTTTTAATAAATTTTAGGCTGAGCATAACTAGTAGTCGTAGGCTTAATCCGGTAATTGTCGGTTTTGCCCTTACGGGCCATAAAATGAGTTTTACATATCTAAACGACTCCAAACCTTTTGCTACTGATCACATATGATAAATAAATTATTTTTAGCCTTCTGGAAATATAAAAATATCAGATTTAAGTATCGAACCCGGAAATGGCCTTTAATCACCTTATTAAGCGTTTTTAGCGCAAAGTATGTATTAAAATTATATTGAGCATACCCGGGTTGATACCTACTGATATATGAGGCAAATTATAATATTTTAACAGTAAGCAAAGGTTGATAAACTCAGACTTCAGTTTTGAGCTTTTCGGCTTATGTGAAATTACCAAAATACCCCTACGGGGCATAGTTTGGTTAAAAATGATAAATTTCACATATATGTTTTATCTTACTGTTATAACTCATTAACTTGAGTATTTTTACTGATTACATCAGACCTGTAACTCAGTTAAACACTTAAACCCTTTTACAACCTTTAAAATGACCAAACTACCCCTACGGGGCCTAGTTTGTGTTTAAACACGTTTCGGGCATAATGAAAGACATCTTACTGATGTCACAACATATTTGAAGCATATTAACTTAGGAAACCTGTATATGGCTCTTACGGATACCCGTTACGCTTATTACGCGTTCGGTTCGGTTTATGTAACAAGTTTACATAAATTAGCCGAAACGGGTCAAACCTTATCGGTTTTATCTCAAAATCCAGAATGTGAATAATAAACCCATATTAAACAAGTCTCTGAACTTGTCGGGTCTAAATCACATTCTATCCGGTCTTCGCTTAATCGTGCGTACGAACCGTATCTTGAAAACTAGCCGGTCTAAGCTTAAGCTTAATTAAAGACCCGTTAGGATTCTAATAGGTTATATTAAACCTTCGTTCCAGATTAGGAGAACCAGTAAAAGCTACGTGCATTTTGCTTGTTGTGATTAATACTTGCTCAGGTAAATACTTTTAACTTATTTTCCCTATACGGGCTTGGGTTACGGTATATAGCATATCGCTTGATCGGGCATCAAATCTCCACCGTTAAAGTGGGTAGTTGAATAATTTGATCGGCTCGTTTAAACAGTCTTGTTACTTAAAGCCTTTGGGGGGTTAATGACCATGTCCCGGATATCCATGGCATCATCTTACGAGATGGCCACGACCTGAGCACGTGGTGTAGGCGTACACCCGTCAGTGTATAACTCTATGATGTGGTGTGTCTATTGATCTTTAACCCGGACAAGATCCGGGCTACTGAACGCACAAGGAACATGTAATCCGTTCACAAGATTATAATATTAAATAATTCTCCCAAGTTATAAAAATGTTTATGCCATGTGCATCCAAACCAATTTTAAATCATTTTTCAAAATGAGTCAGTTGATTGTATTTACCAGTGTAAACTGACGTATTTTCCCAAAAAGACTGAATGCAGGTACTAAACGAAATTGGCTGGATTGTCTCCTTAGCATCAATAAAAGTCTCGCAAGCTTAGGATGCCTGAAGTCTGTTGAACCATTGTTTCTATTTTATTTCGATCCGTTCTGTGGTTAAACAATCGAACGTTGTGATACTTGATATTACAATAATAAATTCGGTTGTATTATATCTTTTTAAATCTGCTTCCGCTGTGCATATTGATATTGTGTTGTTTGACTATTACGTTGCCAACCATGACGTCACGATACTCCCCCACCGGGCCCACCGGTGACACGTGGAAATCAGGGTGTGACATAAAACCAATCATCATTAGGTCCGGTTTTGTTAATCGATAACCGAAAACACAAGTTTTGCCTCATTGACGCTTTTAACCCCTTAATTACGAAAGTTAACATATCTTTCTCATACGATATCGAAACCTTGTGAAATTTTTACCACTTAGTCTTGGGAGTATAATTAATCGTTACAAGGCTCCGGGTTCGCTAAAAGATCACTCTGAGGTATAACTTAAACATGTTGACACATTTAACCCTCGCGTCTTGTAAACTTTCACTTTCTTCCACAAACGGTTTCACACGCTTCATGATACATTCGTTTTAGGGCATAAACATCATGTAGGGTTGTTAAAAGATAGAATTATCAAATGTTGACACTTTGTATCCTTATATACATATACTTTCTTTGTTTGTCAACTTTAGTCCTTCATAATCAATCTGTTACACGTTTAAAGTCCATGACACGTGTTGATACTATATTGGACATGATTTTGCGAGGTGTTACATCCTCACCCCCTTAAAAGAAATCTTGACCTTGAGATTTACTGAAATAAATGAGGTACTTCTCTTTCATTGTGGACTCTACCTCCCATGTATACTCGGGACCTCTACGGGCATCCCATTTAACCTTTACAATCGGCACATGCTTCCTTCGAAGCTTCTTAACCTGTCGATCTTCAATTGACAAAGGTTTCCCAACAAATTTCAGGTTCTCATCTATGTGCACATCCGTATGCGGTATGACTAGTGATTCATCAGCTAGACATTTCTTCAGATTGCAGATGTGGGATACATTATGAACACCACTGAGCTCTTCAGGCAATTTTAACTTATAAGCCACTGTTCCGACACATTCGATGATCTCGAATGGTCCTATATATCTTGGTCTTAACTTACCTTTCTTGCCAAACCGCATTACCCATTTCCAGGGTGATACTTTCAGTAACACTTTGTCACCAACCTCGAACTTTAGAGGTTTACGCCTTTTATCTGCGTAGCTTTTCTGCCTATCTCTGGCAGTTTTGAGACGATCTCTTATCTGTATAATCTTGTCTGTCGTCTCCAGGACTATATCCGGTCCTGTTAGCTGGACATCTCCAACTTCTGCCCGACAAACGGGCGTTCTGCACTTCTTTCCTTATAAGGCTTCGAATGGTGCGGCTTGAATACTGGAATGATAACTATTATTATATGAAAATTTGATCAATGGAAGATGATTAACCCAACTTCCACCTAGATCAATAACACAAGCTCTTAACATATCTTCCAGTGTTTGAATTGTTCGCTTGCTTTGACCATCCGTTTGCGGATGATATGCAGTGCTGAGGTTTAGTCGGGTGCCTAAGGATTGCTGAAAGCTTTTCCAGAAATGGGACGTACACCTAGTATTCCTATCAGAGATAATAGACACTGGCACCCCGTGGAGAGATACAATCTCATCCACGTACAGCTGAGCTAACTTATCAGAGCTGTGTGTTTCTTAACCTGTCAATCCTTAATCGATACAGGTTTCTTATCACATCATAAATCTGCATATCGTTATGTGATAATGCATTTCGACTTATCGGTGAAACATTTCTTTAAATCACTAGTGTGTGTCACATTGCGAGCTCCACTAAGCTCCTTATATAGGTTTTAGCTTATAAACTATAGACCTTTGTTGTATTCGATTTCCCCGAATGTTCCTATATATCCAGGGCTTAACTTACCCTGATCAATTTAGATTCAGCACACCCTTCTTAGGGCGATACCTTCGATTGAACCTTATTCCTTACTAAGGACTTAAGAGGGTTGCGACTTTGCATCAATCCTTAATTTTCTGCCGATTACTGGCAACTTTTAGATGATTACGAAATCGAATGATCTTATTCGTTGTTTCCAATGCAACTTTCAGATCCTGGTAATTGGACTTCCCAAAGTCCCGTTCATTAAACGGACGTTTTGATATTTCATCTATACAAGGTCTCCAAAGGAGCAACCTTGATACTTATGTATTGGCTATTTTAGAAAAATTTATTTAAGGTGAGGTGGTTATTCCAACTACTGCTTAAACCCAACCTTAAGGAATAGCTAATCCTTACAGTTAGTCGAACAAGTCGACGATCCTGGGCAGCTGATAGCGATTCTTATTTGTTGTCTAAATAGGATTGCGGTAAATAATGCATAAGCAAAATGAACCGTCTTTCTTTATTAACAATACCGAATTCTCAGAATATTGAGTTAGGCTATAAGAATCCTTTATCTTAAAACTTACTTAATCAGGGTTTCGATTCTTCCAATCTTGGAGATTTCATAATAATACAGCCCTAAATGGGATATAAATGTTAACTTTACTTGCCTCTCAGGAGGTAAACAGGGTAATCTTAGGAGAAGATAATCAAGATACAAGGAGGTTACAGAGATTTTCCAAATCTCAGGCTCCAGCTCAACCATCCTTGCTTGTGTCAAATGAGTGACACATTTATGTTACGAGTCCACGAATTTCTTAATCGAAGACCTTTACTTGGACAATTCCATTCTGGATATCTTCTTTGAATACCATTAGCTGACTTTAGTACCATATGACCATCGGAATATCTTTGTGGTCCCATGCATTAAACCTCCATACTGATCAGGCATGGAAGCAATCTATGGGACATATTAAGATACACCAATCCTCATGTGGCGCTTTTATCATACCATCTGGTGTTCGTAATCGATAGTGATTAAGGAGATATCAACTATATATGCTGATGCACTTCCTCTAGAGAGAGGATACTTCTAAAGTTCTACGACTGAAGGTTTCTGACAGAAACAGAAGAAATGGTTCTTATGATTTCGCCAGTAAGTTTTATCTTACACTTAATATCTGGGGTTCTTACGGGAAAATTTCTAAAAGTTTGCTAAGCTTATGATTTTATGAGAGACTTAGCAGCACCTGAACCCAAACGTAACTCTTAGCAATAAAATCACAATAAGGGATTTATCTGGTGTCATTATTAATGTGAACTGCCTCTAATCATTCATCAGGAGGGTTAAACGCCTCCATTTTTAATCCTTTTAAACTTAGCTGTAGAATCTATGACAAATTTTAGGGCAGACTCAGCTTTGACTGGTTGTTTCTTAATCTATATAACGTGAGTAGCTGAGGTAGATCCATAATGGATTTATAATGAGCAGGCTTTGAAACCTTAATGTGCCCTCTTATTGCCGTTGCTAACCACCAATAATTATTTGCATTAAGCTTAGATTTTGGGTAAATGGAATAGGGTACTATCTCAGCCAATGAATTAAAATTTGTAACATACTGTCAACAGTCTATAACTTTTATGGTGAGAGTCAGAAAATTCTTATTCCATCTTTTTCCAGTTCGTGAAGCGGATAATAGGTTTTTCTAATAAGGTCCTTAAAACTTGGACCATCCCATAATGTATAAGAGGATCTTTCTTGTGGACTTCATTAATGTCCTCACTAATTAAGGGTATTGCCATCGAATGACGGTGATGCATACCTCACCGTGTCCTTTCCAACATAACCGCTGATACACCTAATGGTTTCTACTTCATCCAACGATTTCCTGCAATCGATGGCCCCTTTTTACTATTGAAGTCTCTTGACTTCCAAGAGACGAAGTACTTTTAAGTATATCCTAAAAGGAATGGGCTCCTTGCCACATATGATTTTGTTTGGGTTATTCTTCGCATTTGAAGTATGAATAAAGCTCTTCTCATGAGCAGCGGCGTGTGTTTTAGAGTGAGCAGCATTTGGCTTCTTGAACCTTTTCATGACTTTTCTCATAGCCTTTCTAATAGCTGCGTTAATTACAGTTTTGGAGATTAACTCCATTAACATTGAGGTTCACATTGGATGCACCATTAACATTTGTCGCATCTCCAGCATCGCGACTGTTGTTTGTTTCTTCTGAGTTTTCCATACTCGAATCTTTGGTATTAAATACCATATTCAACAAGTTCTTAGGCAATCCATACCCAGTGTCTCCTTGAATTGTCAAAGGCTCACCATAAGGAGTCTTGATAACTACTTGCTTCTTATCACACACAATATGGGCTTGATTTTTAAGATGACCAAATCATTCCTATCACTATATCGAGTCCCTCTTATTTTAATGGAAACAAGGACAGCGGAAAAGAATGATTTCTAATGGATATAAAACATCCATCTAATATTGCTGAAGCAGTCTCTGAGGTACTATCGGCCAATTCTACTTTATACTCAACGATTAGAGTTTTAACAGGCAGTTTTAATGATTTACAAAATCTATTGTCTACGAAAGACTTATCTGAACCTGAATCAAATAATACTCTAGCATGAGCGTTATTGATAAAGAAAGTACATGTTGTGACATTGTCATCCTGAATAGCCTCTTGAGCATCCATTTGAGAGCTTTCAGCTTTGGTCTTCTTAGCCTCCCCAGGCTTCTTGGTTTTATTTGGGCAATTTGTCTTGATGTGCCCTATTTCATTGCAACCATAGCAGGTTGCGTCCTTTATGTCTTGGCACTCCAAGGTCTTGTGCCCTTCCTTATTACAAATCACACAAGGCCTAGATTGTGACTCCAAATTGCATTTCCCTTTAGTTGCCTTCTTTGGGCAGCGGTTCTTTATGTGCCCCTTCTCGCCACAACCATAGCATGTGGCGTCCTTCAAGTCCTTGCATTCATGGGTCTTGTGATCCATCTCTTTACAGATGACACATCCCCTGGTCTGCTCATAGAAACATTTTCCGAAGTGCTTCTTCCCGCAGGTTTTACATTTGGGTTTTGCCTCCTTTGGCTTGGACTTGTCATAGTTTGAACCGGTCTTACCCTTTTTGTAACCTTTATTTGGGGTATTATCGCACTTTCGCTTATGATCCTTTAATACACGGTCCACGGCTTTGTTTACGTCTGTATACAACATAGCCTGTAACTCGGTGCCCATTAGGTTCAGTCTTGCATTATTATTCTGATCAACTAGATGATTGTGAGCTTCAGATGAGTCAGCCATGGTGAAACTTTGAAGGCTACAAACCAAGTAGTAATAATTTGTTTAATTATATAGTGAATTGTCGAATTTGATGATTAAATAGCCATGGTGCAAATAAACCATATAGGCCAACAGATAGTATTTAATTTATTTGATTATGTTTTGCCTAGGTTTTTAAATAAACCATCTTTGGCGTTTAAACGGAATATATTCCTTCATATTTATTAGACAGGGGACATAAGTCACGACTGTCAATGTCGTAATGACATCTTATATAGCACAAAGGCTTGTTCCAAAGGACTTTTTGATGGCATAGATGCCTTGTCACTAGGGAAATTTTAAAACATAATCGATGATTCCTTTGGATCGGAAAATTTCATATTCATTGTCTTGACAAGAAGTTATGAAATAAAACTATCTTTTTCATGTATCATCTTTGCCCGAAGGTATTCATCCCAATGGATGTTTTGATGTGTTCATCATGTTCGACGTTTATTAGCCATGATTCCTCTTGAGCATTTACGCTAAATAAGGGGTTTGGAAAAATTCCTAATATAAAGATGACAAGTGTGATTATATCGCATCACTGTTGTCGGTAGTGTTAACATGTTTTCAGATGTTAACAAGGATCTGAATCTCATTTAAACAGGTTTTACCATCATAGCCAGGTCTTTAATGACATTCAAGCTAGGTTATACCTTTTAAGATTCTTTTTAGTATGTATACTGGCAGAACAGGAATGATATTTTGATTTATTTCATATATTTTATTCAGGATTTTCATTATAATTATCCTAAACTTAATTAAAATATAACTATGGCACAAAAGGCCAGGTTACAAGGGCAACTTTAAATTATAAACCATGATTTTGTAGAATCAAGGTATTTAGGCTTGAACGTTGTTCATGCCTTTTCTTGACAGGGAGTTGTAGGCTACGACTGTCTTTTGTCTTATATGACAATGAATACGGCCCGTAAGCATTACATCCCTAATGGATGCTTAATTCACCAAATAAGAATGGATTTTGGGAGAATCCAGTATAAGGATGATTTATGTGATTGAATCACATTTGCCAGGAATGTTAACAAGGATTTGAATCTTTTGAATAGGTTTTACCATCTTGGCCATGTCTAAAATGACATGTGGCTAGGTTTTACCTTTAAGATTCTTTTTAATATTTAACGCAGAACAATCCTAGATCGAGATGTTAATAAGGATCTGAATCTAATTGAGGAACTGCCATCTTGGCCCTGTCTTAAGATGACACATGGGCTAGGTCTTGTCCTTTTTTTTAGATTTTTCCATTTTATTATAATGGTAGATCTTATAAAAGGAATGTTATTTTTCTCATTTATTTCACATTTCATGTTTAAAAATGAAATTTTAAATTTAATCATTCCATTACAAAAATTAAAAGTACAGGTTTGCCCTAAGCGGGACTTGAAAGGAATAATTTTGTCCTCGAAGGGACTGAAAGATAAATATGTCCTTATAAAGACTACTAAGGAAACGATCTTCAGCATAAGGAGTTTCTTCTTCATTTTATTTCTGAATGTTTTCTCCTTGGTTGCACGTTAATCCTAGTCACAGTACGAAGCTCGGCCTTTCCTAGGCTTCAAATGGGGAGAATTTCCATTACGGCTTCTTTGCTTGGCGACATATTAAAACTATATAGAATTGAAAGCAATAATTCTCCGAATAGAGATGAGAGTATTCCTATGTTAAGTCTAGACTCAGAAGGTCAAGGAATGTGTTATTGTGTCATTGAGATTAAACACATAAAGGCTAGTGTTTAATTCACTCAATGTTGGCTCTGATACCAACCTGTCACACCCCGATGTTTCCACGTATTACCAGTGGGCCCGGTGGGGAGTATCGTGACGTAGTTGATATCATCATAGTCAAACAACACAATTTTTAAATGCACAGCGGAAGCAAAAGGTGAATCACATTACAAACCGAATAAATAGTAATATCAAAGTATCACAACGGACTGTAACGGATCCACAGGCAGATCAAATAAAAAGGAATCATAGTTCATCAGATTTAAAATGCATCCAAGCTTGCGAGACTCTTATTGATGCTAAGGAGAGGCCAGCCTATTTCGATTAGTGCCTGCACTTAACCTTTTTGGGAAAATACGTCAGTTTACACTGGTAAATACTCTTAACTTATTTTCCCTATACGGGCTTGGGATACGGTATTATAATAATACCGCTTGGTCGGGTATGTAGTCATTTAAATCGGATTGTGATTAATGTATTTACATAACTCGTTTTATTCTGTATTATTTGGTGTATGGCCCTTGGGGGTTAAATGACCATGTCCCGGATATCCTTGGCATCATTTTACGAAATGGCCACGATCTAAGCACGGGGTGTAGGCGTACACCCGATAGTGCATATATAAATAATAAGGTATAACCGCCGGTTTCGGGAATAACTCGCCGCGGGACTATATCATGTGGTGTGTCTATTAATCTTTAACCCGGTGTCAATCCGGGCTACTGAACGTATAACGAACATGTAATTCTTTTACAAGTTTATATATAAGTAATTATCCCAAGTTATAGAATGTTTTGTGCCTTGTGCATTTAAATCAATTTTTTTAAACATTTTCAAAATGAGTCAGTTAATTGTATTTACCAGTGTAAACTGACGTATTTTCCCAAAAAGGTTAAGTGCAGGTACTAATCGAAATAGGCTGGCCTCTCCTTAGCATCAATAAGAGTCTCGCAAGCTTGGATGCATTTTAAATCTGATGAACTATGTTTCCTTTTTATTTGATCCGCCTGTGGATCCGTTACAGTCCGTTGTGATACTTTGATATTACTATTTATTCAGTTTGTAATGTGATTCACCTTTTGCTTCCACTATGCATTTAAAAATTATGTTGTTTGACTATGATGATATCAACTACATCACGATACTCCCAACCAGGCCCACCGGAAATACGTGGAAATATCGGGGTGTGACACACACGCGTAAAATGCCGGTAACGCAACTCTTAGAGTTCTTCCGGCAATCTGTACAGAAATGGTTTTACGATCGCCGTTTGCAAGGTATTCATGAAAAACATTTACTTACACAATGGGCACAGAAGAAAATTTTTAAAAAAATTGAAGGGTCTAGAACCTGGACGGTTGCTGGGATTGGGTTAAACAATTATTCTGTCGCAGACAGTGGAAAGGGGGGTTTAGTTGACTTTGTTAATGGAAGCTGTAGTTGCCGAGTTTGGCAGGTTTCTGGTTTACCGTGCGGGCATGTTATTGCCGTGTCAAAATTTTTAGGTGAAACCGATTGCAATAAGTATTACTTCCAGTGTTACTCGAACGAAGTCTATAAAAAAACTTATGAAGAAGCGATTAATCCTCTTCCTCATAGATCTGAATGGGAGACTCCAGAAGACCTTATCAATCTTCAACCGCCGCATATGACAAAACGCCAGGCCGGTCGTCCTCGAGAAAACCACCGGATCTTATCCCGCGGGGAAGAACCTACTCCCCTGTATTGTTCCCGGTGTAACTCATACGGTCATCATCGGGATGTCTGTCGGCAGCCCATGCCGTTAGAAATTCGTACTCGCAAAGGTCCGGACAAAGGGAAAGGGAAAGAAACCGATGATCCTGATCATTTTACACAATCTCCGTCTAATTATATGTATCCGTCTTTTAACTTGGGAGACTTTTAATACTTTAATTTATTTTGTGTATTTTAATTTCTCAAATAACGTAGTAAGTCTATTTAGTTGCAAATAATTAATATTGAAAATCATTTCATTACAATATGTTATTTTTTTTTATATTACATGCATACATAGAACCATTAAACATTAACAGGTGTGAAGCGCCCGACGTAGAGTTCATCTGCCATGTACCGTCTGTATCTGAAACAAGCATCCTGAAGGTTTCCTTCGTTCCATGTTAAAGAAAGATCCCGAACAACTTTTCCATTAGCATACATATGATGACTCCTGAATTTCTGCCAATACGATCTGTTTGATCAGGCCACACGAAATCTCCTACTATTTGCATGGCACGCGTCTCATATATTTATGAGTTTTGCCAGTACGATATACGTCCGAGAAACCACAAAAATAGAGACTCAAATTCTAGCACAATTTGATGTACTCTTCTGTGTACGCAAAATGAATCTCCGCAATTAATCGTGTCACAACTATTGGCAAAAAAAAATTCTTAATTCTAGTGACTTTAGATTTATTTTAAAAAGCAACCAATTTTGAACCTTATCCGTTATAGGAATGTATACCCGCAAAAAGTGAATAATCTTGTTAAAAATAAACATATCTTTTCACTTTTATAGTTATTATTTCTTTTATATCTTATATTTGTTTGTTTTATTTAATAATGAGGAAATGGGCTAAACTAGAAGCATGGACTCGTGGGCTGTTAGTGGGCTGGAAGCATAGAGGCTCGTGGGCTGCTATTGTCGAACAGGAAGCATAGGCTCGTGGGCTGCTCGTGGACTCGTGGGCTGTTAGTGAGCTTGTGTGAGAAAATTGACAAATCTTACGTTCTAAATCAATGTTGTAAATAAAAAACAAAAATTCTTAGCAAAAAAAATATTACATCAAACACGTTTAAGTTCTTATTCCAAAAAAAAACCCTGACATTTAACTAATAACCGGAATGGTCTTCCGCTTCAGAATCATACTCTACTCCTTCTTCCATTTCCGCACGATAAGCTTCAAAACGGACTTCATCGTACAGTCTTTCGAAATCCATTTCCTCGTCTGAGTCTTCGTCAGCAGTAACTGTCAAACATTGTTGTGGAATAATCTGGTCCAAAGGACGTTGTCGTTCATCGGTGTTAGGTAACGGCACAAGCGCCTGACACTGACCTGAACCGCTAATTTGTGCTTCACGTGTTGGCTGTTGCACCGGGTTTGGGGGGTTACGAGTTTGGGAATTATTTGGTTCAGGGTTATCTGAGGGTGGGTTTGGGTGGTTAACCGTTTGGGAAATGTTGACGTTGATATGAATGTGTATATGAATGTTGTCTTGTTGATTTGCCATGAGGTAGAAAAAAGGGGGATGCCAGTTGAGTAGTGGACCAACATGTGTTTAAATAGGTGTGGAGTAAGAATGAGACTTGTGCTTCGCTATATACGGTATAAGTATTTACAAGGTAAAAGAACAATAAATATAAAACCTTAATAAAAAACGGATATAATAAAATAAAAAAATTGATTAAGCCTACCGTATCAATTTCCCAGAATGGAGGATATGTTGCTGTAGAACCATCTGCGTATCAGGTTGCATCAATATCTTGTTCATTTAACATGTCGAAGAAATTAGGCGGTATAACTGTCCAACGATAATCGTTTGACGACATCGTCCTTGCATTTATTTCAATCTCTCGTTGATACATGAGTTTGTTACACCATGCTTTTACGTGCTAAAAAATAACGGTAATTTATTTGTTACAAAAATAACGAAACTGATTTTTAAGACGAAATTAATTATTAATTATTTATTATTAAGTTACCGTTTTTTGAATAAAACCCGCTCCAGTAAATCCAAGCAGTCCCCCCCACCAAGCTTTTCCTAGTGGTGTTATCCCCGTGTATGAAGAATAGCAAGTAGGATTATCGCCATCGTAGTAAAATTCAAGAAGATTTGAAGACCACTGGCGATCCCAATCCTGTTGATTGATCCAAACTGTGTTTTGTACGAAAGGAGGAATGCTTGTCATTGGTAATGTTTTAACACATTTCTTTCTATGAAGGTGGAACACAAATATATATACACATAGATAGTAGTACAAAGGGATCCCTAGTACAATTGTATTTAATTTTTTTAAACCAAAACAATACAATTATCTTACAATTACGGGTTCATCATCATCATCATAGACGTTGTCACTTGTACTATCGGGTAACAAAGAATCATAAAATAGTAAAGCTAGTTGACGTCTCATTCGTTCCGCTGTTTTCTGAGTATCTTCACCATCGTTCAACGGTTTTTTATTTATCAACCTGTCAAGAAATATGCAAACCCAAACTCCACAGTCTCCCAAAGGTCCGGAATGCTGAGGAGCATCGGTTGCATAAATAACTTTGAAGGGATAATATAACGGTAATTATCTGTGGGCATTATAACCATAAATTCGTAGCCAATTGTCAAACGCAAAATTTATATGACACACCACATCCGTTCTTTCCCTTCCCAAAGCATTTAAAAGGCTAAAACAGCAACAAATTAACAAAGCTAGCAACATGTATTTTGGAGTACTAATAAGTTAAATCGGGCTAATACATGTCGTATATCTTCAGCGTGTAATCGACAAGGTTGAAAACGCCTAAAAACCAGTGGAGGCCTTGTATAAACAACGGTACGTAAACCTATATAATTATTACGCAAAATATTAAATTAATTCAATACGAAATACATTTATCCAGTAATCAATACGTTCGTTCCACATTACCTCGTCAACAGTATGTATTGGTGGAAAAGGTTCAACATGCCCAGTGAAGTAACCTTTGAAGTTCTGGTCGATGACCGGCGATCGAAAAGAATTATGAAAATATGGGGGTAGAATACTCCAGCGATCACTTTCATTTCTTGAATGATACATATGAATCATCCACCCACATATATGTTGTTAAACATTTTAAAGTTAGTTTGAAAACAATATACAAAAAATATAAATTTATTTATTTATGGTTGTTATATACAGACGCCATTACTTACATCATCGCTTAACCAGCCGCTACCGTCCGCGCCCAGCAATGACCCCCAAAAATTTGGACCGACAGAATTCCCCATTATTAGGGAAAGATGTTTACTGCCGCTATCTGGATACCACAGCTTGATGGACGCAATTTGTCTATCCTCATTCCTTAACTTTTTGGCTTGTTTATCTTTCAATCTTTTGTAAGCCACATACGGGGATAGCAAAGCTGCTGTAGGCTTTACAAGCCTTTCGGATCGTCTCAATTTTACTATTTCAGGATCCTCATTCTACAAATATTGTATATATGTATTAATTTCACTTTCTAAAATATATTTTTATTAACTTTATAAAATGTGACCAGTAATTAAATATATAAAATGGAAAAACTTACAAAAACATTCTCCATCGGGCTCATAGAGACGTGGTAGGCATTATCGGCATTATTGTAGTTGATAAATGAATCAGCAACAGCCTACAAGAAAGCATGACGGTTAAATTAACTGTTATTATAAAAAAAATTATTCACAAAGCACATTAAATTATCACTCCGAGTGTGTGCCTGTTCTTTTGGCGTTTGTACGGTCGCCGGAGTCCTGACAGTTTTTTGTTTTGGTGACCACCGATATGTTTGCGAAAACTCTGACATGAACATATCGGTCAGTCTCCGGTTGTTCTCGTGCAGCCTCTCGTCCATGAGTGATTTAAATTGTGAAATCAGCTCATTCTTGTAATTTGATTGAAACGTGGACGTAGGGGGAACAAAATTTTGTTATGGAATCTCCTGGTGATCCGGTGCCGAATTATAACCTTCATTCGCGCCATCGTCACCAAACAAAGTGTTCATTACAGACGCCAACTGTTCTTGTGTGCCGACACCGGGGCCAGCCTGCATTTCGGGTCGAATTTGACCCGTGAACCCTGTGGGCATTTGAACGGGTATTTCCGTGGGCATTTGAACCGGATTCTCGCCCGGCATTGCACTGGCATACATCCGACGTTCAGCGTCTAAATAATCTGAACTAGACAAATACCACGCGCCTTGCAACTCATTTTCAGTGGGCAATATACCCAAAGACGGCCTAAATTCACGTCTTTGCAATTAAAACAAAAAAAAAACCATTAATAAAATATTAATATCTCTCTCTACCATTTTGGTCCCTGTGGATTGGTCAATTTTGCAACTTTAGTCCAAAACTCATTTTTTTTTGCAAAATGGCAGTTTACTCTTATTAATATAAACAATAAAAATGTTTATGTTTATGTTTATTTTTTAAACTTTATTACTTTGGAATATGAGTTTTAAAAACAGTAAACTTATAAATTTTATAAGTTTAGCACCCTAAATAGTTCAATTTTAATTTTTATAAGTTTAACACCCTAAATAGTTCAATTTTAAATTTTTTTGGGTTTCCTGTTAACGGAATATGAACACCCTAAACAGCCTACCCATTATACTTTAAAATATAATATACGAAATTATCTATATTTAAAGATAAAGATTTTTACCTTTGCAGCTAGTTGAAGCAATCCGTCCACACTGGCCCTCATAAACTTCTTGCCTTCTTTCCATCCCAAAAATCTTGGAATCGTATCACCTTGAAACCATTCCCTTGAATTCTTAAATTGAGGAAAAATCTCCAACACCCACATCTACACAAGAGAATTTATTGAAATTTTATATGGTTTTCGAAATAACTATATTAATTGACATTCACAGGTACCTTGAAGGGCCAGACAAATCCAGCCAAAGAAAAACCTTTAGCGTCTTCTTTTTGCCGATTGTGCAAATTGTATATGGCATTATAAGTACTTTCCCAAAAATAATTACCCCATGGATATTGTCTGAATTCTTCTAAATTATCCACAAGGTCTAAAAGCATATTATCAACAACATTGGTTTTTTGGAAACCCAAAAAACCTTGACCGATTAGCATGAGGAGACATATCCTCGTGCCGTCAGCTTCGTTAATCTGGCTAATGGTCTCGAACAAAGTCATTATTCTCCCAAAATTAACAGTTGATCCAGGTTCAAAATATTTGTTCTTAAATGAGTTCGGATGGTCTATAGGTGACCAAGAAGTGTGCCCAAAACGTAGCCCCGTTATTAAACAAAATTGTTTAGGGGTGAATGTAAATAGCTGCCCTCGTAATCTATACGAAATACCAAGACGAGGAAAAGGAGTCGATATTTGTAGTTGTGCAACGCCATATAAAAGAAGGCTATCACATATGGTGCACCTATTGTCTAAATATGGACCGAAACACATCTGCCTAATAGCTGTTTCAATCGCCGGAGTCATCACATCACACAAAGATTGTAAAACCAACAACTTTTCTCGTACTTTAATGGTTATTTGCTATATAAGAAGAAAAAAAATAAAAACAGTCTACGAATTCAAATAAAAATCTTAACTTTTATTCAATAATCCGCAAACATTTTACCGGGCATGAATGGGTGTAACACCCTTACTATTATTTTAATGTTTTCGTATAAAATACGAAAACAAACATGTAATTATGATTACATATACATTGTAAAATACGGTTAAATTAAAACTTTTACAATTTAAAAATAATATAACATGATGTAATTGAGTTTGTCGTTTAAAAGTTACGACGCAACACCGTGCGGAAGCTTCAATCTCGTGTGTTCGGTTCTTGTACGTCGCTTGATCTTCATCCGAAAAATCTTTACATTCACCTATGACCAAAACCAACTTTAAAGTTAACTTTGGTAGTTAAATAACATGTTTTAACAAGACATATGGGTCAAAACAATAAAATTCAAACAATTTTCGAAATTTAGGGCGCCGCCGTACGCTAAGGGGCGTCGCGCTACGCCAAGGGGCGTCTGTAACGACTCTCATCAAAAGTCATAATTATTAAATTAATTTGACCAATAGGAAACCCTAATTGAGACACACAAGTGATTCTGCGCAAAACCTAAAATTTTCATAATAATCAGAATCAGGATCAGGGCCCCTAAAACTCAGGGGGGGTAAACCCTAGTTAACGATTATCTAAATTACGTGCTGTCCAAGTTAAATTAATGAAATTCGTCGACTCAGCTGAGCTAGTCCCACACGTGGCAACCCTATAGAAAAAAATAGGTCTCACGCGGCCCGCGTGAGGATAAGCCAAAACTAAAGCGGGCCGCGTAAGGGTCAAATTTTGGCTATAAATAGAGGACCTTGGGACTTGATTTCTGGAAAAAGAACGACGCTCAAATTCACTGTGTGCGCTGAGATATCGTAGAAATACTCCAATTAACACACACAGGCACTAAATCGACGCCGCAATCAGGGTATTAGCACAATCGCTATTACGATTCATTTTCCGACGATCAATATATCCAATGAATGTTTAAGTGCCGCCCACATTAGGGTTATACTTTATCGTTCGTCATTAATTTGACGGATCATCGTTAATTCGATGGATGAAGTATTATACTTTGTCGTTCGTCATTAATTTGACGGATCATCGTTAATTCGATGGATGAAGTATTGCACTTTGTCGTTCATTATGATGGTTGATCTCGTGAGTTATCGTAAATACTGGATTGATTACTAACCCCGAATTGTGTGCTTATTATTGAATTTAGGATAAAAGGCTAAATCAGTAGGCCAAACTCTGCCCGTATAAATTTGCAATGTGAGTCATTCTCTTTTTCTCACAGTTTGTGAGTCATTCTCTTTTTCTCACAGTTTGTGAGTCGTTCTCTTTTTATCAACTATTTTACAATACCTCAAATTATTTTCAAGGTTATAATTACAGGGACTAAGTCGTGGATATCTTGAATTACTGGTTAGTGGGGTATTGTGCACATTACTAATTTTCTCCCAGTTAGGTTCATTGACCTACTCGGGATAATCACTGTTAGGTTCATTGACCTACAGGGATAATCGTCACTATTTAGGTTCATTGATCTAAATAGTGGTATGACCATCGTCACCATTGTGACTTGTCACCATTGTGACAGAATGCCAGATAAAAATAAGATAGAAGCCATTGTAATCGCTCTTATGCTGTAATTGATAACTATGCATCATTATGCAAAATAGAATGATTCACTCAGTATTTCCCGCTGACAAAACTTTTTTTCAAACATGTTTCAGGTAACCTGTTATGAATCAGGAAAAATGCCATATAGCACTAGAAGCTCAAGGAAGTGGCTCAGTATAAAAATAAAGAAACATGTTTTGTAAAAATAAAAGATTTCTTCGTGAAATCAAACTATTGTAAATTACCGGGTTTTATCCCACGTTGTGAAATAAAATAATCGGGAAATATTTACATTTTAAAAGATCCTGATGAAAACTTCCGCTGTCAAACTCAATTAATTAAATACCGCAGTATTTCTGTCCCGCGGCTCCTGAAACGGGTCAAACCGGGTCGGGGGCCGTGACAGAAAAAGGTGGTATCAGAGCCACTTTTCGAGCCACTGATTTAAGCCAATTAAGTATTTAGAAAATACTTAATTTTTTTTTATTTATTTAATTGCTATTTTGTGATTATATGTTTTATTATCTGACTAATTTTGAATAGTATGGGCAGATTTTTATATGTTAGCTACTGTAGTAGTAAATATAAATCTTTAAATAATTTGACTCAAAGCTTTAGCACTTTTATTATTTATAGTCTAGAAACTTTATAAATAAATTTACAAATAAAACCTAGTGTGTTTTAATTTTCAGTTATTTTAGTAGTTAACCAGTATGAAATAATATTTAAAAGTTTTTCTATAAAGTTTTGCTATGATTTTTAACTTAGTAATTGTGTGTATCTTGCATAAACAGCATGAGTGATCTGTCGGAAGCCCTTCAGAATTTAAATCTCTATCCAGTAAGAATAGAAGTTTCCAGAGATTTCAATAGGTATATTCCAGACATAGAAGAACCTATAGAATTCAACGCTTTACCTCTCGAGAAACCTAAGTCTAAGAAAATGGAAATTGGGGAAAGCTCTAGGCAAATTGAAGAGTTACCATCTCAAGAAGAACTAGATTTTATAATGGCAACCGATGATACTATTAAGCCTGTTAATGAAAATAATTTTATAAACTTAGAACCAGCTATTCCAAACCTTTCAATCCACTCGCAAATAGACGAATGGGTGACTAATGAAATACTGTTACAAAACCATCCCTATAGGCTTTTTCCTAAGATCAATCCAGAACCTTTACCAAATTCATCAATAAGTAACGAGAATATGGCTGAATTCCATCATTGTGACAAAATGGATGCTGGGAATAGGATCCAAGAAATTTTGGGACAGATCTCTTGGAAATACGATGATAAGGAACGCCGTTACTAGAATACCACCTGACAAAGGATAGGAGATTCTGAAACTGTGGTTGTGTAATAGTAATAGTAAAATCAGTATGTGTAAAATAAATAATAAAACGGTTGTATATAAAAGCATGATATAAGGAAATTTTAGAAGGTTACAATTTTGTTTGTATATTCGTTTACGTGATTATGTGCAATTAATTGTAACATTGGATTATTTCCTTTATACTAATTATTTATCTATAAATCAGATATCAGATGGAAAACGCTAATAATGAACCAGTTAATAAGGATAATCCATCTGAGCAACAACCGGGGGACCAATATGTGACTAGGCAAGATATAGAAAATATCATTGCTCAAGGGATAGCCAACGCTATTCCAGGAATAGTTGCTCAAGGGATAGCCAATGCTATTCCAGCAATCATTGCTGCTGTTAAAAATCCAATTGAACCGCAACAAATTGTTCCTAGTAAACGCATTTCTGAAGATAATTTCAGTAATAGCGTAAATGGAGACGGTAATCATGTTAATCATAATAAAGAACCACGGCAAGCTCCGCTCCCTAAGAAAAGGAAAGTTGCAACACCTGGTTGCACTTACAAAGAATTTCTTGCTTGTAAACCCACTGAGTTTGCAGGCAATGAAGGAGCGACTGCGGCACTGCGTTGGTTAGAGAAAACCGAGGCAGTAATTGCCATAAGTAAATGTGCTCAGGATGATCAAGTTATGTACGCGTCAAATCTTTTCAAAGAAGTAGCGCTAGAATGGTGGAATACGATGTTACAAGCAAAAGGAAGAAGGATGGCGTATGCTATGAACTGGGAAGAATTTAAGAGTCTTGTAGAAAGAAAATTCTGTCCTGAATATGAAAAAGATCAAATGGCAAATAAGTTTCTAACCCATCGGATGGTGGATGTAGATTGTCGAGGGTATACTTCGACATTCTTCGAATATGCTAGAGTGGTACCAACCCTGGCTTCGCCAGAACCGGTACTTATTTCTCGTTATATTTGGGGATTAATTTCCGAAATCCGTAATATCGTCAAAGCTGCGAAACCTCGCACGATTGATGATGCGGTGGATTTAGCCAATACTCTGACTGACGAGCTAGTACGGACAAGAGAAGAAAATAGAAGGAAGGAAGTAGCCCAAAAGATTACCCAAGAATTCCGTTCGGGTAACCATAACAATTTCAAGAAAGGAGGGAATGGGCAATCTTCTACTAGTCCATTTTGCAATTCTTGCAAAAGGAAGCATTTTGGAAGATGCAAAGGATATTGCAATTTTTGCAAAATTCCAGGGCATCAAGAAGAAGACTGTAGGAGGAAGAAATTTTCAGTTTGTTACAACTGTGGAGAAACTGGACATCTTAGGCCAAATTGTCCAAAACTGAATAAACCATTTGACAATCAAGCCAAATCGGCAGAAGGAGCAAAAAGGAATGCGAGAGCCTTTCAGCTGACTACTCATGAAGCCGAGATGATTCCAGATGTGATAGCCGGTATGTTCTTAGCTTACAACGTTTACACAAAAGTATTATTTGACTCTGGTACAAACCAAAGTTTTATAAATACTTTACTCTGCCAAACTCTTAACTTACCATTAACCAACATTAGATAAATTTCTACAGTAGAAACGGCAGATGGGAAATTAGTTAAAATAAATAAAGTTCTGCGAAACGTAGAAATAAAACTTTTAAGTCATAAATTTTATGCAACCATATTGGTGGAATTCGATGATATGTTAGAAATAGATTGATTAAGTAAAACAATTATGCTCGAATTATCTGTAATAAGAATTCTATAGAAATTGTACACCCACTGGAAAAGTAATAATGATTAAAGGAGATAAATCATGTAAAACCATAAAGTTCATAATCAATAATGAAAATTGCTAATTATGAACGAAAGCAAGGAAAAGTATACATGATTTCAGTAATCATCAATACTAAAGATAAAGAAATTAAGGAAATTTCTGTAATTTCAGAATACCCAGATGTATTTCCAGAAGATTTACCTAGATTACCACCAGATAGGAAGATAGAATTTAGGATTCATCTAAATTCCAGGAATTTTACCGATAAGCCAGGGAACCTTATCGGTTAGCACAATATTGGTTATTAAGAAAAAGTATGGTTCGATGAGAAAGTGTATTGATTATAAGGTTATAATTAAGAATCAATACCTAGAATTGACGATCTATTTAATCAAATTCTAGGGAAATAGATATTTTCCTAAGATCGACTTAAATTCCAGATATCATCAATTGAAAGTACAAGAGGAAGACATACCTAAAATTTATTTCAGAACTAGGTATGGTTATTACGAGTTTACAGTCCTGCCCTTCGGATTAACAAAAGCACCTGCAACATTCATGGACATGATGAATAGAATCTGTAAACTATATTTGGATGAATTGATAATAATCTTCATCGACGATATACTTATGTATTCCAAAAGTTAGGAAGAACATTATCAGCACTTACATGTACTCTTAACTTTGTTAAGAAAAGAAAAAGCTTTACGCCAAATTTTCGAAGAATGAATATTGGCTGCTAAAAGTGCAATTTTAGGACATATGGTGAATCCCGAAGGTATTCACGTAAATCCTGATAAGATATTACCAAAATGAAAGGTTCCCTAATCCGTAATGGAAATTAGAAGTTTAGTCGGATACTACAGACGATTTATTAAGGATTTTTCTAAGATAGTTATACCATTAACTAAGTTAACCTGTAAAATAGCTAAGTTTGAATGAGGATCTTAAAGCAGAAATTAACCAAATACTTAGATATTAGCCTTATGAATTAAAGATTTTGAAGCATAAGATAATGCTTCAAAGTTGAGATTTGAATGAGTGTTAATGCAACGCAAAAAGATAATTGCGTATGCATCAAGATAATTGAAAAAGAACAAAGGAACTATACCACTCATGAGTTAGAATTAAGAACCATAATTTTTGCCTTAAGATTTGGATAAATTATCTGTATAGAAGTAAGTATACTATCTATACGGATTATAAGAATTGAAGATATATAATTGGGCAAAAAGAATTAAAACACGAGACAAAGGAGATGGATGAAAATCCTAAGTGACTACAACTGTGATATTCAGTATCACGAAGGAAAGGATGAAAACGACAAGAGATCGTCAGAAAAGTTATACAGATAATAGACGAAAGCCGTTGGAGTTCGAGTTGGAGACAAAATACTATTAACAGTATCTCCTTGGAAAGGAGTTGGTAGATTTGGAAAGAAAAGAAAGCTAAGTCCAAGGTACGTAGGACCATTTTCAGTGATCCAACGTATAGGACTAGTTGTTTATCGTTTACAACTACCAGAAGAATTAGCTGGAATACATGATATATTTCATATATCTAATCTCAAGAAATGTCTATCAGATGAATCTTTGGTAGTACCTTTCCAAGATATAAAGGTAAACAAATAGTGATAGTTTAAGCAAAGTAGGGATCCAAAGACAGGACCCTAATATACTTGGGAATTGGAAATCCGAAATGAAGAGAAAGTATCCTCAATTATTCCGGTAAATCTCGAGGACGAGATTTTTATTAAGGTAGGGAGAATGTAACGACTCTCATCAAAAGTCATAATTATTAAATTAATTTGACCAATAGGAAACCCTAATTGAGACACACAAGTGATTCTGCGCAAAACCTAAAATTTTCATAATAATCAGAATCAGGATCAGGGCCCCTAAAACTCAGGGGGGGTAAACCCTAGTTAACGATTATCTAAATTACGTGCTGTCCAAGTTGAATTAATGAAATTCGTCGACTCAGCTGAGCTAGTCCCACACGTGGCAACCCTATAGAAAAAAATAGGTCTCACGCGGCCCGCGTGAGGATAAGCCAAAACTAAAGCGGGCCGCGTAAGGGTCAAATTTTGGCTATAAATAGAGGACCTTGGGACTTGATTTCTGGAAAAAGAACGACGCTCAAATTCACTGTGTGCGCTGAGATATCGTAGAAATACTCCAATTAACACACACAGGCACTAAATCGACGCCGCAATCAGGGTATTAGCACAATCGCTATTACGATTCATTTTCCGACGATCAATATATCCAATGAATGTTTAAGTGCCGCCCACATTAGGGTTATACTTTATCGTTCGTCATTAATTTGACGGATCATCGTTAATTCGATGGATGAAGTATTATACTTTGTCGTTCGTCATTAATTTGACGGATCATCGTTAATTCGATGGATGAAGTATTGCACTTTGTCGTTCATTATGATGGTTGATCTCGTGAGTTATCGTAAATACTGGATTGATTACTAACCCCGAATTGTGTGCTTATTATTGAATTTAGGATAAAAGGCTAAATCAGTAGGCCAAACTCTGCCCGTATAAATTTGCAATGTGAGTCATTCTCTTTTTCTCACAGTTTGTGAGTCATTCTCTTTTTCTCACAGTTTGTGAGTCGTTCTCTTTTTCTCACAGTTTGTGAGTCATTCTCTTTTTCTCACAGTTTGTGAGTCATTCTCTTTTTCTCACAGTTTGTGAGTCATTCTCTTTTTATCAACTATTTTACAATACCTCAAATTATTTTCAAGGTTATAATTACAGGGACTAAGTCGTGGATATCTTGAATTACTGGTTAGTGGGGTATTGTGCACATTACTAATTTTCTCCCAGTTAGGTTCATTGACCTACTCGGGATAATCACTGTTAGGTTCATTGACCTACAGGGATAATCGTCACTATTTAGGTTCATTGATCTAAATAGTGGTATGACCATCGTCACCATTGTGACAGAATGCCAGATAAAAATAAGATAGAAGCCATTGTAATCGCTCTTATGCTGTAATTGATAACTATGCATCATTATGCAAAATAGAATGATTCACTCAGTATTTCCCGCTGACAAAACTTTTTTTCAAACATGTTTCAGGTAACCTGTTATGAATCAGGAAAAATGCCATATAGCACTAGAAGCTCAAGGAAGTGGCTCAGTATAAAAATAAAGAAACATGTTTTGTAAAAATAAAAGATTTCTTCGTGAAATCAAACTATTGTAAATTACCGGGTTTTATCCCACGTTGTGAAATAAAATAATCGGGAAATATTTACATTTTAAAAGATCCTGATGAAAACTTCCGCTGTCAAACTCAATTAATTAAATACCGCAGTATTTCTGTCCCGCGGCTCCTGAAACGGGTCAAACCGGGTCGGGGGCCGTGACAGCGTCGCCGTACGCTAAGGGGCTTCGCGCTACGCCTAGCCCCATTTTTGACAGAATGTTGCTTGTTTGCAGCTGCAGTTGCCCAGCTATAGTTTTAATCGAACACGAACTTCAAAGTGTCATAACTTTTTATCTACTTATCCGTTTTACGCGATTCTTTTTCCTACGCGTTTGTAATTTAATTCTCCATCTCATGGAATAAAAACCCGACATCTAAATTCACAAAATTTTAGATTTCAAGATCTCGGCTTGAAATTCAATTTTTACACTTTTTTTGACCCATTTGTGATCTGATCAAACAAACTTGTTGGTTACCTTTAAAATGTCATGCAAATCACATTATATCAGTTTACTAATATTCAAGATTCTAATTACGGGTTCTTATGCAAATCTTAACCCGTTTTGCATATCTACTCATTTTGACCCGTTAAGGGTAATTAACATTTTCAAGCTTAAATCGCGCTTCTTTTTAGTTTACATCCTATCTCCATTTTTAAGCGTATCGCAAGGACTCAATTTAACAAAACGCTTACTTCTAAACAACTCTTAAAGGTTGTTTGCCCTGTTTACCCCTCAAGGGCTTTTTGGTCAATTTTAGTCCTGCATTATGAGACAAAGGACTTTCGCTAATATTTGACCAAAATATCGCTTTTAGCTATAATTCTAACATGCGTACCTGGCTCGGTTCAATGCTAAAAACCCGTTTTTATACCACATCAATTAAATTGCAAAATTAATAGCACTACAATTCCTTATGCTATGCACCCTGTGATCATAATACTTGACCAAAATCATTAGTCGAATATGTCAAATGGTGATATTATCAGCATTCAACCCATTTGGTCTCATGACCATTTTATTCTCATGAGATGGTATTTATTTACCATCTCGTCTATGTAATCCGTTCCGGTTTACACCGCTCAATCATATTGCTTAAAAATCTTTTCTTGATTCACTTGACACATCTTGTTTTACGCTTTTGAGCACCTTTTTCAAAGACAATTGTTTGTTCGTTAGCTCGTAGCCAAATCATCGTATTACCCTTTTTTACTCATTTAATTTACGCCATAATATGTCGTTTCTTAAAACTCTTTGTTTATTCGGTCTACACATGACCGAATCATCGTTTTACTATCGTTACTTATTCTGACCCGTATTGTTACGCCTCGGGCACCGTGATCAATCACCATCTCATTTTATTCATAACAACTACAACAAGTAGATGATCTAATAGTAAAGTGTAAGCTTTACTTACCTCTCGTCCAAGTTTTATGCTTTTCTCCTCATACTTGATTCTCTTGACCCGCTTTCTCCCCAAGCTTTCACCAAGCTTGTTAGGCGTCAAACTATCATCATAATTCGTAAGACGGTTAGATTAGTCATTATCACATACGACTATTTCATCTTACGAATTCTATGTCGAAACTACTATTCGACTTCATCATTTTTTAATTCAACTTATCAAAAGTTAACTACTTTTGATCACATGATTTACACAATTAAGTCTAAATCAACGTTACCTTATCGGTTCATACTTCGCATAATTTGTCATATTATTCAAATATGCGTTTCACACGAAATTTCAACATTTTAGCTTTCATTTAGGCATTTTAACACACACCTAATGGGCATACTTTTTTTACAATTTACAAACTAGTTCATAACTAGTTATTTCTACCAAGTTTAACATCATTTTCAATTTCATTATATCTAGCATGCAAAACAACACCTAGATTCACTTCAAGGAATTCAAACAACACCTATTTCATAATCAAGATTCTAGTGTTCTTCCTCATTCTACAAAACCCATTTAACACCTAAGTGGGTGATTATGAAGTTCATAATTATGAACACCAATTCATAAATTTATTGACTAGGGTTCGTTCCTAAACATGGATTCATCCTAGTTTCACCAAAACATCAATCATTCAAGCTTAAATTTCGATTTTCATAGGTTCATCAAGAATCTCAACTTCACTAAACATAAAAATTTAACATACCTTGTGATCCCCTAAGCTTGGTGATCACGAATTTGTGTTAATCCATACGATTTGGCTCTAATTTGCCTTTCAATTTGTTGAATCTTGATGAACTAGGGTTTGGCACCCTTTGCTTTCTCCTGGTCATTCATTCCAGAACACACACTTAGTGTGTGTTTTGTTTTGTTTCTTTTTTTTTATAACTAAACTTCCAAGTTTTCCATTTTGGTCCCTTATGTTTAGTTAGTTATTAAGTAGGCCATAACTTACTTATTTTCAATAATATTTACCCCTTTTTAACTAGGTTAAACATTTCTAGTTTACTTAGCGGGTTCGGGGGAGATACTACTTGTATTATTTTAAGTCCCGTTAACTCGGGCCTCTTATTGTCTTTATTTCCTCAAAAGCTTTTATTCACTTTTTATTTAATATTAGGTTTATTTATAAAATTCCTAATATTCACCGGGTTTACTTTTACCACTAACGGTATTTTACCCGTTCATTATTATTAACATGGTTTAATTACCAATCCCGATTTCGGGGTGTTACAAGGGGGGTCCATGAAAGCTTCTTCCATCTCTTGGTCGTTTGGCATGTTCCCGAAATCATTTGGCATGTTCACGTGTCGATTGAAGTCCATAGTGGGGGGCCCACAACTAATGTCGAAGAAGTGTGATTAGTGGTCCCAGACGGGTCAACGATCTTTCGGATCTTCAAAGTGTGTGGGTTCAGGTGCTTTGCTTTGCTCCAAAGTGGAGAAAAGTTTCAAAGTGTGTGGGTTCAAAGTGTTTTGGTGTTTGTCACATGGGAGGAAACGGCCTCGTTCTTGTTGACCCGAATTCAATGTCGTCTGACAAGGAACAGTACTTTATTGGAACACGCGCAGTCAAAGGGCTTGGCCATATGTTGGAAACGGCATAAAAAGCAACTGAAACGGCTCGGCATTGCAGCGGTAACGGCTCGGAATTGCAGCGAAACCGGCTCGGGCATGCAGCGGAAACAGCTCGGCATTGCAGCGGAAACGACACAAGTATGAAACGGTAAAGGCTTGACTTTTTATTAAGTTGGAGCTCGTGCACTGAAACGGCTCGGGCAGTTACATGAAACGGCTCGGGGAGTTGCTTTTTACTTTATTGGAGCACGTGCGTTGAAACGGCACATGCATGGTGTGGTAAAGGCTTGACTTTTTACTTTATTGGAGCACGTGCCTTGAAACGGCTCGGGCTGTTACTTGAAACGGCTCGGGCAGTAGCTTTATTGAAAGGAGTGTGTTAACCGCTTAAAAAATTATTTTTTTCAAAAAAAAAATTCATGTTAAATAAGATCGCAAAATATTCTTACAGCTCCATTGAGAAGCCTTGAAACTCCTGTTGGTGCATACGTCTGTCGACTTCGTCTTCGTTCGAGTCATTGTAAAGAAAGCATTGAAGACCTGACTGAAGACTCCGGCAATATCCAAGGGGGGAGTTTGTTGGTGCATATTGTCTATAACCTACGTCTAAAGTCTAGGTCATTTCGGTAGTTTGTAAAGGGGTCAAAAATGTAATTTTATGTTGTTTTTGTAGTAATTTCGCTTGAAATGACATGTGGTCATTTCAAACGAAATTAGAATTGTTAATTTCCCTTGAAATGACATGTGGTCATTTCAAACGAAATTAGAATTGTTAATTTCCCTTGAAATGACATGTGGTCATTTCAAACGAAATTAGAATTGTTAATTTCCCTTGAAATGACAGGTGGTCATTTCAAACGAAATTAGAAGCCTATATATAGACGGGTGTAGCTTCTCATTTGGCACGGAATTAGCTGAGGTGTAACGAAGTGCTGCCCGATTTTCAAGTCAAATATTAATGAGAAGCTTGTTTTAAGTATCATACTCTGTTTCTACTCATTTCTTACACTGATTCTAGGTTGTTTGTTTGTTTCCGCCTCTCAAACAGTTGTGTATTGATTCTGATTGACTCATTAGGTCGTCAAAACGATCCTACAAGTGGTATCAGAGCTCAGGATGAGTCAATACACTTGAATCAGTGCTTTTTCTACTAAATTTTGAACTTCTGGACAAATTCATGGACAAAATGGACTGATCTTTTGATATTGTGTGTAAAATACAGTTTTAACAAACCCTTGAAAGAATCAGATCAAAATTCAGTTTAAAAGTGACAAAAATGGGCCAAACAGTTAATTCCGTTTGAACGAGCCTCTGATTTCATTTGAAAAGTTGAGGCAATTTCACACGGAATTACTGATTCCGCTTGAAAACACCTTATTCCGTTTGAAAATTGAGGTAATTTCACACACGAAATTACACACGAAATTACTAATTTCGTTTGAATTACATCTAATTCCGTTTGAAAAAGTAATTCCGTTTGGATATTTCGCACGGAATTAAGTATTTCGTTTGAAAAGTCCTTTATTTCGTGTGAATGTGTTTCGCGTGAAAGGTCTATTTCGCGTGAAAGTGCATAAATTCGTGTGAAACATCAAACGAGGTTGTCAGTTAGTTGGGAAAAGAAATCAAGTGTTTTGTGTCAGTTTGCATGTGCTATACTTAATCAGACTATTAATCGGCCTAGTGGTTTTTTAGGTCCAATCATCAATTGAACAATATCAATTTTGTCAGCTCATTAATCAATTGTTAACAGATCCATTAAATCAATCGGCCCAATCAATGCTTTATGTATTGATTGCATGTGATATTATCAGTACTTGTCAGTTTGCATGAAATGTATTAAAAAAAAATTTGGCGGCTACTGTTTAAAAAAAAAAGATCATTAAATAATTGCATGTCATCAGTTAGTTTGGTCAAATAGAAATCAATCGAGTTCAATTTTGCATGTGATCTCATTATCTCTTATCTGCTATACATATTGCATCAAGGAATCGGTCCAATCAAATTTGTTTTTAGTGTTGTGATTGTCAGGTTGTGATTCAAGTGTTCCATGTGATCGAGGTCAGTCAATAAGATTCATTAAAGTTCATCGATATTAGTTTGCATGTAATTTGTCAAGCATCGGATACCCGGCCGAGCGAATCCCCACTCGATCCGTCTTTGTCACCTATATTTGTCACTCAATCGGATATTCATCTGTTTCAGTGGTTTGATAAAGTGATTGAACTAATCTTAGATTGAGTGAATTTTCGTATCGTTTGAAAATCTGTCTTCGTGAATCTTTCAATACTGAAACATGGATTCTGAGTTTTATAACTCGTTTTTCGGAAATGGTATGTTTGTTCAGACTCCAGCAAGTATCAAACAGAAGTTTGATAGTTTTACAGCTATCAGGGGAGAATCTACAAAAGAGTTGATCGAAAGGTATTGCAAGTTATATGTAGAGATGAAGCGTTTGAACATTAGCAAAAGAGATGACGAGTGGGTTGACAAGTTGGCAAATGCTTTACCGTGTGATGAGTGGGACATATATTTGTTGATTTGGAAGAAAAACATGGAATATGTTGGCTTCAATTTGAGCACGTTCATTGAGAAGATTGAAGCTCAAGAACTTGAACTCCATAAGATTAAAAAAATTGAAGTCTGATTCAGGAGAGAAATTATCAGATGAAGAAAGCGATGATGACAGTGAAAAAATTCGAATACTTGAAAATTATCAAAGAGAATTATCGCCTGAAAGTTATAATTTTTATTTTGCAGGTAAGATGGAAGAGATCAAAGAAAGACAAGCTGCAAGAGAGAAGAATCAGAAAGCAGCAACTGTTGAAGTAAAAGTTAAATCTGAGGAAAATGTTCAAGTGGTAAATAAGCAGGTTAAAGAAGTTTCAACTATCAAGGTTAAGAAGGAAGCTGAAGCTGAAACGATGTCTGAGAAGTACTTAAACTGTGATAAATCTGGAGTAAACAATGTCAAACTCTTGAAAGATGTGGAGAGTTTGACATTGGAAAACAAAAAGTTAAAAGAAAATGAAAAAGTTTTTCAAAATAAAATAACATTTTTAGAAAATGAAAAGTTAAAAATTGAAAAAGATTTTGAAAACAAAATAAAAATTTCAGAAAATGAAGATTTTTGGATAAAATTGGAAAATAAAAATTTAAAAGAAAAAGAAACAAAATTTGAAAGTCAAATAAGAGTTTTAGAAAGTGAAAAATCTGTTCTTGAAAAGAATAAAATTGAAAATGAAAAAGTAATAAATTCTCATCTTGGGAAAATCTCTCAACTTGAAAAAGAAGTTGAGAGTGCTAGAAATAAAATTGCTGAGTTAGAAAAGACATTGAAAGGTTTTGTGACCTCGTCTGCATTACTAGATCATATATGTCCAAAACCGATCAATGAAATTCCAATAAATGACAATGTCACAAATTATGATAAAGTCATAATTGAGGATTGTGATGATAAAACTGATGATGAAAATGAGAAAAAGAAAATATTTTTGAAATTAAAAGAAAAGTTTCAAGAAACTGTTTTACATTCTACTGAAAAAGGTGAATGCTCAACGCAAAAACCTGTAAAGAAGAATGTGGAACAAAAACAAAATGTTAAAAAGCCGAAAAATCTTCAAAATTACAATAAAAGCTCATCAGTTCAGACATCCAATCATTATAAAAAATCACAAAAAGTTGAAAATCAAAACTCACAAAAAGTTGGTAATAAGTGGTGCAGGTTTGACCACAGTGCTCAAAAGTCAAATCAAGCTTATAGGAGAAGATGGGATGAAAACTCTTCAAAGTCAAATCATTACAATGATAGAAAACTGAAGAATGTTGAGTACTACAAATCAAATCAGTGTTATGATTTGAGTGTTTGGTTTGAAAATAGAGAACGGTATGATAACAGGGTGTGTTACAAATGTGGTTTTGAAGGACGCATTGCTGTTAACTGCCAGAGTCAGATTTTTGAAACAAGAAGATGCTATGAATGTCAAATCAAAGGTCACATTGCAAGAGATTGCCCAATGAGATCAAAGGGAAGATCAAGGGCTGAATCTCAAAGAACAGTGAAGAGAAACTCAGTCAAAAGTGAAGAAAAGCCCAAAACACAGAAAGAGAAAGAACAGAAAGTGAAACTTTCGCAAGGGCAGAAAGACAGACTGAGGAAGAAAAGAAAGAAAGCAAGCGCGTATCTCGAAAGGATTTTGTCCTCGAATACAACCAGAAAATCGGATAACAGTTCTGATAAATCGTTTTGCTCTCCAAAGAATGATCAGTCAAGTAAAATGAATTCATCAGATACAAATCTGAGGACAGAAGAGAGAGTAAAGAAAGAAAAAGTGGTTAATCAAAAGATTAACAAATCAAAGAAAGTGAGATTTTCACTTCCTGGCGATGAATCTGACTCGTCAAAGTCAGAAGAGCCACCAGTTGAGCAAAAAGGAGAAAATTCAGTTCCGCCAATGGATGATTTCCACCATTGCGGACTGAAAATTTTAAACAAAAAGTTGGGAAAGTAGGAATTTCGGATCAATTCTATTCTGAAAAGGAAGAATTTGATGTCGAAAAGGCGTTCAATGGAAAAGTGAAAAATATTTTTGGAAAAATGGTCGAGGGTAAGGTAAAAGGGGTTAAAGAATTTTATGAATCAAAAAGATATGTTCAAACCCCGAGTGAAAATAATTCAGATGTACCCAAGGCTGGTCAGGCTTGGGTGCCTGCATTCGTTGCTTAAAATCCTGACTTGCCGGAACTCCCAGGTTGGTAATTGGGGAGTAGGAATCGGCATCTTTCTTGAGAAATTCACAGGTTGTTAACTGTGATATTTCGTCTTACAAGTGGTTAATCAAGGACATTAAGTTGTACTTGATTTAACTTTCTTACAAGTGGTATTGTTTTTTTTTTTTTGAAAAACCGAAAAGTGTTAAAGTTTTTACAAGTGGATTGTGAAAGGACAATGTGATGAAAACCCCATGTTTGTGAAACGACAAACAAAACTAATTTTCCGGAAAAACCATTTTGATTAATACAAACTTAAGTGTTTTGAAATCATAATGGGAAAATAGTTTGTTGTCAGGGGCAGTTTTGATTGTTTACGCCAAGTGGATGGCGAATTGAAGCTAATCACAACAGTTGTCACTTTATTTGTACAGTTTGTTTTCAAATTTTCCCAGAAAATCAAAATTGAAACATATTTTGATTTTAGGGGGAGAAAATTTTTTAAAAAAATTAGAAAATTTGAAAATGTCAAAAACATTGAAAAATTCAAAAATGAGTTTTGTTGAGACAAGAGGAAATGATCTATCAGTGCACGCTAGAGAAATGTGAAGTTTTATAAAGTTTTAAACAGTCTCACTAGGGATGTGTCGATAGGCTCAGCTAAGACTAGTAGTTTTGCGAAAATGATACAAACATAAAGCAAAATGCCTAACTCTGGTGGGAAACACGATCGAACGCATAGTACTTAGTTTTGTCCTTCTTGACTGTGTGCCTGCTCGGTAATCGCTGATTGTCTTAGGACATAAAACCGGTTAAGTTTGTGAGTTTTCACAACTTTGCTGAAAAGTCACTGTGATTCTGTGTTTTCTTTTTGCAAAGATTTAAACTTGTTTTATTTCTTTATTTTGTTTAAGCATTGGACATCCTCTGCGTATACGTGAGTATCGACCTGGATGTTATTGCCTAAACGTTCTGCTTTATTTTCTTTGGTGTTTCGTTTAAGCTTTGGATCATCTCTGCGTATACGGGAGTATCGACCTGGTGGTTAAAGCCTAAACAACTTCAACTTGTTTTTTATTTCTTATTTTGTTTAAACATTGGACTTTCTCTGCGTATACGGAAGTATCGACCTGATTGTTAATGTTTAAACATTCTGTGTTATTTTTGCACAAATCACAGTTGATGAAAGTTTAAAGGCATTACGTGAGTTAGTGTATTGCATGATGAGGGGATATGCTAAGATCGTGGGGCGCATAAGACTTTAGTGCTATCTAATGTACCTTAATCGTATCAGTAAGCATTACGAACATCTTAGAGGAGTTTAAGTGGATCACAATATCGATGATCTAGGGTGAATTATTTAAAAGCTTTAAGTGGTAAATTTTTAGATCAACGGTGCAGCTGATATGTCTCATTAAACTGATATGATCCTCTATCGCAAACTCACAAAAATATTGTCTGTAAATATTTCTTTATTGCATTTTAATTCTGCTTTTCTTTAAACAAAAATCCAAAAAGATTTTATGTTTGTTTTAGCATAAAATTTTGAAGAATCAAAAAGATTTTACTTCATCTTATTTTCGACAACTGATGTTGAAGAGTTCATTTTCAAAATTCCAAGTGCTAATCATGATGAACAAATGGTTTGGGAGAATTTGTTGAAGATGTGAAATAATTTTTGACAAGTTTAAATGGTTCATTAATTTGAATCAAAATTTGAATGTTACTAATTCAAGAGGTTAAGTAGAGCTTATTAGCGTCAAATCTGTTTATCTTAAAAGTGGTTGAGATTTGTGCAGGTTAAAGACCAGGTTTCTGATCCTGATACTACGGAGAGCCAGGATACAATTCAGAACCTGCGAAGAGCTGAACAGAGTTTGAGCCAGGATTCGATCTCAAGGCGATAGCTAATTCCAGACGGCGATCCCAGCTTGATGAAAGGGGGAGTCTGACGAGGTTAGAGCCAGAGATAGATCCTGGAACATTATTCAAGATGGAGTGTTGATTCTGAAGAACAGAAGATAGAGTTTGTGGATTCTTTTTAGCGTCAAATTCTGTGAAAAAGAGAAGACCGATCAAGACTGAAGAATTGGCATGCTGAAGACTCGTACCGAAGACTTCGTCAACATCTGAGGGGGAGTCTGTTGGTGCATACGTCTGTCGACTTCGTCTTCGTTCGAGTCATTGTGAAGAAAGCACTGAAGACCTGACTGAAGACTCCGGCAATATCTAAGGGGGAGTTTGTTGGTGCATATTGTCTATAGCCTACGTCTAAAGTCTAGGTCATGTCGGTAGTTTGTAAAGGGGTCAAAAATGTAATTTTATGTTGTTTTTGTAGTAATTTCGCTTGAAATGACATGTGGTCATTTCAAACGAAATTAGAATTGTTAATTTCCCTTGAAATGACATGTGGTCATTTCAAACGAAATTAGAATTGTTAATTTCCCTTGAAATGACAGGTGGTCATTTCAAACGAAATTAGAAGCCTATATACAGACAGGTGTAGCTTCTCATTTGGCACGGAATTAGCTGAGGTGTAACGAAGTGCTGCCCGATTTTCAAGTCAAATATTAATGAGAAGCTTGTTTTAAGTATCATACTCTGTTTCTACTCATTTCTTACACTGATTCTAGGCTGTTTGTTTGTTTCCGCCTCTCAAACAGTTGTGTATTGATTCTGATTGACTCATTAGGTCGTCAAAACGATCCTACAACTCCTTTGAAACAAATAATGGCTGACAAAAACAAGAGTGACGTATACTGCTCTCAACCAGTTAGTAAATCATCAACGTGGATTCTTAAGAAATGGAGAGCACCCAGACAGTCAGGTGAAACTTCATCGTCTGAAACGGTTGTGCCGCAGGTGCCGGAAGAAAACAACTTTGTAACTAATCGTCAAACCTTACACCCGAACAGAGGCGGAAGATGGGCAATTCCAGACGACGAATATGAGAATTGGTCAAAAGATGTTGCAACATTTTACAGTAATGGGGACGCCCCATTCTGTTATTTAGCTGTTTTCAGTCGTTATGTGGAGTTGGACAAAAAATTTTGGGGCACTCTGTTAGGCTATCGTTGTAATGGCTACATAACAGCAACGGTAATTTCATTAGAACTTTTTTATTAACAAAATTTGTATTTTTACTGTTTATTACATGTAACTTGTATTAATATAATATTCATTAAACAGCATATTGAGGGATGGACTGGAAGACTAATGGCTTGGAGAAGCAGAAACCTACAAAAGGATCCCACGTTAAATTTGCGGTGGACAATTCTTACACCTCAATTCTATGACACGTTACTACAATTCGTTCCTAAGAGCGTGGTTGGTTATGGAAATGGTAAAGAAAACCCATTTCCTTCCTTTTTTGACGTGGATTTTGTGTTTATCCCACTGCCGATTGACAATAACGAATGGCTGTTGGTACGATTAGAGTTGGCATCCCAGGAATTAGTTTTGTACCCTTTTGAAGACTTTTGTGGACGACTAGACAAATTTAGAGCAGTTATTATTCCACGGTTGACGAAGCTTAAGGTGTATTTAACTGGTTTGCTGGTGCATTTGCAGTATTGGAAAAAGACAGGCAAACCAGAATGCTGCATAACTCATGAGCTAAACGATAACTACGTGATTTCTAACAGGTCAATCGTAGGCAATGAAGCTGTCTATCTGTGTATGCTTATGGAGCATCTCGTTACGGACAAACCAATTAACATTACTGGAGATGTAAAACAAATATGTTTGTCATATAGACGATTCATGGCTGATAAACTGTATTTTTGGCGGTGTTTGCCACGCCCAAATGTTGTTAAATAAAATAACTCTTTTTTTAATATGTTTTAATATTTAATATTATATACTCCCATTTAACCCCATTCTCATTTCAAAGCTATAAATACATAGATTACTCCTCCCATTTAACCCCATTCTCATCTCAAAGTTCCCACTAACAAAAAAAAAAGGATTCTTGGACCGACGAGGAAGATATTGTTGCTGTCGTTTCGTACGCTGCCGCTCGTGATCTGGGCACTTATTCAGTTTCCGATGCTGCTTTCTGGGGGCAGGTTTTCAACTACTTTTGCATTCACCTACAAGAGACGTCCCGAAGTGTCGATGCCTTGACGACTCGTCTTGCTTTTCTACGCTTTAAATGTAACCGTTTTTTAGGAAGGTGCAAAATTGTTAAAAAAAACTAATCCGAACATGGAAGAAAAAGAGGTCGTTGAAGAGGCCCTGCTCGACTACGCAATACTTTACGACGAGGACTTTGAACACCTTTCAGTGTTTGAAACTTTAAAAAATTATCTGTAATTCACGAAATGAATTTGTAATATTTAGGTTGTATCGTGCAACTTAAATGTATGATTTTTAACCCGTTTGTCTATGTGAACCGTGATTTTACTTTTTTTAGTGTTTGGGCCAAAACAGCTCAAAACAACAAAAATATCTAGTGTTTGGGCCCAAAGAGCCCACAACGTTTTATACAACATATTCGGGACTAAACAGCCCACACGCTATATATGGACGGCCCAAACAGTTTAATGAGACTAATGTTTGGGCCAAAGAGCCCACAACGTTCTATACAACGTTTTATTTTATAATATTTGGTCCAACACTGTGATTTAAATCAACGGCCCAAACAGCCCACTGCGTTTTAAATGAACGGCCCAATTTATTTTTTAAATTATATTTCTAGTTATATTTGGGCCACTTTTATAAAAAAAAAATTCTAAAACTTGGGCCTGTTTTATAAAATGAACGACCCGTTTTTTTCTTAATACTTGGGCCACTTTTATTTTGTAATACGTGGGCCTGTTTTGTATGGACGGCCCAAACAGTTTAATGAGACTAATGTTTGGGCCAAAGAGCCCACAACGTTTTATACAACGTTTTATTTTATAATATTTGGTCCAACACTGTGATTTAAATTAACGGCCCAAACAGCCCACTGCGTTTTAAATGAACGGCCCAATTTATTTTTAAAATTACATTTCTAATGATATTTGGGCCACTTTTATAAAAAATATTTTCTAAAACTAAAACTTGGGCCTGTTTTATAAAATGAACGGCCCGTTGTTTTCCTAATACTTGGGCCACTTTTATTTTGTAATACGTGGGCCTGTTTTGTATGGACGGCCCAAACATATTATTTTTCTAATGTTTGGGCCCAAACAGCCCACAACGTTTTATACAACGTTTTATTTTATAATATTTGGTCAAACACTGTGATTTAAATTAACGGCCCAAACAGCCCACTGCGTTTTAAATGAACGGCCCATTTTATTTTTAAAATTATATTTCTAGTGATATTTGGGCCACTTTTATAAAAAATATTTTCTAAAACTATAACTTGGGCCTGTTTTATAAAATGAACGGCCCGTTTTTTTTCTAATACTTGGGCCACTTTTATTTTGTAATACGTGGGCCTGTTTTGTCTGGACGACCCAAACAGATTATTTTTCTAATGTTTGGGCCCAAACAGGCAACAACGTTTTAAATTAACGGCCCAAACAGCCCACTGCGTTATAAAGATTAATTATTACAAAACATATATAAAACTTGGGCCTGTTTTATAAAACATATTCGGCCCAAACAGCCCACTGCGTTTTAAATGAACGGCCCAAACCGTTTGTAGACTTTATTTTATAAGATATTTTTTTAAGTTATTTTTTATAGGAGCCAAAAAAATTTAAAGGAGACAATTTTTTTTATATTAATAACATAAACATAAACATAAAAAAAGTAAACAAAACATAATAAAAAAAATCTAAAACCAAATCCTAATAGCTTCCCACTCCGAGACATGCTTGAATTCATGTCCCTCGTCATGACGGTAGTTGATCAGCGCCACCTCCTTCTAATCGTCCTCAACAAGGTCCGGCATTTCTCTCTCCACCTTCTTGAAATAGCGGTCAAACCTCTCACATTCCAACCGCAGCACACGAAACCTGGACGATAAGGCGTCGACGGTCCGGTTATGGTCCGGACCACTAAGCTGCCCAAAAATCTGTTGAACCCGAACCCACAGCCCCCCTGTCCGCGTCGTGGAGGATCGGTCATCGCCTCCTCCCATGCTTCGCACAAAGCGATGTCTTCAACGTCTGTCCAAGAAGTTGCCATGTGAGTCGTTAACGGAGTCGGATAAGATTTCTGTTGAAAACGGTGAAGATTTTTGAATGGGGACGGCGTGGTGAAATGGAGTGGTGAGGGTGTTTATATAGTGGGTAAACGTGGGAACTTGGAAAGGCAACGGGTAAATTTTACGTGGGAACTTGGAACGGCAACGGGTTTATTTATTTATTTTTGTGGGTAAAAAAGGAAGTTGAATTTATTTATTTATTTTTTTCCGTTAACTTGTTAAGAGAACATCCCAAACATATAAACAGCCCAAAACAGAATTAAAATTATTAAAAGTCAACGGCCCCAACACATAAACAGCCCAAACAAATTTATAATTATTTAAAATGAAAAGCCCAAAAAACAGCCTAAACAAGTAACTTTTATTATTATTTAATACAAATTACATAAAAGATAGGGGATAACATGTAAAAATACAAACATAACTTCGCCAAACCGCTGAAACGGCTAGTAGAGAAAAAAGCTTGGTCTCCAAGCAAGCAGTCTTCAGATAACAACATAACTTCGCCAAACCGCTGCTTCTGAATCGGCAGATAACCGAGAGCAAATTGAAAGTTAGGAGTGATTCAAATCTCTTCTTCTGGAATTCGAGTCAAAACGCTTGTAGCAATGATAAAGATGCGTCTTGAACTCGAATGTTCCATCCACACTCACTGGGTAAGTAGACGTGGAATTTCTGAAGAGAAGGACACTCCAATATGAGAAACGATATCAAAAACTAATTTGACAATTAAAGCCCAGGAACACGTCTTTTACACTAACAGATACGTGAGATTTCATAAATATTTCTTGCCTTTGATAAACGAAAACATCTATGACAATCAAATGAAGAAAGGAGGGTAACATTTTCTATGAGATTTAAGTGTGGTTGAGGGATTCGTTTAACAAGCACACAAAAAAAAAACAAGTGGGTAAATATATAGTGGGAACAGACGGTCAAACGGCTCGAACAACACGTTGACCCGGCATTAGACAGCTGAAACGGCTCGGAGCAGTTGAGACGGCACAAACAGTTAAGCGAAACGGCTTGGAGCCAGCTGTAACGGCTTGGCTGGTAGAAGTGGGGTCCACGTGCGTACGGTATCGGCTCGGCTACAACCTAAGAACACGGCTTGGCTCGTTGAAGGAACTCGGCTAAGATCTTTCAACAGGAGCTGGTGGTAATGACTTGGCTAAGATCTTTCAACCTTGGTCGGACACGTGGCATGGACTGCAGCAAGCTCAAGCCGTTACAGGCTTTGTCGGACACGTGGCACTCAACGGTTGGCTGGCCGTTTAAAGGAAATCTTGTGCCGTTTCAGCATGCTGAAACGGCTCGGCGAGGGGTGTCCATTGGCCAAAATTGAAAAAACGGCGTTGCAGTGGCCATTTTCGTGATTTCCCCCAAAAAAAATAGTAAGAACCTCGTATGATTTGACAAAAAAAATAGTGATAATTAGTGAGAATCTACCAAAATGAACCCAGTGAAAAAAGTTCTTAGATCTGTCATTGCAGGAACCTTTTAACTAGATGTTATACTCCTTATCAAACTCTCATGTGAGAATAAATCGAGAACTTAATGTAATAGTTGGTGAAATCAAACCTCATTGTGGAAGGGTGCATTAATAGTTGGTGAATGCTGGTAATTGAGCCTCCTTAACCCGACTCCCACAACCTTAGGTGCGTAGTTGATTATTATACTATTGATTGATGTCGAGTGTGTAGTCGTCCTTCATGTTGGTAATGATGGTTAATATTTTACAGTAAATCTCTATCTCGGTATATATTCATAAGTTATATTTCAACTAAGAAGAAAGGAGATCAGCTTACTTCCACAATTAGTAGAAGATGGGGTGTTAATATGGAAAGAAATAAGTGGTTTGGAATCTGGGATCAATGCCGACAATTAATCGACGATTAGGTTTATAGCCTCAATGTCTTAGAGGTTGTTTGTTTAGCTCTTAACAAGATTCCTAATGGTTCAGACCTCTTACCAGTTCAACACTTAATGGTTCAGGCTGTTTGTTTCGCGAGCAGATATCTGAATAATTCAGACATTTGCCTCTGAATGGTTAAAATCTCTTGTTTGAATTGTTCAGACATTTGTCTTTGAACGATTAAGCATTATATTGGCTCTTAATGGTTCAGACATCTTACTGCTTCAACACTTAATGGTTCAGACCTTTAATTGGTTGAGCACTTATCAATTTAGAAGTTACCAAACAACCCCTTAGAGCATTCACATCCATCCCATCATTTTTTCACCCTAAATTACACTAAAAAAATACTATATTTTCTCTCTCCTTTCAATTAAATAATATTTTTATACCTTTATCATTACATTTTCTTTCTCACCCACTTACAACCACTTTCAAATATATATTAAAAAATTATAGGGGGTGAACAGTGTCCCCCCAATATACAGATGAACAGTAACATTTTCTCCCTCCTCCACTCACAACCACTTTTTATTTTTATTTTTTTGAAACGAGAACTTCATTAAAAACACACATCCGACCCAAACGGGCAAATGGTTACACACAACAAACACCCCCGACCCAAACAGGCAAAGAGCAAGAAATTACAACATATACAACGGATATTTACACCAATCACCCCAACTTATACTATTACAAACCGTTCTATTTTTATACCATTCGTACCCTCTCGACTTAATCTCCCTAACAAACTCCTCCGTGTTTCGGCTGATTTGCTTGAAAACCAGATCGTTCCTACTTTTCCAAATACACCAACAGGAAATAATAATCAAACCTTGAATGATTTTCTTAGCTTTTTTTCCAACTTGAGAATAATTATGAATTTCCAATATATCTTTGAATTCGAAAATAAATATCGGTGGTATTTTACACCACACACTTATCTCCGACCAAACCCGCGTCGCTATATCACAAGCAGTGAATAAATGCTCCACCGTTTCCTCAAACTCATTACAAAATGGGCACATAACCGATGTAATGTCAGCATTCCTTCTTCTTAAATTTGCTCTCGTAGCAAGTCTATCCAGATTACCTCTCCAAGCCACAATGTTGCATTTAATAGGCACCCACTTACACAACTCAAAATTTGGGAGCTGACTGTTTCCCCTTTCGTCAATTATAGCCTTTTTAACCTTCTTCACTGAGAAATCGTCTTGGCTATCTTCATTCCAGACCCATCTATCCCTAGAATTGTTAAGAGTTACCTTATTTAAGGTCTCTCTGCTTCCTGTCACTCTTTAATCTCCACGCCCGACTCTGGCATTACAACCACTTTTTATACTCTTTATATTTTAAAAACACCAGATACAGAATTTGATGCCATGGATATGAATGCTCTCAGTAGTTAGTACAGTGTAATGAAGAATCAGAAGGGACGTGGGGTGTTTTTTTCTTGTATTTAGAAGAAAAAATTTGTCATAATTAATTTTATAAAAACAAAAATATGTAATTTAAGTTTGGGTTGGGAATATATGTAATTATTTTAGGTTTTAAAATAAAAGATACATGTAACTCTCTCTTTTATTTAATATATAACATGTGGAAGAACAAAGAGAAAACGCTATTATACATCCTTTAATTTAATAATATATAAAACATGTGGAAGAACAAAAAAAACTTTCATGTACGAATCACATAATTTAGGGTGAGAGGGGCACCAGCGGGGAGGGGTTTCGGTGACCCCATTCCCCGATCAGGAACACCGCCGCCATCACCGCGGGGACCCGATTCGGGGAGGGGTTTCGGGGCTTGTTCACCGCGATGAAATGGCACAAATATTGAGGAACGGCTATTTTTTAAACGGTCAAATTAATAAAAAAAATCAATTTTTAAACAAATATAAATAACCACACCCACCACTAATTTTTTATACTCTCAAACCACACCCACTTCACTAATTTTTTACAACACCCACCATTCTCAAACTTTTACCACACCCACCACTCTCAAACTTTTATACTCTCAAACCGAGCAATGGAGAACCAACCCCGCGAAGCCAAGAAAAAAACTAAGGGACGAGGCTCGCAACCGTCTCGTGGTGGTTCGAGCGGTGCAAGTGCACAACCACAACCCCCTTTCGGATATACTTCACAACCACCTCCGTTTTTTTTACCAACAACCTTCACACCCCTCCTTTTACAACACCCAAGCACAACCCCCTTTCGGCTATTATCAAAATTTGTTATCAATGGATCCACCTCAATCCCCCGCCTTCAACCCGTATGGTTTTCGTTCCCCACAAGTTCCATATACACGAGAAAATGTTGAACGTCCTCTACCTATTCACGATGACGAGGACGAGGAAGTAGTGCCCGAAACTCAAAATTTGGGCGACTATGAAAATGACACCGGTGACGATGAATATAATGTGGATCAAGACGCCGGGAACGAAGAAGATGACGCTCTACCAACGCGAAAAATGGAGAGCCAAAAATGGACAAAGGTCTAAGAAGAGGCGTTGGCGAAAGCGTGGGTACATTGCTCTACCAACAAAAAAAAGGGCAATCAACAAAACCGCGATAGTTTTTGGCGTAAGATTTTAAATCATTTTAACGACACCGTTGGTGGAAGTAACCGGACCGTGCATCAAGTACAGTCTAAATGGGGCCCGATGATGACGAAAATAAACTTGTTCAACGGCCTATACCGAACGGTTTTCAACATGTCGAGGCATGGGAGGTCGTTCGAAAACACGACAAATGGGCCCAAGTCCCATTGTTGGGTGAGGAAGGGGAAGGTTCGGGACAAAAAAGAAAGCCCGTTGAGGTGGACCCTTCCATACCCGATATGAACGAAGATCCCTCGCCACAAAGAACACAACGGCGAGACAAGCGTCAAGCGACATCGTCCGAGGGAAGCTCGGCCGAGTTGGCGGCACAATTCAAAGAGTACACCGCCATGAAAGAAAAGAAGCACGCGATTGAATTGGAGGCAATTGAATTGAGGAAGAAAAGAGAGTCACAGGCTCTCGAGCTCATATCGGAACAACGCGAGACGATGAAAAACTACAATTACGATCGAGATATGGAAACATTCCTCAAGCCGCACGACGATGCTCCGCCAAATATGTTGCCGTTCATCCTCGCCCAAAAGCGCGACATCGCTAACAAGTACGGGTGGCTGTGCGATTTCTAAAATTTTTATTTTCTAGTTTTAATGTAATTTTTATTTTCTAGTTTGAATGTAATTTTAACTAGATTTTGCCCCGCCCGCGTTGCGGGGCACTAAGTCGAATATTTCTCTCTCATAATATGTTCGTCTGTGTTTCGATTACTTATACATACTACTCATAACACGCTCTAAAAAAATTACATTGAGTAAACAAATTAAATTAAAACACTATCATACTTTTGCTTAAGAAAAACGAAAACGATAGAAAAACAATATTTTTAAACTGGGGGAAAAATATAAATTACACCGAGTCAAACAATTAAAACAAAGCACTACTATAGTTTTGTAAAAAAAAAAAACCCTACAACAATGGCATGACTGTAATTTTACAATGGGGTCAAAATCGTAATTTGACTGGGAAAATGATAGCAAAAATGTAAATTTAGATTGAGGGCAAAATTGTAATTTGGTTGAGTGAGGAAAAAACAAAACTAATGGCAAAACTGTAAATTTAAACGGGTCAAAATCGTAATTTTGAATCGAGGTCAAAATGGTAATTTTTAGTTGGAGGCGGAAGCATAATTTTATATTGAACTGGGGGTAAAAACGTAATTTTGAACTGATGTCAAAATCGTAATTTTAAATCGGTGATAAAATCGTAACTTGGTTGGGCCAATGGGGGAGTGTCATGCAGCTTCCTGACACTATTCCCCCATCTTGTGTCTGTAGTTATACACTGGGGGCAAAATCGTAATTTTACTGGGAAAGCAAACAAAAACGATTACAAAAATGTAAATTTAAATTGAGGGCAAAATGGTAATTTAGCTGGGAGGAACAGAACAAAACTAATGGCGAAACTGTAAATTTAAACGGGGCAAAATCGTAATTTTGAACCGAGGGCAAAATTATAATTTTTAACTGGGGCAAAAGCATAATTTTATTTTGAACTCGAGGTAAAAACGTAATTTTAAACTGATGGCAAAATCGTAATTTTAAAGCGGGGACAAAATCATAATTTAATTTGACCTAAAGCAGGTGAACTACTCTTCAACAAATTTCATAAATGTAATAGGGTTAACGAAATCAATTAAGTAATAAAATAATGAAATAATCAAAATGATAAATAATATTATAAAAATAATTTGTGTACTGTTCATAGAAACTTTGTTTTAATATGTATAATTTTCTAGTTTGAATTTTATTTTTATTTTTATTTTCTACTTTGAAATGTATTTTGTTAAAAAAAATTTAATTTTTATTAATATTTTTTTATAAACATGCATAATTACAACAAATAAAAAAACAAAAAAAAAATTTTAAAAACCAAGTCCCCTAAGAGGGGAGTGCCGCCATCAAATTAGGGTGTGAGGGGAGTTTAAGAGGGGAGTTGACGTGGCATAACGTAATTGGGTGTGCGTAAGAGAGGGGACTCCCCTCTTAGGGGAGTGCCCCTCTCACCCTTATGATTAGTTTTAGCTATTATTACTGTAGAAGTTGACGAATCACATAATTTATTATTAGTTTTAGCTATTATTATAAATAATTTATGAATTTCTTAGCAATATCTATTTTTGTCCTTTTATGATTTTTGTCTTCTGTGAATTTTTTTTTCATCTTTCCTTTTTTCTTCTTCTTCTATTTTTTGGCTTTTCTTATTCTCTTTTAAGTTTCAATCGTACCTGGTGTTATACATGTAACAAAACGAACGATCTAATGCTGATCGAACAACATTAGTACCGAAATTGATATTCGTTTCTATTGTTTTGATCGATGTAAACACATCTTGGTATTTTTTTGGTCATATAATGACTTTTTTTTGTTTCTCTTTCGGTAAGTGATGAACCGAACCAATATCAAACGAATTCCTGCCATTAACGTTATTTTTACTATTGCGTCTACGTTTCCATTGAAAATTGGGTCGCCCCGCCACACAGCGCGGGTATAATCCACTAGTTATTATTATAGAAGTTGAAAAAGGAACAACCACTATTGTCAAAAACTTATTTATGATTTTGGGCATGAGTCAGAATGACTTATCTTTTACAAGACGTATAACTTTTATTAAAGGTAAAAAAATAAATAAATATGAAATGACGAATTAGATAATTTTTGAATAAAAACATAAATAAATAAATAAATATGAATGACTATTTAGATATATTTTTTTTTGAATCAAAGTGTATGTCGATTTCATAGACAAAAAGGTGATGGTGAGTAAATAGTTTGTACCAGAAATAACTAGTTTAATACCCGTCCAGTGGACGGGTTACGTTGAACAGCCTAACAAACAAAGCTCATTTATATTAACTTACGTGTACACACATTTAAACAACTTTACACACGAGCATCATTCTTTAATTTATAAAAGGAAAGCGAACATCAACAATTTACAACCACAAATCCATAGAAAATAAAACTGATAGAGTACCGAAACATGAAAGTTAATGACATTTCCGATTTTTTTGGAAAGGGCTGCCTTAACCGAATACCCCTTCGGGAGTATTCTACGGCAGAGAAGATCGCTCGGAAGGGTTCCCCTTCCTCCCTTGCCCGGAGAGGTTTTTTCAATTCAATCGTAGGCGGGAGAGGTAGATGGAACAAAGGGAACAACTCTAAGGACAAGAAGGCGGGTATTGATCAGGAAAGTGGAGTGGCTTCCTAACCTTCCTGGTCGCGCGTCGTTTTACGGTGGACGATCTTAGGAGAGCAAAGTGCTCTTGCGCATGTCGGACGAACTAAAGGGCCTCCCTTTAAAGATAAAGACAGAAGCGCCTCCAATTGCTCACCAAGAATAAGTTTGAGCGCGAGAGCAAAGAAATCGGGGTCATTTACGCAAAGAAATCGGGGTCATTTACGCTGTTGTGACAAGAGAAGTCGACCAAAGGGGTGCTGATCAGTCCATAAAAGTCCCTAACGTGAGTGCTCTAGAATTTGCTAAAAGATTTATGGCCTATTCTATAAGGTTACACTTTACTTTAGTCATGTGTCCCTTCGAGTTCTCCGTACTCTCTCTTTTCTTCTGAAGATCATCTTAGGTTATGTCGTATGTTTCCTAGTTTACTTCTTGAAAGTTAATGAAAAGTTTACCTTTTGACCCGTCCATGTCTTTATTTATTTAGTTAAACTCATTTAACCCGTATTGTAAACGCCTCCTGGTTCATACGACCCGTATCATCTCAGGGCCTGCCGTATGGGTCAATTCATATAGACCTGCTCGTATCACAAAAATCAGCCTGTATAGCTTTATGCATGCAATTCAACTCTATCGGTGTGTTTTCTTTCACACATATAGTTGATCTTAACATTGTTCCATGTTAAAAGTTGTTCTTAAGATATGTAGATTACAACAGTCACACCAAAATCAACTATAAGTGTGAAACCGCGACATTTCGGAATAAAAACTAATGTGAATCATAGTCCTTTGGAACAAATTAAAAAATCGACACTCCTTAAAGTACCTTTAAAAAGTAAGAACAATTTGTTTGAAGATTGTCATCTAACAAAAGCCCTCTTGAGCTTTTCTAATTACCAGGAAAAGGATGAATTTCAAGCAAATTTTGGCTAGTAGGTAGGGATGCCAAAAAAACCCGAGCCTGACGGATATATCCAAATCCGAAACATTTGGGACTGGTATACCCGAAGCCCGACGGGTATGAGACCGGGTATGAGATTAGTTTTAAAAAATTTCGCGGGTATGAGTCGGGTATGGGATTAGATGATACCCAACCCGATTACCCGAAATCACATACCTGTTTACCCGAAGCGTATACCCGAATATAATTTATTTTTTATTCTTATTTTACCTTAATTCTTATCTATTAGTGATTTATTTTAGTAGGTTAATCATATTTTTATCCCGAGCATCATACAACCCTAGTTTACGCCACTTTCTTCTATTTTTATTATCCTCATTAATTTTGTGCGCCATGATTTTTAGCTGAGTTAAGTTTGGCATTTTAGGACACTTGATAACATATATTTGTTATTGCAGAGCTTGAAAAAAAAAACCTCTGTAACTTTTTCATAGCTTAAACATTTATGTTTTTTATCCTTTTAGTTATAAAACAAATATAACGATATTATTTATCTATAATAAAAATTAGAGTTAAATGCCATTTTAGTCCCTGTGGTTTGGGCCATTTTGCCAGTTTAGTCCAAAGGTTTCATTTTTAACCTGTGGGTCCAAAAAGGTTTTACAGTTGCCATTTTAGTCCACTGGGTTAACTTCATCCATTTTTTATGTTAACGAGAAGGCCAATTTGGTCATTTTGTATGTAATTCTGTTAAGTAAAAGGGCAATTCAACCATATAAAATGACCGAATTGGCCTTCTCATTAACAGAAAAAACGGATGAAGTTAACCCAGTGGACTAAAATGGCAACTGTGAAACCTTTTTGGACCCACAGGTTAAAAATGAAACCTTTGGACTAAACTGGCAAAATGGCCCAAACCACAGGGACTAAAATGGCATTTAACTCTAAAAATTATATGTATTTAATGTATCATATTTTCTTTTTATTTTAAATAAAAACATTATTTGTTTAATAAAAAAGCCAAAGTGTGTGTAATGCTTCATTAAAGGGTTCATATTATCCTATATATTAATTTACCAACTTTAGGAACAGTAACCTGTGCCACATGGAACTTCCTCATTTGTTCTTTTTTCTTCTTCTGCCTTTTTTTATTGTCTACATATAGAGATTTTGTTTCCTCTTCACCATGTGATTTTCTTTGGTAAAGCGGTTCAGTTTCTGAATGTTTACATGTTGGTTACCAGGTTCGATCCTTAGGCTCATTTGTTTCCCCATTTTCTTTTTTCCCCTTCTCCCCTAAAAACCCTAATCAGCTACGCGTCTCCATCAACACGTATCTTCATCATCCTCTGCACCCACATGATTCATTTCTTTTTCTCCACCTCCCATTTCCGCCCATCTACTGTTCGTTGGTCAAGTAGTGCTGACAATCACAAGCAATCAGCGATTGATGATGACTAATTGTTGACCGGTGTTGGTCTTCAATCTCCCGCCGTAAGCTTCGCCATCACCGTAAGCTTCGCCATCAATCTTTAATGAACAGTGATTTTTTTTATTAGCTGATACAACCAATCAAATCAAATGTGTTAACCAAGGCGGTTTCACCTCTTCCCAGTTCATCCCTTTTACCTCATCTTCTTCGTTTGTCACCGCCAGAGAGAGAATAGGGCTTTCAGGTTGATGGTAGTACTCAGGGGTTGGGTGAAAATTACCACCGTCGGACCTGCGATCGTTGCCCGTACCACTAGGAGGATTCCGGCGATTGTTGTTGTAATGTATGATAGATTCCGATGCCATCTCCATCGATCATGTCAAACCTTCCCAGGCTCTTCAATTAGGGTAATTCTTTCTTTTCTTCTATTCAGTTTATTCAACACCATTAACAAATGTTGATGCACACATATATGTTTATGTGTATGTGTATGTGTGTCTTATTGTTGTTATTAATTTACAGCGAATGTTTTTATTGAATTTGTGATCTGCTGTAGATTGTAGGTGTGGAGTGATTGCTGTGAAAAGGAATTAAAATTTGTATATGGAGTTGATGATGTTCAGATAACCCTAAGTAAGTATCTCTGTTTTAAAAAAAAAATGAGGTTGTTATTGATAAGTGGTTTAGTTTTTAAAATCTTTTTTGTTCAGACTAATCAAGGCTTACATGGTGTTTTGATGAAATTGCATTTTATGGGTTTTTAGGGAAAAATGTTATTAATTCACGGAGTACATAAAAAATCTTAGGTTGTGTGTAAAATGGTTTAAAGATTTTCAAGGGGAGCTTTCTTTAGAACATGAGAAGCTCAAAAAGCTTTTTGAATCAGTGGAAAATTGTAAAATTTGCCAGAGTGATGGAAATTGTAGGTAGAAACGATGGGGTGACATCAATTTTGACCAAATCAATGTGAATCCTGGAACCGCTCTTTTGGATACCGAAAAATTGGTTTTAACGCACAAAATGAATCAGTACACACATAACTTTCAATCTGGAATACAAGGCGACTTTGAGCCTATAAAAACAATCACTGGCTGACCTCAAGATCTGCACTTGAAACAAGATGCACTTAAGATTTATAAAGCTCCAACTAGGCCTGTTTATAACCCTAACCAGACCTATTACACAAAGTATGTTAAAAGGAAATTGGTTTCTAGATCTAATGTAATGATATATATTTTTTTCCTTTCCAGGCTTATATAGAAATGATTGCTGAGCCGAGAAAGAAAGTTACCAGCGGTGTTGAAGACACATTTGCTTAAAAAGCAACTCATAATATTTGCTTGGAAACGCTCATCGCACAACTGGCAGGAGGTTGCTTTTTTGGTATGTAAATTGTAAACCATTATAAGATCATATTCAATTGCATTAGCTGATTAGCATGAAATTTGCCTACATTTTTTCTCCACTACTAGATCGCTTTTGCACAAAACACGCAAAACTCTAGCAGTCAACGAAATGAACCAGCCTTTATAACTCTATTTTTTTACACAGCAGGTCAGCAGCCTAAGCGGATCTCTGATTTTAGATCTCTACTCTCTAGAGTGCTATTGGTTTCAGTGTTGCCATGGGAATAAAGTTCCCTTTAGGTGAGAATTTAGTGAACGAAACCATTGGGACCTTTTCGCCAATTAGCGATTTAGCGGCCTCAAGGAGCTATGGTCATGGTCGAAATGTTACGGATGTAACAGGTAATGAGTAAGGTCTAATGATCTGGTTGATTTCTGTTTTTACATACCAACCCTTTTCGTCTCATCAAATGATATGTTTTGATTAAACGCTAAAGTTGATGTAGAAAGAAAACAAAATTGATGTGGTCGCGTAGGGTTTTGACGCATTCGTCAATGCGCGGGTTGTAGATGTAGCGAGTCGAATAACCATGTAGGGTCAGAGACGATGTCGGTGTGGCCATTGAGGCGAGAGATTAGGGTTAGGTTTACCACGCTTTTGAGGATTAGGGTTTAACCTAAGGAAGTGGAGTTGAGGAGTTGGTTGGAAAATCCGATGGTGGGCAATTAAGGTTTTGACGAGGCGCTAGGGGTCGTAAAATTAGGCGGAACCAATGATGTCTATTTTTTAGCAAGTGCCGACTGATAATTTTTATTAGTAAAGCACATTAATAAACTCTTAGGAACTATATTTCTTACCTTCCTCAGATTCTTCTTAATGGAATTCACAAAAAGAGGTTGTTGTATTTATCCTTTTTATTTGCAGATGTTCATTGAGGCATTGTATAAGGTTTGATTATGTTTTTCCTCTTCAACTGTAATCTATCTGCTTTTGGAGCAGATATCTTGCACACTATCGGATACATATACAAAAGACAAGGTGCACAAGAGCTCGGAAGAAGCAATTTACCCATTAATGGTCCAACGGGTTCAAAACAAAGGGCATTTTTGGAAATCACAAATTACTGCAACAAAAGGTAAGCAGAAGCAATTTTAATCAAATTTTTATCTCACTTAACCAATTTTGAGTGTCTCATATCAAAGGTTGTATATATAGTTTGATCAATCAGAAGCAGTTCGAGTTTTGAAAGATATTGCACTCTTTAGTATTTAAAAAAGTGTATGTATGTATCCGTTTGTGTAGAAAACGTAATGGGTCAAAACGAGCTTTAATTTGTACTACTTCGAATGAGATTCTAATGTTATCATAATTTGTTTCATCTGTTGATAAAGAGTCTGTGAGAAAGGCCTTAACATGCTTATTTCACGCGCCGCAACGCGCGCGGGTTAAAACCTAGTTTGTTTGAAAATCAAAATCATTCCTAAGATCTTGCTGAGTTTCAAAATCTAAATCACTAAAATCATGCTTTAGAATTCACAAATTTATTTTCGTTATCTACATACTAAACTAATTATATAAGGGTATTTGGAAACTTAGCATGGAACTCCATTGGAAACTCACCTTCAGTTATGAAATCATAGAAAGTTTCACACAAAAGAAACGGGAACTGCATCAAATAATTATTAATTGTATTAAAAATGACAGCCATAACCTTAAACAGTCTAATACATCTGACCCATGAAACCCAAGACCGACTACTTCCTTTCAGTCCGGTTATAGGTTATGATACTTAGAGTTTAACGTGCTGGTTTCGCACCAGTTCCGACCCATTAATAACCCCTAGTTGCCCGTAAGTCTTTGCTATTGTTTCAACCCTTCTCTAGACTGCCTCCTCCACAACTGAATAAGTCAACAAATCCACCAACTTCTTGCTATCCTGTATGTTGTTAAAAATCATTAGAAGACCAAACGATTTTGCGAACCTGAAATAGTTCTACTAAAAATATATCCAGAGATGAGAGAATCCTTACTTGTGCTCAAATGGCAGTTTCAAAATCATTTGGTAAAGCTCTAAACTATGCTTCTACCACAATTTACCATAGTGGATTCGTTTAGACTTTAGAGGACCTGCAATGTATATATTGCATTTTTATAAACAAAATTCATGCACAAACATGGAGTTTGAGCTGATAAACATGAAAACAAAAATCTGAAATTATTCGCAATCAGATTGTTACATGCAGCTGCTAACCCACAAGTACCATCATTTCAATCATCTACCAATCTAGGGAGAAGATCTTTATAGTACATATCCCATATTTTGCTGGTGAAAAAGTGCATTTTGAAAAATGAAATGATTAAAGAAATTAAAAAAAAACCATGAGAATATTTCTAATGTTTTCTGTTGAGTCGATCTGGATGAATCGGAAACGGATAACCACACTTGAGCAGATATTGGTTGGAACAAACATTAATGATCTGCAAATAATGTAACTCATATAAGTGTGTTTCACAAAACATCATCGCTAGCCTCAAAACCAATGCTATCAATAAAATAGATATCTAATATAAACCATGCCTCAAAACCAATGCTATCAATAAAATATGATGATGAATATCAGGGAATAAAATGGTCTCTACCTCAAAAGGAATCAAGATTTTGCATAGTTTCATAGTCAAGTGAAACTATTGAAGGCAACCTCTGTGAGATGCAGCTAAATCAAACTATTTTACATGTTCATCCTCAATTCCAACATATATTCGTGTGCAAAAATATCAATATATAGAAGCTAGAAAGATGTTATTTACAACAGTTAAAATTCTCTGCCTCACAAATTAGAAAATGTGGCCATGATGCTTTATAGTGAATAAATGAATATGATGCAAAAAAAAAAAAAAACAACTGAACATTAGTTTTTGTTTTCATGTTGTGTTCCAGTTAGGGCTGCAAACGAACCAAATGTTCGGCGAACTGTTTGTGAACCGTTCGGCGGGAAGTTCGTTTGTGTTCGTTCGTTTACTAAACAAACGAACACGAACAAGAAATTTCGTTCGTTTAGTTAAATGAACAAACATAAACATAGGTCGTGTTCGTTTGTTTATGTTCGTGAACGTTCGGTAACGTGTTCGTTTGTATTCGATACTTCATTAGTGTTTTTAGTTTTTATATTTAATTAAATACTTCAAAATTACGACGAATTAAATATCTAATAAGTGTCGGTGTATTATATATTCTGTTCATGAACGATTGTTTGTGTTCGTTTGTTTCCATTTGTGTTCATGAAGATTAGTTTGTGCTCATTTGTGTTTGTCAATGTTCGTTGCCTAAAATTAACAAACAAACACAAACGAACACGAACAAGTTCATTTCCTTAACAAACGAACACGAACATAAAATCTCGTTTGATAAATGTTCGTGAACGGTTCGCGAACACATATATTTCTTAACAAACGAACACGAACAAGGTCTTGTTCGTGTTCGTTTGGTTCGTTTGCAGCCCTAGCTCCAGTTGACAATAAAAGAAGTATATTCTATGATCCAAGACATTCATTCAAACACAAATACTAGTTTTTTAGAATATCCTTTCTCCAGCCTAACCACTCACATTTTTAGAAGCATCGTCTTGATCAGATTGTTGACATTTTCAGAAAGTTCTAACAGTAAATTCTTATGTCACGTCCCAGTCACATACTGAAATTTAAACCATGAATTTATACTATTGTTGCACAACATTCTACCCGTAAATATATTTGAGCCACACATTAATATAATAGAATCATATGATCATAAATGACTTACAATATGCTCAGGCTAGATGCTACCAAATCTTAACACTGTAGTTAGACGTTAGTCATGCGTGATGAAACTACATAATGACTTGCAGAAGTTACATTATTACAATTGCTGGTATCAATTATGATTTACAGATATCCATATAAAACTGGTGGTATCAATATATTTGCTTTAAGCCCATGGAAATTTGCAATTTATCTAAAATGATTAAAAAAAATACTTAGAAACAATATTTGAATAAAAAAGCAGTAACGAATGATACTCACCAGTGATGATTATGAACGACGACCACTTTGTAACGGTTCCACCGGACCTCGTTCCATGCGCTAGGCCTCTGTCACATGATTAATGGCTAATTGATATCACTGAACTAAAAAAACCCTAGATATGCAAATCAACACAAAACGATAAATAACTATGATGTATACACAAGCAAAACATATAAATCGATGAAAAATGAGAGAACCGGCACTACAGAGATAAGATGAAGACGAAGATGGATGGCTGGAGAGTGGAAAGGAGGCAGACGATCAAGTTCTTGCGGTGATAAGGGTTTTTATTTAGAGAAATCAAGGAGGTTATAGGTGACAAACGTGGGTGGGGAGAGAACATGTGCTAGTAACTTCAACTACTCTTCAAGAATAAAATGTTTAATTTAAACGATTTAAGATTAAAAATTGGGGACTTCCAACTGCTCTTCAAGAATAAAATGTTGAATTTAATGGGCGGATGACAGTTTACCAGGATTGTAGGAGACTTTGAGTTGAGGAGATCATGGACAGGAAAAGGTGGACCTAACCACCAATTAGAAAAACCGTAAGAACCGCCTTAGAAGAAGGTTGAGTCATGGAGATGATGGGCAGGAAAAGGTGGAGGTAACCACCTACTTGAGAAACCGCAAACAACCGCTCTAAACCGCCATGGGAGCGGTTATTTTTAGGAGTTTAAACGGCTGAGATTTCATCTCAGCATGATCCGACGGTGGATATCGATTTAGAAAGCAGTTAGACTTAATGGGAACCATATATATATATAATTTCTCAAAATTTGGAGTCTAATATAAAGTTTTGACTTGTCATGTATCATCCTTATATTTTATTCTAATTCTCTGGATCACAATTACTAGGTGTTGTTCATATGACATATCTATATCACCTCTTTAGTCTTTAAATGGATGGAAGAAAACTTAGCTAGGCAGGAAACAACACCAATATATACCCGTTTACCAAAAAAAAAAACCCTAAAAAAATTAAAAAAGTAGTGAAAAGCTCATTGTAATATTTGAAAATGAATTACATTTATGAAATCGAAGATGAAACAAAAACTCAAAAAAGGGCCTTTCAACCAATTATCTTCAAGTGGGAGAAACATTATGTCCTGAAGTTAAAGACGTGCATAAAAAAACCGATTTCGAAATTGAAACCGGTTTTTAATCTAAATCAAAATCGTTTTGAAAACCAGTTTGGAATCGTAGGGTTGAAATCGGTTTGTAACCCCCTCGATTGCAACTAGACTGAACCAGATAAAACCCGATTTTAAAGCGAATTGATCATTTCCACTCTAAAAATGGTTTCAAACCAAACTAGCTTGAGCCGAAACCCAATGCTGCCTCCGGACCGATTTTGACCAGAAACCAATATGTGCACATACACGATGATCCACCTGAAGGTGCAATTTCAAATCGAAATAGAAAAAAAATTGCATTTTGAGAAATAACTGACCATCAATTAATAATAAGATAAAAAAACATATATACTTTTTTATGATATAATTTTGTTGCGTTTCAAAGTTTTGTTAAATTGTATAATTTTTTATATTGATAGATTACGTATCTCAAATCTCAATCTCTTTTTTTGGTTAATTGTTGGGCCATGATATACATACATAAAAAACGATATTTTATAATCGTCTTTACATAGCATGGGCCGCTCAAAATACCAAAAACGAAATATTTTGAAAAAAAATGTAAATGGGTTGCCATTAAGGCATTAACCACCCCCTTTCCGTATTGTTAGTGGCCGATCCTTTGTTGCATTGTTAATGGGCCAATTAGCATAAAGCCTTAGGTTTGGAGATGACAAAAGAGCCCAGGTCAATGTCAACTCTTCTTTTACGACCCCAACAGTTAAAGTTGCCGGATTTTGGGCCAAACCGAAACCAACCCATGTCGAGTCAAACTAGGTCAAAATGCATACCGACCCGGGTTGAGTCAAACTAGGTCAAAAATGCATCTATCCAAACAGTTCGGTTTGAAACTGTTTTGGTTGGGATTTAACATGTTTCAACAATATATTTTCAAGCTAAGGGACCAGATCGGATCGGGACCAGTTTCACCCAAACGGTTTCGGATCCCGAACCAGTGTGAATGTACATCTCTTCCCATACACATTGTTTCCTCTAAATATGCATGGTGTCATTTTAAAAAGATCCATGTAAAAGATAAAGTGTATTCATGTATGTCAGATTCTAAGTACTTTGTGTCATAATACTATAGTAATTAAACATAAAAAAAATATAATGTAACATTTCTTAAAAAAAATATTACTAGTCATGTTGATCAAACGGTGGAAAAAACTATAGTGTAAAACCTTTTAACTTTAGAATTTTATCCACTAAACTATCCGCAATATACTCAACAGTCACAATAGTTCTGACTAAACATAGAAACACAAACGAAAACAACTTTTAGACTAAAGGGTATGGAGAGGGTGGGCTCGGATGGGTTGAGCCTCCACGTAGGCGCCACGTAGGCGGCTCGTGGGGGATGAGCCTCCATCATATTTGAGGGGGATGGAGGCTCGTGGGGGATGGGGCCCCACCTCATTATTTTATAATTTTCTAAGTTTTAATTTATTAACTTAATAAAAACTTTATAAAAATTAAAAAATACAACATAAAACAACATAAATAATTTCATTTCATAACATAAAAAAAAATTACATTTCTTAAAAAAAAAATTACCGAAAAATAAAAAATTACATTTCCTAAAAAAAACTACTCTTCTTCGTCTTCGTCCTCGTCACCGTCCGCTACGTTAAAGTTGTTCCAAATATGTTCTACCAAATCCTGTTGAAGGTTTGCATGCGTGAAGTCGTTGGTTAGGGAGAACGAGTTTAAATCCTGTTGTGGCGGATCTACCGGGACAGTATTCCCGATAGAAGCATTCTCATCATACTCACAAATTGCCCGACCTTCGTCTTCAATAATCATGTTATGAAGCAAAATGCAAGCGTACATACACAGGCGCAACCTCTTCGGTGTGAACGCACGTGCCGGTTGTTCAAGGATGACCCATTTTTTTCGTAAGACACCAAAAGCACGTTCGATGTCTTTTCTTGCAGCTTCTTGACGCTTGGCAAATTTTTTTCTTTTTTCGTCATCGGGATGTGGAATAGTCTTCACAATTGTAGACCAAGACGGATATATCCCGTCAGCAAGATAATACCCACGTCTATACTCAACCCCAGAAACTGTAAAACGGGTGTCCGGACCGGTTCCATTAACGACATCGGTAAAGATCGCCGATTGGTATAACACATTGAGGTCGTTGAGTGAACCAGGGAGACCAAAGAAAGAATGCCAGATCCACAAATCTTGTGATGCCACGGCTTCAAGTATCACGGTTGGATAGCCGTGATCACCGCGAGTATATTGGCCACGCCACGCAGTCGGGCATCTATGCCACGCCCAATGCGTACAATCAATACTACCGAGCATTCCCGGAAACCCGTGCTGTGCTTCATGAGCTTGGTACAACTGCTGAACATCATACACGTTTGGTTTACGCAAATATTTTTTGCTATATAGTTTCACCACATTACGGCAAAACCGATACAAACATTCCCGCGTAGTTCTTGCGGACATTTGTAAGTATTCGTCCAAAGCGTCGGCCACTGTCCCGTACGCCAGTTGGCGAATGGCCGCAGTACACTTTTGTAACGTGGTGAACCCTTCATAACCGCGAGCATCGGGTCGTTGCGTGAAAAACGGGTCTAGCCCCGCCAAATCATCAGCAATCCGTGTGAATAACCGACGACTCATTCGGAATCTGCGTCTGAATATCTCGGCATTGTAAAGGGGTGCATCCGAAAAATAATCGTTCACCAATTTCTCTTGCGCTCCTGTCGTAAAAAATATATAAATACGAGGAAATAAGGATAATAAAATTTATTAATGATAAACCTTGGCGGTCTCTGTTAACCCGTATTCGTGTGGTAATAACGCTTTCAGACGAGACGTCTTCCTCTTCGTCTTCCTCTTCCTCCTCGATAAGAATCTCCGCTGCCCGTAGCACAACGTTCGCGATAAACATCTCCTCTTCCTCATCCGAAGACGAGGACCACCAAGAATTAGATGGCATTGTGGATGAAAAGGTAATTTTTTTTTATAAAAGTGGAGAGAAAATGGTATAAAAATGAGAGGGTTGTGGGTTGAAAGTGAGGGAAAATGGTGAAAATGGGAGTGTTTTTATAGAAAAATCGATTTTTTTTTTTTATTTTGAAAAATAGCCGTTCAACGTTCAAATTTTCGAAAATGGTGAAAGTGGGTCCGTCTCAATCGGCGCATGTGGGACGTTTGGGCCGAGCCGGGCCTAAGGGGGGCGGTGTGGGGGCTCGGCGCCGGACCTAGCCGGGGCTAGCCGACCCCCATACCCATTACTGGCACCCATGTTACAAACAAGTACATGATCAGTGTGTTTGATTTGATTGGGCTTTTAATGTAGTTTCCAAAGCCCATGATAAATAGTATCTACTTAGCCACATGTCAACCAAAAGTATTGTACGTCAAAAAACAAGCAAAATGGCCGCTTTTGACTTTTCTCCACCTGGCCCTAATCAACCGTACATGTACTCTGTACTGTACAGGTGTGGATAGGTAGTTTTGGGCTCGAACTGAACTGAACCGAACCAAAACCAAAATTTTGGTTTTTTCAGTTTTCCAAAATAGATTTGGTTTGGTTATCGGTTAGTTTACGGTTTCTACATCTAAACTTGATATTGGTTAAAAATCATAAACTTTGGCCTAAAAGTTGTCTAATTTTATTTGTTAGTCGTTTATTGATAAATTTAGACGTAAAAGTTTTGGCCCAAAATAATGATTGTAGGCCACATATCCAATAACGAACAGTCAAACAAGTTCGGCGGGTTTGTTTTGTATTGTTTCGTCCGGTTATGGAGTTTTGTTACATTCAGTTTGGTTTTGAAGCGAGGCAAAACATGAGAAAGTCTGCCTGGAGAATCAACATGTGTTTGTCCCGTTTGCGTTTGATGCCTTTGGTGGTCTCGCTCCTGACGCTGTGCGACTTTTGAATCGGGTTCAAAAAGTCGTTAATAGTAATTCTTCGTCGCTAAAGGTTTCAAACTTTGTATTTAGTAGAATTGGTTTTTCTATTCAAAAGGGGGCGGCGGCGCAACTTGTTGCCCGACTACCTGCCATTGCTTTGTAATTGCCCTTTTTCGTGTGGAATGATATAAACAAAACTGAACTGTAATATTCGGTTAAAAAAACAAAATCGAGTCGTTGGTTATTGTCTAATTGGTTAGTTGTGGTTTTTCGAGTAGTTAACAATTCAAGCAGATGTTACTACCACACATTTACATATGCTTCAATCCTACAATTAGTTTATTTCTTTTAACAACGATATGAATTTATTGGCAACAACCTATCAACGTGCAAAGATAAACAGGTTTCATTGGCATGGTCTGATGATATTATTAAAAGATCAAGAGAATTGTATACAAGAATATGCCAATCTAACGACTAATAAAAATGAATCATCACCTTCCTACAAGTGTTTGATATGGGGTATGAACTGATGGAGAAATGGCGGTTGATGATGAGCACAAGCAGCTGGTGATGATGAAGCAGTGTTTGTTGAATTACCGAATCCTGATGATGATGTTGCAGCAGCAGAGAAGAGTGGAGCTACATATGCCCAATTAGGTGCAGGCCCCATACTCTTCTCCATTGTTGTTCCTTGATCATGGTGAAGCGGCAATAAATGCTATCAAATGTATATGCTTTTGAGTTTATACACCTTTAAAATAAACATTGTAGATACCTGGTAAAGAGGGAAAAAACCGGGAAGTCGGAACACCACTCCAGTTAGGAGGGTGGGCCTGGGGCATTTGAGTTGCCAGTGTGTTAGTCATAGGTGCAAGGTGTTTAGTCTGCAATTGTGCAATAAATATGGCTTAAACAGATAACGAAGCTCAAGTGTGGGGAAAAAATAATGACAGAATTGTTATTAGTAACGTTTTAAATTACCCTTGTTCTTTGATCCTCAGGCATGCAACTACGAGACGATTGATTTGGTGCAAGCTCCCTAACGTGTCATTTGTGTTAATACTAATACCCAAATTCAAATCTATGGATTGGCTAAAGGCTATGTAGTTGAAGACAATAATCAAGATCAATACTCGAAAAACACATGCATTGAAACTACCGAATATTAGTTTATTAGTACCTCCATTTTCGGTCTCGGGGCTTAACTGCTCCTCATATGAGTTGGGTTCGAAGTTAGTGACTGCTTCTCTTCCATTACATTTTATAGCAGCCTTGTCATAAGCCCTAATTTAATAAAAAAACGATGTAACCTAGGAATACAGAATAGACACATATTCCTTCATATTTCTTGCATCCTAAATTTAGTGTTAATATAAGTTTCATAATTAGTTCTTAAAATACTTAATTTTTCCTAAGAAACTGCCCCATCCGAGCTTCCAACCGACCGCATTTATGCAGGGTAACACCTCTGTATTTTAAGCTTCCTTTAGAGAATGTATTTTGAGCTTCCTTTAGAGAATCCAGTGCTCTAACGGCGAAGAATATGGACAAATTCTTCCTTTGTCATGTCTTTTATCTGCATAAGTTATGTAAGATAATCAAATTAAATGGCATGTGCTAGTTTGTAACACCCGTAAATTTCCGTCCAACTATGATACGACACGTGTCTCGAATCTCCAACTAAGGAGAGGGAATTTATCGTTCAACTATGTAATGATATATATCTAATCCTCCAATTTATCCCGATTATGTGGAAGGAGGAAGGAATTACATTCTAGGTTCATTGAAACATGTTCCTGACTGATCCAGACTCTGGAAAGGAGAGGGATTATTTATGCCAAATGGCGAAAGAATCAAAGTCCAGGGACTAAAGATGTAAAATCACTAAGTAACTTTTCCTGGCAACTCCATACGGACCGTAAGACCATTGAGCTTACGGACCGTAAGCTGGAAAGAAAATGGGTGCGCTGAGGTACTTACGGACCATAAGCGATAAACCATTACGGTCCGTAAGAGACCATGCTGGTAGTTTTATGCTTGGTCTCCAAGGCAGTTTGCATATCTTGACACCTAGCTTCGTTTTGCCACTCTGTCACCTAGTTTAAACACAACATTGCACACATGGGGCCATACTAGAACTATCCTTAACACTTGGCATGATCTTGTGGTGAGCTTGCAACTATAAATAGCCCATGAGTTCATCCATTTCCATTGCTCATTTCCTCCATTCTATCTCTCTATCTTCTTGGAGTTGTTTCCTGATTCAAGGAAGACTCCTACTGAAGTTAATCTTCTCCTAGAACATAAGTAAGTGTTCTTTCATAGTCTATTTCATTTTATAGGCTAGTTATTAGCCAAAAGTCAAACAATTTGACTTTCTGTATCACTTTCGGTTATGACCATTATGGTCAAGCCAATATTCGATCCGAACATGGCTACGTGATCGTAACGATGAGGGTAATAATCCCCTGGGATCATACCTTCTAAAGATCACGTTAAGTAGGCGAAATGACGAGTCGCATTTATATTAAATAAATGGTAAAAAAACGTAAACTTTGCGAATTGCACTAATTAAGTTTTTAACTATCAAAACCTTAAGTTTTGACATTATATCAGTTTATAAAACATATTAGGACATGTCTAAACATTTCCAACTCATCATTTCTTGTTTAGAGTTAAATTCTATATCGAAAGTCAAACAGTTTGACTTTTGCTTTGACTTTCGATTCTGACCCCTTTGGTCAATGTTAAGACTTGTTTAGAACTGATTTTGTGACCATATTAATATGAGGTATAACCCTTATAAGTTATACCTTTTGGTCATGTTGTTTGGTAGGTTATATGATAAGTCTAGAATTTATATCTTAAAAAGGACGACTATGCCCTTTTTATCCTAAAAGCTAAAGAAACGGTTTTTAAACCAAATGGTTAACATTCTAACTTTAAAACAGAATGTATAAATGTTATAAAATGTGTTTTGACACCTTGGACTTGTCATAGGACCCGATCGACCTTCCGAACCCGCTTTTACGCGCATAAATAGTTATATGAACCTAGTTCATATAATTTAGGCATAACGGGTCTAAACATTTCAAAACCTCTCCAAATCAGAATGCTTGGTAAAATAACCTTTATCGAATGAGTCATTGCACTCGGATAGGTATAAACCACATTCTACATGATCTACGCTTAATCTAGCGAACCTATTCTTAAGTAACGGGTCATATCTAAAAGGGACTAACATTTGAACCGTATACATTCTAACACATAATTATTTCTGTTCATTCCGGACTATAGAACCCCCCAGATAATCGGATTTGGGTCAATAATACTTAGACTTGCGGCTTTTGCTAAATTATAATAGTATTGATTGGAAGCTAGCAAAAGGTAAATACTTTTAACTTATTTTAGTTTTTAAACTTAGGGTACGGCGAATACGCCACTTGGGGTACGGCGAATACGCCACTTGGAGCGGGTATTACATAAATGAGCCGTCTATGTTGATCATAAATGTAAGAGCTTGGTTTAATCCGTTTTACTTGATAACTGAAACAATTGGGGGTTATTGGTACCCTGTCCGGGCGTCTCGACTCATGAACTATTATGGCCATACGGAATAGCGTGCAAGGGTAGGCATACCGACTGTAAGACATGTTTTATTCAACTTTGGTGTGTACCCTTAATCATTATAGCACTGAAAATGACCGACTCTAATCTTTGGTTCCTATTGTAACACCCCGTGTTTCGAAAGTCAAAGTCAAAGTCAAGATTGAAGTCAAAGGAAGAAAGGATTGCTAATTGCGATCTGTCACTCCTGGCTCAACTACTGTTTTGACTTCTTTGACTTGTAATCGAATCTATTTATTTAATTGCTTTAGTTGTATTATGTGGAGTATCTATTAATAGTCGAGGTTTAATCGCTATTTAATCGCATGTTTGATCAATTTATCGTTTATCACTATCGTTGTACATGCTGGTTATGCGTAAACGATTTCGAACTCTATTATGCTAGTATCAAACTTGTATGCTCACCTTTACACTATGTGTATTGACTTTATTTTAACGTATGTGACAGGTGCCTAAGATGCTAGGGATTGCTTTGCTTTGATGAATCAAGCTAGGGGTCTAGTTATGTCACGCTTAAATCTGAGTCGTCGGAGCAGTATTTGTTTATGAGATAATTATTTGTAATAACTGTTTTAATTTGGATATGTTGTGGTATGGGACATGACATTTTCATTATCTGGTAATGAATAGTTGTTATGGATACTCATGGATAATCTGTTTCGCTCAGTGCCATGCCCCGATGTTTCCGCCATCGGTTGGGGTGTGACAGATTGGTATCAAAGCCATAACTTTAGGAAATTAGGCAAGACTCGACCTAGTCCGGGTCGATGTCTTAGAAACGACCTAGTCTATAGTCTAAGTACCAACAGACCGACTTGTGAATGCCCTATAGGGGTTTGTACGAGCTTGCTCTCTATTTCTCGCTCGAACTCGCTGTACACTACACACTTGCGCGAACATCGCATGCTACAGTTCTGCGCAAGATCAGCCTTTCCTAAGGCTGATTACTCACACAAACGAATGATCTGGTTAAGATTAGGTGTGAAAACTGCAAACTCTCGACCAGATTACTCGTTCGAATTGCTATTTTTGCAAGAGAATTTGCGTTGAACCAGGAGTGAAATCCATATTTCGACGCAAATCTCCTTACCTATCTCGTGATTTCATCACACCAGCAGGAACGTAGTCACTAAGTTAGGGGTGAAACCCGAACCTTGATAACTCGTTCTACTCCCTAATGTGGTTTTACAAAACTCTCACCAAAGTCTCGACGGACTCCAACGACTTGGGTCACACTGTAACCGGAAGGATGTGTCCCGATCGCTCAAATCGAAGCGAGAGCACAGTCCGAAGGCAAAAGTGTGCACTTACAAGTCCTTGAGAATAGTCGAATCATTTTGGATAGTCGACTTCTATCACACCCGAGACAATCTATCCTTGAATTTTATGTGTGTCGATTCTGGAATTGCCGCAACTAACTCTGTGATTTATCGATTTTATGTGAAATTTATAAGATTTATATGGTGATTTGTTAGCGTTTTGAGATAAACAGTACAGTGGTACTGATGGTTTTGATTCCACTTTTCTCGCTCCGCCAAAGCACACACAATTCACACCACTTTAACAAACCGTTGGTCATTATTCGCAATCGCTACTCGATACTCGCAATCGCTATATATTCTCTATACGCACTGTGAAGGATAGGGAATACGTGCAACATATAGCTAGGTTTCTGTATTCTGACTGCCTTATGTGCTTCTGTGCCTTACGTGCCTACGTGTTTCTGTGCCCTACGTGATTATGTGCTTATGTGTTTATGTGCTTATATGAATCATTGTGTTCCTGAGCTCTACGGTGAATCGCTAGACTATACTAGGAATAATTGAATAGTGTTTTGAGTCCTATGGCGCTGTCTGATGCAGACAATGTCGTCATCTGGATCTCGCGCTACCCAGGCCGCACGTCGAAAACAGGCAGATAAACGCCTCGCCTCTATGGTTGCTAAACAGATGGCGAAGGTTATTCCTCAGATTGTCAGTGAACTTCATGAGAATGTAAGCAAATCTTATGAAGAGTCCAGGACCGATACTCCCAAAGCTGTTTTTAGCTTTAAACAGTTCAAAGCCTGCGGACCGAAAGAGTTTACTGGAGAAGATGGTCCTACGGCTATGTTTCAATGGTTTGATTCTATCGAAGTCACCCTGCGCCAGAGTGGTTGTCCTGATGTTCTCCGTACTCTCAACGCAACTGGCGTCTTCCAGTCCCGCACTTTAGACTGGTGGGCGACCAAGAGAAATAAACGCGGAAATGATGCAGCTTACGGGCTATCATGGGACGAGTTGAAGGACGTGATGATGGAAGAGTTCTGCCCTCCCCATGAGCGCCAAAAGCTGGAGGATGAATTTTGGCACATTAAGCAGAAGGATGGTGACAACGCTGGTTTGACTGCGCGCTTCAAGCAGTTGAGTATAATCTGTCCGGACCAGGTCAAGACTCCCGAAATAGCCATCAAGAAGTATATCCGTGCTCTTCCGGATTGTGTGGCTGATTTTGTTCAAGCAGCAAAGACGTCAACGATTGAAGAAACCTACTTGCTCGCTGCTGAGATCAACGACAAGCGAGTCAAGTCTGGAGTCTGGGATAAAGCTCCCAAGAATCTGCATCAAGCTACTACTGCTTCAACCGCTGAAACCGCCGCCGCTCCTCAGTCATCTAAGCTCTCGAGACGCAAGAGAAAGAACAACAGCAGTTCCAGCAAGAACTGTGTTGTGACCAATGCTGCTCCACTTCAAGTTATTCCAGCTCCTCAGCAACATCAACACCGCCAAGTAGCGGCCCCGGTTACCAACGCACCGCCGGCAAAGCGTGCGTATACTGGTCCTCACCCGGTTTGCCCTACTTGTACCTATCACTACCCAGTGGGAATCGCCTGCAGATACTGTGCCCATTGCAACATGTACGGCCATTTTACCGCCAACTGCCGTACAAGTCCACGTCAAAACCCTGCTCCAACACAAGGTCAAGCTCCTGCTCATCAAGCTCTACTTACTGCTCCTCAAGGCCATCAAGCGGCTCATGCACCCACGGTCAATGCTAGAGCTTGCTATGCGTGTGGTGATCCCAACCACTTCGCCAACATGTGCCCGAACCGAGTGGTCAACCAAGAGCCACAACAGCAGCAGCTCCAGCAGCAGACTCAGCAACAACAGCAACCACCAGCACCCCACAGACGTACTTTCAACATCAATGTCCGTCAAGCTCAAGCCGATAACAACGTGGTGAATGGTACGTTTCTTGTGAATGGTATATATGCTTCATGTTTGTTTGATACTGGAGCAGATAACTGTTTTGTATCGGTTGAATTCGAAAAGCTCCTCAATCATAAGCGCGCTCATCTCCCCTCGACGTTCGATGTTGAACTTGCCACCGGAAGAACCGTCGCTGTCAATTATGTTCTTCGTGATTGTACTCTCGAGCTCAACAATCACATCTTCCCCATCGATCTTATTTCGATGCAGCTCGGAAGTTTTGACTTCATAGTAGGCATGGACTTTCTTCATGAAAACCATGCTGAAGTTGTTTGCTTCGATAAGATGATTCGATTCTCGCTCGCTATTGGTGATCAATTGTGTGTTTACGGTGAAGTCGCGTCGAAGAAACTCCAACTCATGTCGTGTGTTCAGGCTGGCAAGTATCTCCGCAAGGAATACCAAGCTTTCTTGGCACACATTGTAGTAGCGGAGAAAAAGGAAGTTGAGGAAGTGGATCAAGTCCCCGTTGTTCGTGAATTTCCTAACGTTTTTCCCGATGATCTACCCGGGTTACCGCCCGCTCGTGATATCGATTTTCGAATTGACCTTATTCCTAGAGCCAATCCTGTTGCTAAAGCGCTGCATCGTCTCGCTCCTTCTTAAATGCGCGAACTCTCGAGTCAGCTCCAGGAACTTCTTGATAAAGGCTTTATTCGCCCTAGCACCTCTCCATGGGGCGCGCCTGTCCTTTTTGTCAAAAATAAGGATGGTTCGTTCAGGATGTGTATCGATTATAGGGATTTGAATAAGTTGACGATCAAGAATCGCTATCCCTTGCCTCGAATTGATGACTTATTTGATCAACTACAAGGTGCTATTTGTTTTTCCAAGATCGATCTATGCTCAGGCTATCATCAATTACGCATTCAAGAGGAGGATATACCCAAAACCGCTTCCCGCTATGGTTATTTCAAGTTCGTTGTCATGCCTTTTGGTTTGACCAATGCTCCTGCAGTCTTCATGGACTTGATGAATCGAGTGTGCAAACCCTTCCTTGATCGCTTCGTAATCGTATTCATCGACGATATCCTGATCTATTCCAAGTCAAAGGCCGAACACTCGCAGCATCTACGTTTGGTTCTTGAGTTACTCCAGGGAAACCGTCTCTACGCCAAATTCTCCAAGTGTGAATTCTGGCTGGAGGAGGTCCAGTTCTTGGGTCACATTGTCAATAGTCAAGGTATCCACGTTGACCCTGCGAAAATCGAAGCTGTTAAGAGTTGGGTTACACCCAAGAATCCGTCTGAATTCCATTCTTTTCTAGGACTGGCAGGCTATTATCGTCATTTTATCGAAGGTTTTTCTAAGATCGTCGTGCCGCTTACCTCTTTTACGCATAAGGATAAACCTTTTGTTTGGGGAACTAAACAGGAGGAAGCCTTTCAAGCCCTCAAAGCAATGCTTTGCAATGCTCCCGTGCTCTCACTGCCCGACAGAAATGACAACTTTGTAGTTTACTGCGATGCCTCGAACCTTGGTCTTGGTTGTGTTCTTATGCAACGAGACAAGGCTATCGCGTACGCTTCTCGACAGCTCAAGATCCACGAGAAGAACTACACCACACAAGACCTCGAGCTTGGCGCAGTTGTTTTCACGTTAAAGATTTGGCGACACTACCTTTATGGTACCAAGTGTACGATCTTCACCGATCATAGGAGCCTACAACATATCTTTGACCAGAAGGAACTGAACATGCGTCAACGTCGGTGGGTAGAACTGCTCAACGATTACGACTGTGAGATCCGTTACCATCCAGGCAAAGAAAACGTCGTTGCCGATGCCCTCAGTCGACGAAGCTACTTGCTTAGTGTTCAAAATTCCCAAGCCCAGTTTAACCTCGAAGCTCTTATCCGTGACGCGCAGCATGCTTGTTTTACCGAGCGAACTTTGAAGAAGGAAATGATTCTAAACGATGGCGTCCAACTCGAGAATAAGTCGAATGGCATCTTTCATTACTTGGATCGAATTTGGATTCCCAAGCGTACGAACTTGCTACAACTTCTGATGGACGAAGCCCACAAATCTCGATATTCCATTCATCCCGGTGCCGACAAGATGTACCAGGACATGCACTACAAGTACTGGTGGCCGGGCATGAAGAAGGATATCGCAATCTATGTTTCGAAGTGCCTGACCTGTTCCAAGGTCAAGGCTGAGCATCAAAGACCCTCTAGCTTACTCGTTCAACCCGAAATCCCGATGTGGAAATGTGAGAGTATATCTATGGACTTCATAACGAAACTTCCTCGTACTCAATCTGGTCATGATAGCATTTGGGTTGTGGTTGACCGTTTGACTAAGTCAGCTCACTTCCTACCAATACGAGAAGACTACAAGGTAGAGAAATTAGCCCGAATCTACACCAACGAGATCATTAGTCGACATGGGACGCCTCGCGACATCATCTCTGACCGCGATGGTCGGTTTACCTCGCGGTGTTGGGAAACATTTCAATTTGCTCTCGGTACTACACTTAACCTAAGTACCGTTTTCCATCCCCAAACCGACGGTCAGACTGAAAGAATGATTCGTACCCTTGAAGACATGCTCCGATCGTGTGTTATAAATTTTGATGGTAATTGGGACGCGTACTTACCTTTGGTCGAATTCTCGTACAATAACAATTATCATTCTAGCATACAATGGCACCATTTGAGGCTCTATATGGAAGGAAATGTCGATCACCTATTGTATGGCACGAGATCGGAGACGCGCAAATTACCGGTCCCGAGCTGTTGCAAGAAACGACAGACAAAATCTTCTAGATTTGAGACAATCTGTTGAAAGCTCGGAGCCAACAGAAAAGTTACGCTGATAGACGCCGCAAGCCCCATGAATTTGACGTTGGCGATCACGTACTCCTAAAAGTTGCACCTTTGAAGGGGGTGGTCAGATTCGACAAGAAAGGAAAGCTCGCGCCTCGATATGTTGGACCCTTTAAGATTCTGGAAAGAATTGGAAAAGTGGCCTACATAATCGAACTACCATAGGAACTGAGTAACGTCCACCCGACTTTCCACGTTTTGAACCTCAGAAAGTGCCTGGCCGACCAAGAATTACATGTCTCTCTTGAGGACTTGCAAGTGGATGAAACATTACACATCGTGGAAAAGCCTGTCGAGATCGTGGGACGAGAAACCAAGGTGCTCAGACGCTCACGCATTCCCATTGTCAAGGTTTGTTAGGAAGGCAAACGCGGTGCCGAGTTTACCTGGGAACTCGAAAGCGACATTAAGGCGAAGTACCCGCAGTTGTTTGTTACGACTAAAGCCTAATTTCGGGACGAAATTCCCTTAAGTTGGGGAGGCTGTAACACCCCTTGTTTCGAAAGTCAAAGTCAAGATTGAAGTCAAAGGAATAAAGGATTGCTAATTGCGATCTGTCACTCCTGGCTCAACTACTGTTTTGACTTATTTGACTTGTAATCGAATCAATTTATTTAATTGCTTTAGTTGTATTATGTGGAGTATCTATTAATAATCGAGGTTTAATCGCTATTTAACCGCATGTTTGATCAATTTATCGTTTATCGCTATCGCAACTCGGATTAAGTGTTCTGGATATTGTTTTACGTGTGTGTGCTATTTATGTGTTACTTGTGCATGTTATGTTTATGTTGAGGTGTTAATCGCAAATCGCAATCTATCGCATCGCAATCGAATCGCAAACGCTAAACGCAAGTTAATTATAGTGATTGTATGTTAGATATAGTAGTTATGTTATTTGTGTAACTAATGGGAAATACTATCGCATCGCTCGCTCAAATCGCATCGCAACGCTCAACACGCGAATCGAAACGACAAAACTCATCGCGCCGAACACTAGGATCGAGTGGCCAACCGATCGAGTGGCCATCCGACCGGATTGCCATCCGATCGGGTTGCCACCCGATCGGGCTGCCACCCGATCGGGCTGCCACCCGATCGAGTTGCCACCCGATCGACCAGCCACTTTCCCCACTTTCCTTTTTGGAAAACCCTATAAATACCCACCTGTCACATCATTTGTGATGTGACAGCTCCCTTGTTCGACCGGCCGACTTCAAGCCCTCATTTCTCTCGATTTCTCTCGATTCTTGTAAGTTTTCAACCTAAATCTTGTACTTCTATGATCTACACGCACTTCTACACCATTTTCACCTTTGAATCTCAACTTTTAAGTCTTAACCGTGAAATCACCGAATTTTAGGTGTTCTGATGTCATCATGAGGTTCTTATGAACTTCAATGTTTGGCTTCATTCCACCAAGAACAACTTAGATCTGAAGGATTTCCACAAGATTAATCAATGTTCTTGCATAGATCTACACAAAATTCATGGTTGAAAGGATTGAAAGAAGGATTTCCAACTTTCTTTCAACTCTTTTACACTCAATGCATTCAAAACCGATAGAACGGAGCTTGTGCTGATCTTCTACTCATTCTTAGTGATATATTAGTTCCATATCTGAATTCTATCTAAGAGACTACTGATTTCGGGTTTGAACATGAATAACCGTCTCGAACCGTGAACCGGTCGGACTAGGGTGGTTCCTGTTCGATCGGGTCACTTGGGACGAGATGGGGTTTCTGTTGTTTAAGCAAGTTATCATAACGTCTCGTTCAACACTGCAAAACTTCAAAAAAATCAAGTGTCAAGACGGTCATGGTCGTTGGGACGGATTGCCGTCCGATCAGATTGCCATCCAATCGACCCGCCATCCGATCGGATTGCACTTGGTTCCACACTTAAACTTTTATTCAAACTTTTCAAGGGACTGAACGTCGAACTGATTACCACCCGATCAGATTGCCATCCGATCGAGTGACCATCCGATCGTGTGACGTCTGGGACTTTGATACTTAATCAATTTTCAACATGTTCAATACATACGGATTGCCACCCGATCGGATAGCCATCCGATCGAGTGACCGTCCTGCTGTGAACTTATTCTCAAAAGCCTCGCTAATCGGATCGCCGTCCGATCGAACGACCGTTCGATCGACCGACCTGAAGGGTAGAGATACTTCTCTATTTTTAAAATGCTACAACGAAAACTTCAAAGTACAAACCATCATACACAAACACATCCTCACCAAACGAGGTGTCAATCCAATCGAATGGCCATCCGATTGGATGACCATCCGAACGGATTGCCACCCGGTTGACTGGCCATCTGATCGGACTGCCATCCGATCCTTGGTACACTTGCATCGTTTTATGCGCCGCTTATCGTTTACGCTATCATTAATTATTCAGGCTAATCTCTCAAGCGCTCCCTTCAATCCAAGAGAGTGTTTACTTGTTAAACACAATCTGTGAGTATACTCGATCCCTTTTTGCTTTATGCACTTTTGGGTGTTACATACGTTCTTATTCTAAATCACATCGAACACACAACGCAAACACTATTTATACGCTGACCATTAATGCATGTTATACGTGACTCGATGAATGCCTGTTTGTTATGTTAACACATTGATTGCTGTCTACCTAAACACATCCTCACCAAACGAGGTGTCAATCCAATCGAATGGCCATCCGATTGGATGACCATCCGAACGGATTGCCATCCGATCCTTGGTACACTTGCATCGTTTTATATGCCGCTTATCGTTTACGCTATCATTAATTATTCAGGCTAATCTCTCAAGCGCTCCCTTCAATCCAAGAGAGTGTTTACTTGTTAAACACAATCTGTGAGTATACTCGATCCCTTTTTGCTTTATGCACTTTTGGGTGTTACATACGTTCTTATTCTAAATCACATCGAACACACAACGCAAACACTATTTATACGCTGACCATTAATGCATGTTATACGTGACTCGATGAATGCCTGTTTGTTATGTTAACACATTTATTGATGTCTACCTGCCTTAGCAACGATAGTACTATAGTTTGGACTCAGCACCTGTTCACTCAGGGGTTGTTAAGAACAATTACTTCACGTGTTCACAGTGGTGGACATGTGATGCGCACTCGCTACTCGCAGTCAACTCGCAGTCATTGGTATTGATAGGATCTTTGTCGATAACTTACATGCTTCACACTATACGTTGTACATGCTGGGTATGCGTAAACGATTTCGAACTCTATTATGCTAGTATCAAACTTTTATGCTCACCTTTACACTAAGTGTATTGACTTTATTTTAACGTATGTGAAAGGTGCCTAAGATGCTAGGGATTGCTGTGCTTTGATGAATCAAGCTAGGGGTCTAGCTATGTCACGCTTAAATCTGAGTCGTCGGAGCAGTATTTGTTTATGAGATAATTATTTGTAATAAATGTTTTTATTTGGATATGTTGTGGTATGGGACATGACATTTTAATTATCTGGTAATGAATAGTTGTTATGGATACTCATGGACAATCTGTTTCGCTCAGTGCCATGCCCCGATGTTTCCGCCATCGGTTGGGGTGTGACACCCATTGTATGACAACTATGTAAATCTGGTGTCAAAAAAGAATCCCAAAAAATATTAAATGATTACCTACGAGTTTTCTATATATATAAAACTCTTTTTGAAAAACTGTTTTCAAAACGAGTCAGTTAATTGTATTTACCAGCAAAAGCTGACGTATTTTCAAAAGATTGAACCGCAGGTATCTAACCTTATAATAGGCTAGGAATCCGGGTTGGCTAGAATGAAGGCTAAGGAATTTGCAACTCCTCAAGCATACGGCCTATGATGTCTAAAGCTCTGTTTATTAGATCCCGCATGTGGGCTTATACTGAAACGCTTGTACAACTTTTATTATACATTCAAGCTTTTATTGAATACTTTTACTCTAATACTTCTGCTGCATATTATCATATTGTGATACTGTTATCCAATCGTCACGACCCATCCAGACCCACCGGGAATCGGGGTGTGACAGGTTGGTATCAGAGCTACAATTTGAGTGAATTAGACACTTGCTTTTTGTGTCTAGTCACAAATATCACAAATGCAGATTTCTTAAGAAACTCCGAGTCTAGATCCGAACATAAGACTACTCTTATATATATATATATATATATATATAGGGTAGGGTTCCAGCGTGAACAACCTTCCAAGAGTGAACTGCGTGAACATATATGGACCCTTGATTTCCTCTTTAGTTGTTAAGGGTAGGATTGTAATTATATAAAAAATTAGATTTAAATCATTATTTTAATAATTGAATTAAGTTACATCTTTCCTAATTTAAATTCATTATCCACATTATGTTTATTTATTAATAAGATAATTATCAAAACAAACAACAAATCAACAGATTTCAATTTTAATTTTTATTTCAGATTTAATCAACAGAATTCAAATTTTGATTTTTAAGATCCACGTAACCTTCATATTTCAACGGTATACACATGTGTACTGGGATATAAATAGAACAGTACACATATGTACTCAGCATCGTACATATGTGTACAGTAATTCACAGGTGTACATCAACATTCAATACAAAAAAAATTCTGAGATATCACAAAAACAGACGATATACACATGTGTACATCGCATTAAAAAGAGGACAAAATCAGAATACACATGTGTACATCGCATTTAAACAAATAATTATTTTAATAATTGAATTAAGTTACATCTTTCCTAATCCTTGATTTGATTTGTGAGAGATTTATGCAATGAATTTAAGAGGATAATTGATTACTTGATTTGTGAGAGATTTATGCAATCAATTTAAGATTGAAATTACACATACACCCTTTTTGTGTTTAATTAAATGGAAAAAATTAACCAAATAATTACCATCATGCCACTCACTTTAATCTCAAGATCATAAAAATCAAGGGCCCAGATCAGTTCACGCAGTTCACTCTTGGGATTTTGTTCACGTTTGAACCTAATCATATATATATATATATATATATATAGTTATTGATTTTATAAATATTCTGCAAATGCCGTCAAGATGTCGCGGACGAGATAAAGAATTTATGATGGGTCGCAGACTCAATAATCTCTACCATTGAGTAGCTTGAAGTTCCATATGGCTAACTACACTGTTTTGGAGATGATGACTCCGATACGAGGATGCTAAACCTCGTTACCAGATACTATTTATTTTGATACTCCATTGGTAACCCAATATCATTTATCTGAAGTCTATCATATTCGATAGACACTCCGGTGATATCTCACCAGCTGATTAAAGCAACAACAACTATGGAATGCTGCATCATGGCAAGGATATCTATACACTTTTGCACAAAATTCTATTCTTTGATTTAATGTTCTCTCATTCTGGAGAATAAGCAGAAAAAGGAATCACTTTTCTGGTTCTTGCTTAAAGCATATAATCTCCACTCGATTATCCAAACTCATCTGGGTATACTAATTTATATAAATTCGGCAAATTTCGCCAATAAGTTCTCCATTGGATCATTTGGAGCTCGACATTGATTTTTATTTCATTGACCATTAACAACTACAAATGGCAAACTTAGTATGATAAAAGCACCATATGGTGATTGGTAGTGTCTTAGTGTGTACCATAGATTGCTTTCATGCCTGGCCAATATGAAGGTTTAATGCATGGAACTAGGGGTGTTCATCGAATTGAATATCGAATTTTCGAATTATTCGAATCGAATTGTTCGAATAATTTTTATTTTTCCTTGAATTCGTATTCGATTCGAATTCGATTAAAACCTATCGAATTCGATTCGAATTCGTATTCGAATAAAAAACCCAATTCGTATTCGATTAAAAATTCGAATTCGAATCGAATTCGAATAAATTCGATTTAATTTAGATTTTTTAAAAACATGTAAAAAACTTTCAAAATGAAACATAAATTTTAAAGCAGCCATAAAACACGATAACACATTAAAAAGTTCCAAATAAAGTACCACAAGTCTAAAATTCAAAACGATAAATCGGAAATAACCACTCCACATTACAAGTTAATATTTTTACGCTTAGAAATCTATTGATAGATTTGTTACTTAGGTTTTAGTTATGAGCCATGTAGTGGGTTTGGTAATGGGTAATTTTATTACTTGGAAAAAAATTTGAAAAAAATTTATAGTATAGCCTAATAAAAGTTATATATGTATTATATATAAAAATAATAAATAAAATGTATAATTTTTATTCGAATTTCGAATCGAATCGAATTTGAAATTATAAATTCGTATTCGATTCGTATTCGATTTACTTGACTCGAATTGAATCGAATTCGAATGCGAATTCTTATAATCGAAACGAATTCTTGATAATCGAATCGAATTTAAACGAATTTCGAATTTTTCGAATTCGAAACGAATTCTGCACACCCCTACATGGAACCTCTAAGATCTCCCAACGATCATATTGTACTGATATCAACTAATAGTAAGCATCTAAATATATTTGGCAATATCACTGCCATAAGAATAATCATTGACTTTATGGAGCCCATTTTATTATTTCCTTCAAATGTTATGAAGGTCACATTTATTGCTCCCACCATATCAAACAAATCTCTTGATTGCTCAATAGACGAAGGCTAAAAGCACAGGTTCCCACCAATGAGTGGTTGAGAAAGTGTAAATTTTCGTCAAACTATGAGACGATATGAGTCCCAAATCTACAAATAATACCGGCTATGTGGAAAGAGATGAACCTATATTTATACGTCAACTGACACGTGTCCCGAATCTCCAACTAAGGATGGTGGCCAATATTAAATACGTTGACTGAAACGTATCTTAAATCCCAACTAATTCCCGACTATGAGGAAAGGAGATAAAATTTTCATCCAACTATGTGACGTTAATTGTCCCGAATCTCCAACTAAGGAGAGGGACCAATATTAAATACGTTGACTGAAGCGTATCTTAAATCTCCAACTAATTCCCGACTATGAGAAAAGGAGATAAAATTTTCGTCCAACTATGTGACGTTAATTGTTCCGAATCTCCAAATCCCAACTATGCGGAAGGAGATGAACCTAAATTAAATACGTTGACTGAAACATGTATTAAATCTCCAACTAATTCCCGACTATGTGGAAAGGAGATAAAATTTTCGTCCAACTATGAGACGACATGTCCCGAATCTCCAAATAATCCCAATTATGTGGAAGGAGAGGACCTATATTGAATACGTCGACTGAGACGTGTCCCAAGTCTCCAATTAATCCCAACCATGTGGAAGGAGAGGGACCTATATAGAAAACGTTGACTGAAACGTGTACAGAAATCTCCAAATAATCCCAACTATGTGGAAGGAGAAGGATTAAAATGCCAAATCTATAGGGTAAGACAAATTTGTCGAAAGCCCGCGAGCAATCAAGCAATTTGTTCTGTACGTGTCGAGCAATACCCCCAACCCAAGCCCTCCACACCCCGTACTCTTATAACCATGAAAATTTATTCAACAACTCATATTATTCTTTAAAAGCGTGCAAGACACCTTTTAGGGCGTCCATTCCATTATTGAATCATTCACTTTAAGGTCATGATGTCTATCATCAAGTATTGAATAAAAGCAATAGACTAAACAGTAAACACCACCATTCAAGTTCAAGGAAACGGTACATAAACCAAAATTTGTTCTGCAACAGTTTGTTAGGCATTATTACTTTTCCCTCTTTTTACTTTTAGTGACACCACTCTTGCAATATACTAGCCAAAAATATATAAAAAAAACAAATAAAATCACAAGAAGATCTTCAAGAAATTCACCCGTATCCGGCTACAACCCCGAACTGTATGACCATCTTCACATTTGATATTCGCGGTTCTAAACCACACCGGACTTCTTTTTGGAGATTTGATCTTCACATCCTTGTGCGTGTTCCAAGCAACTTTTGTACGGTTTCCACCATTCATAGAGCTTTCCATGTAAACTTTCACACGCGTCTCATCTATAGTTCTGATAAACAGGAGCACGTGGTTCAGAACAAAACGTTTGATCGTATAAAGAACAAAAATAAATTGTATTGATAATGACAACAATAATGTACATGTAACTATAGTAGTTAGGATAGATCAAAGGAAAAGACATACTACATAGTAATTATGAGGGCACCCCTATAGTTTTGGAAGCCCCTAATCTCATTGCTTTGGGCGTTCGTAAACATTGTCTGCGGACACTCCTAAAGTTTTGGAATCGGTATCATATGATGACAAGACCTTTTTCTGCACCCATCAACATAATCTAGAGGTCAACACTAACAAAATCACTAATATTTACAAAATTCATGGATATTATAATATCTAAGTTACCAGTTAGTAGAAAAAGATACAGGTTCATGAAAAGGACATAAATACCATTGGCTCAAAGTCGGGACTTGACAAGTTGACTGTGAGATTTCTCATTAATAACAAGACCTGCTCGGTCAAATGAAAGAAATTTAGAAATTTTGCTTAAGTTAACAAATCCAAGATTGCGTTAATAGAACGATGGATAATACAATTGACATTAATAAATCTGAACTGACTCACTGTTTCAAAGTTTATAGGATCCATCTCCTTTAATTTCTGCACATGCCCTTTACTTTCTGGATCAAAAACACTTCCAATGAAGCTATAAACTTCAGAGAAATCTGGTATGCCTTAAAAAGGTATTCAATAAAAAAAATAAGAATGACAGTTACAGAATTGGTTCACTTAGATCAGAATCAAGTAGTGTGGGTTGCCAAGTTAAATAGATACATCGATAATTACTACATCTACGTACACACGTGTGTATGTATGTATGTACATATGAAGTACAAGATTACCATGAAGGACGGAAGCTGGTTCCGTTTGTTTTGATAGTTCAGAACTAGGAATTTCTCTACTGGAGCTCCCTACGCCGCCACTACTACTGATGTTACTAATCTTTAGCGCGCCTCTTGATCCAGAATCAGCTGAGAAATGGCAATTGACTTAACATTAAATGCCGGAATAACCTTATCAGACGAGTAAGAAACGATAGATTACAAACATGTATGCATGCCTTCAATCCCATGTAGATCATATTCATCATGTGAAGTCATAATTCCACTAGATGGACTGATAAGCTGGGAAGTGTCGTCCCACGGAGTATATCCAGGCGTAAGGGTACTCATTGAGGAAGGATAGCACATGGATGTTTGAAGTGGTAATAGAACTGCCATAAAGTTAAAGAAAATGTTATTAAAATTATAAATACAGATATGAAATATAACAAATTTGGAGTATATTTTATATACAACCATTTTTGGCTGCCTTTTGTGGATAAGGATGTGTAGCCTTGCGTTTCGGACGAGGTGGCGGGACGTGTGCGATTGATCCGTTTTTTTGGACCTTCAGAAAGTATTTCTGGGCGTGACTTCGTATCTGCAAATAGAATTACCCCCTTCAATAGAAAATTAAGGAACTATATCATTAGAATGTTAAGCTCAAATGCAGTTATATAACATTAAGGAGTTAATCGATGCCCTTTAGCGAATTACTAATAAACAAAACTAAAAGGGGGTGAACCCAGCAGAGACCAAATCATATATAACAAGCTGCATTTCAACCAAATTACATACAGAAAAATGAGTCCAGTGATTTAAAGCATGGTTCTACAACGCATAGAAAGTAATACATTGAATAATTTGTTGGAAATTTTAGTGAAAAGGTGAATTTTTACTAATTTTGTACATAAATATTTATGTAATTATTATATAATAATTATTACTTAAAGGGTTTGCGTTCTCTTTCATAAAGGCTTTGCAACGAGCAAAGAAGTATCCAACACAGAGCCAAGACGAAAGAGATATCGATGTTCAAAGTTGTACATTGAAACGAAAATGTGAGAAATTGGATGGCAAGTGGTATATATATAAATATATTTTTTCAGCGGTAAACTAATATACTCTTAAATACTCCTATACATGTACCTTGCAGGCAAGGGCATAGCATTGTGGAGGGCGGGAGGGGCGGCCGACCCCCTGAACTTTTCGCTCGTTAGTGGAGAGTATGTAGTTTTCGTATAAATTTTTTGAGTATATACGTTTTTGACCCCCCGGTTTTATAGAAATTTTTGGTATATACGTTTTCGAACCCCCGGTCGGAAATCTCAAGGTTCGCCACTACTTGCAGGATTTGAACTCTCTACCTCTTAGACCGAGAGGACGCACCTTACAACCGGCTCCGTACACAATGTTTATCACCTCAAACCACACGTTTTTCGTTTTATTATTTACTTTTTGCAACACTTATTTTGTTTTTTTTTTTAATCATAAACGGTATCTCTGACATAATTAAAAACATCCTGAGTTATTAATATAGGCAGCAGATCTAACATAGGATTTGTTAAAGTACAGATGAGAAATATACACCTGAATTACTGTCTTTGAACCAACAAAGTCTTCAATTTTCTTCCAATCACGATCAAACCTGAAAGAAAATGAGACAGAATTGACTTTTAACTTGCAGAAATAAATAACATGAACATCATTCGTTATGTATAAAAAAAAATGGAGCAAAGAAAAGTTACTAACAATTGAAGAGCTTCAAGGAACTTATCGTGCTCTTCTTCAGTCCAGCTTTCTCTGGACTTTGTTATAGTATAGGGCTTCCGTACCTTCTTGCCGGAATTATCCATTGATGAGGAGGATGAATGTGTAGAGTTTTTGCTGTTACTGTTCATGCTTCTTGTTGTTGTTATTGTTGTTCTGATGGTGGTGGTCGCTGTGCTGCTGGTTATGGAGTGTCGTCGGTATGTGTGTTGTTGTGTGGCTCAGGTGATCTGTGGCCGACCTTCAATAAATCGCCCCACTTGAATGTTTAGTTTCAGTGTTTGTATTGAGGACCTTATACTTTCACCGATTTTACAAAACCTTTAACAAAGTATTCGTGGGGGGTGTGTTGATTTAAACACACCCCGTATAATAGTTACGTCTAGGGCTGTAAACGAATCGAACGAACACGAATAAGGCCTTGTTAGTGTTCGCTTGTAATGAAATATTTGTGTTCGCGAATGGTTCATGAACACTTACCGAATAAGATTTTATGTTAGTGCTCGTTTGTTAATTATAGGCAACGAACGTTAATGAGCATGGGCGTAGGATAACATGGGCGGGAAGGGGCGACCGACCCCCCGAACTTTTCATTTAGTAGTGGAGAGTATGTAGTTTTCGTATAGAAATTTTTTGGTATATACGTTTTTTGACCCCTGGTTTTATAGAAATATTTTGATATTATACGTTTTCGACCCCCCGGTCGGAAATCTAAAACTTCGCCACTGTTAATGAACACAAATGACCACAAACTAATGTTCATGAACACAAATGGAAACAAACGAACACAAACAACCGTTGATGAACAAAATATATAATACTCTGACACTTATTAAATAGTTTTATTTGTCAGAATTTTGAAGTATATAAAGGACACCCCCCCCCCCCCCCCCCAAAGCCCAACATGCATTGGCGGGTGCTCTTTTTAGTAAAATTCTCCACGAAATCGAAGTACAGGTTGACTTGACCGTTAGACAAAAAACCGTTTTTGAGTGTCTCCGAGCACCACATGCACAAGATTTTCTTCTTGCTATACCTATAGATGGGTTAGGCCAGCATATGTCGCTGGTGGAGTACCGCATTATCCTTAAGTATCGTCTCATGATTCCTTTATTCCAAGTTGATGAGGTATGCCCGGTTTGTCATAAGGCGTGTTTGGATTCTTTTGGTGAGCATGCAGTTTATTGTAGAGAGCTTCCGGGGTTCAAATACCGACATGATTTGGTTAGAGATGTCCTTTTTGACATATTCAGTTGCGCTGGTATTTCTGCTAAGAAAGAGACACCCGTTAATTTCTTAACAGACCCGTTAGAAGGGAGATCTACCCTTCGACCAGCCGACATTCTGGTCTTTGAATGGGTAGGAGAAAAACACGCCTGTGTGGATCTAACAGGGGTTTTCCCGCTTGTGAGTTTAGGGAGTAGTGCTTTCACAGGGGGTCAGACTGCTTTAAATGCTGCTTCAGGTAAAGTAATCAAGCATGAGAAAGCGTGCCTTGACAACCAGCACGTGTTTATCACATTTGCTTTTGGTACTTTTGGTTTTCTGGCGCCAGAGGCTGTGGACCTACTTAGTCGAGTTCAAAGGGTCATGCATAGTAATGTTATGACCCCAAGATCAATGGACGTAGTTTTTAAAAGGCTTAGTTTTGCTATTCAAAAAGGGGTAGCGGCGCAGCTTGTTGCCCGTTTACCAACTATCTCTATGTAAATTATTATATAATAGGTGTTAACTAATATATTTAGTATATAAATAAAATAAAAACTAAAAATACTTATGAACTATCGAACACAAACGAACTCGTTATCGGACATTCACACGAGCATAAATGAAAGAACGCAGTCTCTGTTCATTTTCGTTCATTTAACTAAACGAAAGGAATTTCTTGTCCGTGTTCGTTTGTTTAATTGAACAAATTTCCCATCGAACGGTTCACGAACTGTTCGCCAAACGTTTGATTCGTTTGCAGCCCTAGTTACGTCTATGGTAATGGAATACGTGAAGATATAGCATAGTCATGTATTTGTTTTTGTTAATTTATCCCACTTTATTCCATTAACATAGGCTAAAAAATATGGTGTAAACGCATAACTCCCAGTTTATCACTTTTTCAGTTTTTTGTTCACTTATCATCAACAATACATATGTTTAGCTGGTAAAGTTAAATCATACAAGAAAATGAATCGTGTTGTTCCTATTTTATGTATGTAGTTATTTTTTCTATTTGGTACATGAAGTTTTGATATGTTGAATGAGATAATAATTACATCATGACTTTATAAGATAATTATATGGTTAGTCTGAAGTTGGTAGATGCTGACAAATCTTATGAAATTAAATTTGGCATACTACCATTATAGTTAGAAGACTAAATAAATGCGTGTATTAATAACATTCAAGAGTCATGTGTTTCCACAATTATAGTAGGGCTTCGGATGAGGAGTTTGGGCCTGAAGTCGGACAAACCGCATACTGTGTTCCCGAGTTAAGTTAAGAAGAGAAAAGAAAGGATTATCTCCTTTTCTTTTCTTTCTCTCCGTTTCTTTCCAAATTGGAAAGATTAATTTTAGGCAAAAAATCTCTTATTTTCTCTTATTTTCTCTCCTTTAATGAAACTCTGGAACACAACTAAAAATTATTTTTTTCAAATCTTTTCTTTTCTCTCATTTAATGAAACTCGGAAACACAGTGTAAATGTTTGTCACAATGTTTCTTCAGCTATTATTTTCCAATTTTATTTCTCTTCATTTTGCGTTATATTAGAAACCCTCTTAGCCATACATGTCCCTATAACGACCACGAGAGTGGTGTTGGGGGTGTTATCGATCATCTTCACGCTCATATAATGATCATTACGCATGGTTTACTTATCTATCTACTCCAACTATGAATCTCTTAATTTTTTAACTGTCACATTTGACATGATGGAAAATATCCTATAAACGACTTGGTGAAGTATTATAGCCTATTTATAAATCTACCACTTGTTGCAAATATCTAAGAAGCTTAGGCCATGTGCTATGGGGTAACCTGCTAACGCCCATGTGAGGTTTCATGTGAGGGGGGTTGGGGGGCTGTCTACATAACGAGCGTGAGATTTGAATGTCGGTTACCCTCCCCCCCTCCTTTTTTTTGAACGGCGAAATTCTTACTCCCAATGAGCACTTATGTGTATTAAAAAAGGCATATTAACTCTTTTTTAATGGACAATCACGAAAACAGGCATATTAACTCTTTTTTTTTTTTTTTTTTTTACAAAATAGACATTAAACCTAAACATTTTAAAAATAGACATTCAAAATCAACCAATCAGACAAAGCCAAATAAGCACGATCGGATATGGGGCCAAGCCTTAGCTGACAAAATAAGTGCTGAAAAGTACCAAGAGTCCACGAAAAAGCCGATCAAACCAACACACGTGTAAAAGGGCGGCTAAATTTTAGCCGCTAGCTAAGGCTTAACCACCATTTTTTTTCCACCAACTAAGGCTTAGCTCCCGCTTTTACATGTTTTGTCATTTTACTGGTTTGCTTGTAGATTTGTAGTCCTCTATGTACTTTACAAAAGTTTTCGTGTCAGACTAATTTCTAGCTATCTTAGCCGGCGTGGTTTTTTGCTGGCTCAATTTCCATATCTATTTTGTTAATTTCAGAGTCAGCATATCTAATTTGATGATTTTCTCCTTGTTTATTTAAACTCAAAATTTTATAAACATTTATGTTTATTGAAGTAAATTTGCAATTTAAGAGTGATATTCAAAAAAAAAAAAAAAACATTAAAGACTTTTAAGTTAAATATGGTGTATTGCAAACCGATATAAAGACGAGGGCATGTTTTGCATATATTTAAAACCATGGGGGTGTTCTGTTAAGCCTACACAAACGGACCATCTCCGGCATACCGAGAAATCACCACCGATAAATTATTTTCTCCAGTATTAAATTAAATACTAAAATATTCGAAGTGGGCCTACCGCCTGCAACGTGTGACTCTGTCCCAACCACAAGTTTAAGGACCTGGGACCACGTGGCAAAGTCCTAACTTTTTCCACTGTTGGATCATCGAGATCTAACGGTTTTCGTAACCTTTGGTTGATTAGTGGACACATATGAACTACTAATGGGATTTGAACACGTGTCGACTATTATATCCACGAAAATTGGCAAGTTACGACGGATATAAAGGATTAAAGGGCTTTACGCAAACAAAGTATTTGCTGGCTTAAATGTATTTGTCATCGACTTCAACGTTGAAAGTTAAAAGTCAGAATATAATTATTTAAAGAGAAAATTACCAAATTAGCCATTTGATGCCTCCTTGGAGCAGGGCATCACATTTTTCGAGAGTTGTTATGCGTCTGCAGGTCTTAAGGATGCGTCAGGGAATAGTCAAGCGACACGTGTGTCAATGATTGGGTCTGAAAAATTCGGCTGCTTCGAAGGCAGGCGTCTACTAGACGCATCCACTTTAGCTTGCGTCTGGCTTAGTGTGATGCGTTTGGCTGGGTACAAGTTTTTATGCGTCGATCAGAGACGCTTCCAAGGCGTTTAGAAGACGCTTCCATTTGTCAGCTTTTGGATGCCCCTCACAGCTGCTTCTTATGCGTCTAGAAGACGCTTCCATTTGTCAGCTTTTGGATGCCCCTCACAGTTGCTTCGTATGCGTCTAAGGACGCTTCCATTTGTCAGCTTTTGGATGCCCCTCTGCACAGCTGCTTCGTATGCGTCTATGGACGCTTCCTTTGTCAGCTTTTTCATAGCTGCTTCGTATGCGTCTACAGACGCTTCGGTTGTCAGCTTTCGGATGCGTCTTAACACGTTTATTTATGCGTCTATAGACGCCCCTACTTATGCGGGTGAGACGCAACACGTATCAAACGGCCCTGTTTAGACGCATGTAATGCGTCGGTAATCAGAAAAGTACACCTTTGACTCTTTAGTACTGACAGACGCATTGGAGGAGTCTCGAGACGTTTTAGACAAAAAAAATTAGTTTTCGTTTTTATTTATTTGATGTATTACACGTTTCTATTTTTAGATTAGATTCTAGGTACCAGTACCATTACTCTAAACATTTTACAAAATTTCATCTCCAAATTTTTACAAAAAATATCTATCTTTATATTTTTTTTTCTCTATTGATATGGCAGTCAGATTTGTTGTTTACTGTGGTGGCAAGTGGAAAGTCGTTGATGGGACTTGGGAGGCTAGAGTACGTGGTCCAACCAGATTCTGTTAGACGTGGTTTTGAAACTTCTACTACAATTTCTTATAACACATTTTTTAAAAATCTTAGTGAGTCAACAGGTCTTCAAAACATCACACGTGTATCTTACAAAATGTCAAGTTTTAGCGATCCCATTGATATAATTGATGATTCCGATCTTACTTTTTTTTTTCAATATTGCGGAAAGAAACCCTCATGAGTTATTTAAATTATATGTGGTGCAAAAACTTGGTGTTGGTTCATCTGCGGGTTCTTCCAATTTTTTTAAATGTCGCGATCTTAACGTAAATGCTTTTCCTGAAGATGAATGTAACGCATCATATAAATCTGGAGTTACTGATAATGTTAATTGTCCTCTTGAAAATAAAAGCCAGTTTTACATAGGTTATATTTTCCGTAACAAGCAGGAAATGAAAATAGAATTAGGAAAAATGTGTCTTTCCGAAAGTTTTACGTATAAAGTAGACATATCATCCAAAACTCGTTACGAAGTATCTTGTATTGATGAGAATTGCCAGTGGAATTTCAAGGCAGCGAGTCGGGAATCTTGTGATGTTTTTTACGTTAAACATTTTAACAACAAACATACATGTTCTAAGACGCAAACATATCCACATATGCGACAAGCAAACCCAATGGTGGTGGGTAGCTTATTAAAAGAACAATTCAAAGATTGTGGACGGATATACCGTTCGACCGAAATTGTAAAGGATTTTAGGATTAAAGAAAAAGTCAATTTATCATACATGCAAGCATGGCGTGGGAAATGTAACGCATTAGAACTTTTGCAAGGTAGTTCGTCAAGTTCTTTTTCCGAACTTCCCGTCTATTGTTATAACTTGGAGAAGGCTAATCCAGGAACAGTGACACACATACACACTGATTCTGAAAGTCGTTTTGAAATGTTATTTGTGGCCATAGGTGCGGTGGTAAGTGAAAGACTATAAATAAATAAATTTTTCCACAAAAATCTAACATTATCGTATTGCTTTCAGATTCAGAGCTTTGTCCGTAATTTAAGACCGCTTATCATCATAGATGCGGCCCACTTGAAGGGTGAATTTAAAGGAACAATGTTTTTGGCTGTTGGCATGGACGGAAACAATCAGATTTTGCCTATTGGTTATGGCATTGGTAAATCTGAAGACGGTGAGTCGTGGACGTGGTTCCTTTCAAAACTGAAAGAATGCATCGGCGAGCATCCAGATTTGGCAATCATTTCTGACCGGGCAGCTTCTATACAATTAGCCGTACGGGTTGTGTTTCCAAGAAGCTTTCACGGGTTATGTTGTCGTCATTTGATGGTCAACCTTCGTTTACCGTAAAAAACAGGAACATGAGAGTCTTTGGTGGAAGACTTGCAAATCTTACCGGATATCCGATTTTCAAGAATCATTCGACGCGCTATGTGCCGCTGTTCCAAGATTACGGAACATTCTTATAGAAATTGGGTTTGAAAAATGGTCAAGAGCACATTGTCCAGCCAGAAGATATCATTACATGACATCTAATAGCGCTAAATCTATGAATGCTTTATCAAAACATGCCCAAAAAATTCCAATAACCCAACTGATAGAATTTTTCAGACAGTCTGTCCAAAAATGGTTCTATGATCGCCGAAACGAGGGAATTCAAGGGGAACACTTGCTTACAACGTGGGCTAAAAAAATCAAGGCATAGTTGAAGGTTCTCGTTCGTGGGTGGATGCTGGAATTGCTCAGGACAGTTTTGACGTTGATGACGGTGGAAAGAGAGGTTTAGTTGACTTCTCTAATGGAACATGCAGTTGTCGGGTTTGGCAAGTATCTGGGTTACCTTGCGGGCACGTTATTGCGGTATCTAGATTTTTAGGTGAACTAGATTGTGCTCATTATGCGATGTCATGTTACACTAATGAAGTTTATAAATCCACGTATGAGGAGCATATAAATCCAGTCCCTGATAAATCAGAGTGGGAAGTACCCGATGGACTGGTGAATCTGCAACCACTGCTTATTACAAAACGACAAGCTGGGCGTCCGAAAGAAAACAAACGAATCCTATCGCTAGGAGAGGACCCCACTCCCATATACTGCGGTAAGTGCAAAACGTATGGGCATTCTCGTGCGAGTTGTTTAGCACCGCCCAAAACAAAGACTTCTTCTCGTCGCGTCTCTAAGCCACAACCCACACCCGTCCAAGTTAAAGCCGGAGAATTTCAGGATTATGTACTTCAAAATACATACCCCTCGTACAATTTGGGTGATGATTAAAGAAGTTTTTGTATAAATTTATGCCAAATGTATATCCTATTTAAGATATATTACAATCCTTATTTTATTTATATTAATTTTCTGTTTTAACTTTTTTGTAATTCACAAAAAAAGTATTTTATAATTTAAAAAAAGAACATAATTTCACTAAATAAACAATTAACAAAAATTTCGATTCAATTAATTTATTTCACAATAATTAAATTAAATTATTTATTAGTCATTATTTATTAATTAAATTATTAAATTAACCAAAATTTCGATTCAATTAACTAAATAAACAATAATTTCACTAGGCATTATTTATTAATTAGATTATTAATGGGGTGTGAAACGTGCAGAATAGAGTTGATCTGCCATAAATCTTCTATATCTCATGTGGTGGTCCCTGCAATGGGAGACGTCTAACCCCGAAAACGTGCAACCACCACATGTGGTGGTCCCTGCAATGGGAGACGTCTAACCCCGGAAGCGTCTATGGACCCCTCGTTTAATGTGTAGCTGCATCGGATGCCTCTCCAATAACTTTAATTTCCATTAATAATTTAAGAGTCAATGGCAGTTTTCCTAGGCGTCTATGACGCATGGGATGCGTCGGACACGTCCCATCTCTTTAAATTCGTTTTTTATTTTTATTTTTAATGTAATCTTTTTTTATACATAAGTAACTTTTAATTTTTTGTGTATTTTAAATCATATTTCATGATATGAAATTGAAAATTGCGTTTCAATAGTATATACATCATGTGGTTTTGCATCTTCTTCAACATAAACAAATTTATTTTTCATTTATTTTTAAATCACATCACATTTTTCTAGGATTCGTAGACGCATGGGATGCGTCGGGAAAGTCCCATCTCATTTATCTTGTTTTTTTTAATGTAAATTTTTTTATATAAGTAACTTTTATTACAAGTGCAAAAACACATAAAAAATCTGTGGTTCCGTAAATTTAATAAAAAGCATGTCTGAACGGCGGGGAAAAGACTTAGCTGGTGAAGAATACTGCTCTCAACCTGCTAAAAAATCCTCAAGTTGGATCCTTAATCGATGGAGGAAGCCGGTGAATGCAACAGAAAGCGGAACATCATCCAACCCCCAAAAAATGGGAGAAGAAGACTGTCTACATAATAGACATAGCCTACATCAGCACAACCGCGGTTGATGGGCGATACCAGACGATGAAACAGAAAATTGGTCAAAAGATGTGCTCGAATTCTACAACAGAGGCGACACACCGTTCTGTTATTCAGCTGTTTTTAATAGATCAGTACAGCTTGACAAAAACTTTTGGGGAACTTTATTGGGATTTCGTTTCAACGGCTATCTCAACGACACAGTAAATTATATGAACAATTTTGCGTAAACTATAATTTGTTAAAATATGTTACTAACATTACAATTTTTACAGCATATCGAAGCGTGGGTTGGAAGACTGATGAATTGGAGAAGTAGAAAGCTTCAAAAAGACCCCTTGTTAAATCTACGTTGGACAATACTACCACCAAAGTTTTATGAGTGTTTATTGGAATCGGTTCCGAAAAACGTGGCTACTTACTGTAACGGTAAATTAAGCCCGTTTCCTTCCTTTTTTGACATTGATTATGTTTTTTTCCCGATTCCGCTAGAAAATAAGGAGTGGCTAATGCTACGTCTTGAGCTGGCAACCCAACAACTGGTAATGTTCCCGGGTCAAGACATCAGTGCAGGCGAAAAATACAGACAGGTTGTCATCCCTAGGCTGACAAAAATATGCGTATACTTAGGAGCAGTATTAGTTAATTTGCGCTATTGGAAAAAGACTGGAAAGCCAGAAAAAATCATTTCATTTGAAATGAATGATGACTATGTCGTGTCAAATTGCTCTTTGACTGGAAACGAAGCTGTGTATCTATGTATGCTGATGGAGCATCTCGTTACAGATAAACCGATAAATCTCACCGGTGACATCAATCAAAAAATGAAGTCATATAGAAGGTTCATGGCAGATAATTTGTATTTATGGCGTTGTTTACCACGTCCTAACGTAGTTTAATATGGAATTTTTAATTTACATTCATGATCGTTTTACTTTGTGTTCTTTATGTAATATGTCACAACCCCCGATCCCTTATCTGTCCCGGGAACGGGCGGACGCAAACTCAGAATTTTGGTGGTATCAGTTGGTTAATTTGGCAGCGGAAATTACATCAGGACCGTAGTTAGGAAATGTTTATCAGAGTAAAACCACCATATTTGATATTAATAATTACATGGGTAAAACCCAAGTTTCTTATTACAATACGTTTATAGGGATAAACCCTATTTTATTGAATTTAAAACATCGTCTTTTAGGTAACTTTTATAGCCACATTTTTCCCAAGCCTTCAGTGCTCTCCAGCTGGCTTTTTACTAATTGGCTGCACATTGTGTTACCTGAAACGCGTTTTAAAAACATTTGTCAGTAGGAAATACTGGTGAGTGAATCCCAGTTTAATCAAGAAACATTTTATCAATTTAAACAGTATTGAGAGCGATCACATTGTTTATTTCTACACAATTACTCATTCAGTACTGTCAATCCTGACTAGTGGGTCATATTACACATTGGCTAACTCGTTGTCCAATGGTAATGTATTGTCGTCCCGACTTACTACTCACAGTGTAGTAAATTTTGTATACAAAACCCCAACATACCGGCAGTAATTGAAGAACTACAAAGACTCAATCACCGCTTAATCACATTGTAAAGCATTAAGATTTTGTAAAATATTACAAAAAGTTTAACAAAAATTGGATAAATTCACATTGCTATCTTAGACTTCGCATAAGGGTTTCCTGAGAATAATCTATAATTTACACAAATGTACATAGGTTAGTATCATAACCCTTTGAAAATATTAATGATACCCTCCCCGAGACCGTATTCCAACAACTACGTCGGGCAGAACCACCACAGTTGTTATGGAACCCTAAATCAATCGGGCAGCGTATCTAGTACGAAACTAGGGTTATAATACTTACAACGGAGCAGAATCTCGCTAATTAGGGGGTATTATACTCGAATATTATGCTTATATCTTCAGAAAGTCGAGACACAGAAAAGAAATGAACGATTTGGTTTGAAAGCCGATGCGTTCTATTTATAGGTGCTGATCTTGACTCTCACGTGGCCCGCGTAACATATAAGCAGGGATTACGCGGCCCGCGTACTAGCCCGGGTAGGGCATATGGTGTCCGGGTCATGGGGTAGGTCCAACACGCACACACACACGTGGCGACACCGGAGCCCGCCTACTCAATACGTTGACGCGGCCCGCGTAAGGGTTAAGGATCCTTTACGCGGCCCGCCTGAACTAAAAAAATCAGTTTTTTATTTTATTTTTAATGCTATACTGTATTTCGGATTCGGTTTTCACATACGGGGTGTATTTAAAGACATAATGGGACATTTTAAAATATACTAGGGTGTCGGAAATATTATGAGGGTGTCGGTTTTACTGAGGGTTGTTACATCCTACCCACCTTGTTTTAGAACTCGTCCTCGAGATATACTGGAACAAGTGCGGATATTTCCTTTGCATTTCAGATTCAAGCTCCTATGTATACTCAGGTCCTCTTTTGGAGTCTCACTTCACTTTGACCAGAACTAATCTCTTGTGTTTGAGGTTCTTGACTTTTCTGTCTTCAATCTGTAGAGGTCTTTCTACAAACTTAAGTTGTTCATTTACCTCTATATCCTTAAGAGGTACTATCAGTGATTCATCAGCTAAACACTTCTTGAGATTAGATACATGAAATACATCATGTATTCCTGCTATTTCCTCGGGCAGTTGTAGCTGATAGGCTACAGGTCCTATTCTTCTAATAATCTCAAAAGGTCCAATATACCTGGGACTTAGCTTTCCCCGTTTGATGAATCTTACTACTCCTTTCCAATGAGAGACTTTTAATAATACTTTATCTCCTACTTGAAATTCCAAGGGTTTGCGTCGGTTATCAGCATAGCTCTTTTGTCGATCACATGTTGCTTTCAGTCGTTTCTTGACTTGAATGATCTTGTCGGTTGCTTCTTGCACGATTTCAGGTCCAGATAGTTGCTTTTCTCCAATTTCTGCCCAACAGACTGGGGTTCGGCACTTTCGTCCATAAAGTGCTTCGAATGGTGCAGCATTGATACTTGTGTGATAACTATTATTATATGAAAATTCTATTAAAGGTAAGTGATCATCCCAATTACCTTCGAAATCAATTACACAAGCTCTAAGGATGTCTTCCATTGTCTGAATTGTTCTTTCGCTTTCTCCGTCCGTTTGAGGGTGATAAGTTGTGCTTAAATTTAACTTGGTTCCCATTGCCCTTTGGAAACTTGACCAAAAATGAGAGGTAAATCGGCTATCTCTATCAGAAATAATTGATAAAGGAATTCCATGTAAAGAAACAATTTCATTTACATATAATTTAGCTAGCTGTTCCATACTGAAAGTTTCCTTCATTGATAGGAAATGAGCTGACTTGGTTAGCCTATCTACAATCACCCAGATTGTATCATTGCCTTTCTTTGTTTTGGGTAATTTAGTAACAAAATCCATTGTTATTAATTCCCATTTCCACACTGGCATTTCTAACTGTTGTAGCAAACCTGAGGGTTTCGGGTGTTCAGCTTTAACTTGTGAACAAGTTAAACATTTAGAAACATAGGCTGCTATGTTCATTTTCATTCCTATCCACCAGAAATGTTTCCTTAAATCCTGGTACATTTTATCATTTCCTGGATGCATCGTATACTTGGACTTATGGGCTTCTTCTAATATACGATGACGTAGGTTTCCTAATTTAGGTATCCACATTCTCTTTTCATGGAATCTCCAAATTCCATCTGTTCCTTGTTCTAATTCTTTTAGCATACCTTTTAATTTTTCAGTGTCATCCTTGATTACTGATTCTTGTGCTATTCTAATTTGCTCATTTAAATCTACTTGTAGATTTAATTTGAGAGAACGTACCATTTTTGGCTTTTCATGATACTTTCGGCTTAAAGCATCTGCCACTACATTTGTTTTTCCTTCATGATACTGGATATCACAATCATAATCACTAAGCATCTCCATCCAGTGTCTTTGTCTCATATTCAACTCCTTTTGCTTGAAAATATACCTTAAACTCTTATGATCAGTGAATATGGTAAACTTACTACCATAAAGGTAATGTCTCCAAATCTTAAGAGCAAAAATTATAGCTCCTAACTCTAAATCATGGGTTGAATAATTCTCTTCATGATTCTTAAGTTGTCTAGATGCGTAAGCTATAACCTTTTGTCGTTGCATTAATACACATCCATAACCTAATTTGGAAGCGTCACAATAGACTACAAAATCTTCAGTTCCTTCTGGTAACGCTAATATGGGTGTATGGGTTAATCTTTGCTTAAGGAGTCTAAATGCTTCTTCTTGTTTTAATCCCCATTCAAACTTAACAGATTTACAGGTTAGCTTAGTTAAGGGAATGGCTATTCTAGAAAAATCTTGAATAAATCTTCTATAATAACCGGCCAATCCTAAGAAACTTCTAACCTCGGTTGGTGATTCAGGGGTTTTCCATTTAGTAATCGCCTCGATCTTTGTGGGATCCACATGAATTCCTTCATGATTGACTAGGTGTCCGAGAAACTGTACCTGATCTAACCAAAATTCGCACTTTGAAAATTTAGCATAAAGCTTTTCCTTTCTTAACAAGCTTAAAAGTGCGTGCAAATGCTTTGCATGATCCTCTTTATTCTTAGAGTAAATGAGAATATCATCTATGAAGACAATTATGAATTTATCCAAATATGGCTTACATACTCGGTTCATCATGTCCATAAATGCAGCTGGGGCATTGGTTAAACCAAATGGCATGACAGTAAATTCATAATGGCCATACCTTGTTCTGAAGGCGGTTTTAGGAATATCCTCTTCCTGTACCTTTAATTGATGATATCCTGACCTTAAATCGATTTTTGAGAAAAATCGAGCTCCTTGTAGTTGATCAAACAGATCATCGATTCTTGGTAATGGGTACCGGTTCTTAATCGTGACCTTGTTTAATTTACGGTAATCAATACACATGCGCATTGATCCGTCTTTCTTTTTAACAAACAATATTGGCGCTCCCCATGGCGATGAACTTGGTTGTATAAATCCTTTCTCTAATAATTCGTCTAATTGTTTCTTCAATTCTTGCATTTCTGCAGGTGCCAAACGGTAAGGTGCTTTGGCAATTGCTGTTGTTCCTGGTATTAAATGGATTCTGAATTCAACTTCTCTATCTGGAGGTTGCCCTGGCAATTCTTCTGGAAATACATCTGAAAACTGAGATACTACTGGAATATCTTTTAAATCTTTTCCTTTAGTGTTAGTGATTATGGAAATCAAATACACTATATGTAACACCCCAAAAATATTTATTAGGCATAAGTTAAAATGTAATAATAAAAAGGTAGTGTTTAAATTAAATAAGTAATCGAAATAGAGGGACCAAAGATGCAATTGCCTAAAACTAAGTATAATAAAAAGTTAAAATATGAAAACGCACACACAGTACATGTGTGGGGGTCTGGTCGATCGAACAAGAGCCAGGGGAAAACCCTAGCTTCACCAATTCCACAAAGAAATCAGTAGAGATCCAAATAAATTGAAAGCACAATCAGGAAATTTCAAGCTCTTAACTTATTCATTGAAAGAGTAAGTTCAATTTTATGATTTAATAAATTTCAGGAAATGGGTTTTGATCAAATCTTGATTGCATGTCATGAAAATTTATGAAATTAAGTTAAGATTATGATATAGGATTAGAACAATGTCTGATTACTAGCAATTTTGTATGATTAATAGCCAAGACCCAATTGACAAAGAAGTTGCTAAGGGTAGAATGATCGAGTATTGATATATGTGTGATTTGTTGATGAATAACCTTGTCTATGATGTATAAACACTAGATAAACTGATATAGGATAAAGCTTGGTCGATTGTTGTTGAATGATTAAAGGAACTAGCTTAAAAACATGTTTTAGTTAGATAAGTAAATGTCCCGAAAATGCGAAACCCGCCAAGTGTTTGATGAAATGCTTGAAAGAACAATTATGTGTAACTTGGATAATAATGGAACGAAATTTGGAGTACTAAACGAATGAATGGATGTGTTGATATAGGCGTGAAGGAAGAAGGTTCAAGTACTAAGAAATCGGAAGTCTCACAGGATCGAGGTATGTTCCGTTGCATACAAAACCTTATTTAAATTTGTTTATATTATGAAAAACAACCCTTGTTACAATGATTATAGTGATTAGTAAGACGATAACAAATCCCTTGTTGATTTGGTTATGCTAATGAAGATTACATTAAGTTATGCAAGTTGACTGGTTCGAGTCGAACCAGGTCGAGTAAGAATATGGTACCATCCGTTTAGAACGGGTGGTCATGAATGCAATAAGGGATGTATGAAGTTCGATCCGTTATACGGATGGAACGAAATGTTTATGTTGTAAGCTATTAACCCGATGATAACCTTTTATTTTTTATTTATTACTAACCTTTTATTTATTGTTTATATTACCATTTATTTATTTATTTATTCTGATTAATTCTAACTCTCTAACATTTTTACCATCCAAATCTGTCATATTTTTCTTTGTGGTGGCAAGTGTTTGGTTGTACCAGCCGAGTCTACCATAATTTTTGTGATAAGATTTGTGTTTTGGTACTAACTTTATGGACTACTAACTTTACGGACTACTAACTGTGGAGACATGGGTTAATTCTCATTAGTCACACACTAACTTTATTTACTGTCAACTAACATTTATTTTCTACAATTTAATTTCAGCACTTTTAATTCATTTATTTTTCATTTCAGTTATTTATTTATTTTTGTACAGTTATTACATTACTTCAATTCAGTCATTTTATTTCTGTCATTTTATTTATTTATTTTCATTTCTGTACAGTACGTTGATAGCAGTGTTCGAAATCGGACCGCTTACACACGTATTTTATTTATTTATTTCATTTATTTATTTATTTATTCTTGTATTCATTTATTTATTTATTTAACTGTCTTTTATTCATTTATTAATACTTGTTAATAACAATTTGCATAAGGTAGTAATCGGGTACGCAATAATGTGGGGACCGATTATACTACCATGCGCATAACGAAATGGCGTTGCGAACCGCTGTACGTGGGTTGATACACGACCATGTACGACTTTTTAGCAACACATAAAAAAAAATTGTTTTTACAATCACGCACCGCTAGTCTCAAATTGTAACGGTACATGAGAGAAGGGCGGGCATAAGAAAAAAATATGCATGGAGGCAGCCCCCGAGAATCGAACTCGGGTCTGTGCGCCCACACACTCATTCGCGCCCTGGTCAACCACTGGACCAGGGCCTGATGTTGTTAATTTCATAGTTTTTAATTGTATATATAGAGTAAATATTAGTTAGAAATATTTAATATATTGTATATATATATGTGCATTATATTATAGTATTAGCATTTATAGTTTGTATAATATTACTATTTTATCTGTAAAATACTTTATTTTTCACTTATAGGTTAATGTCCACGCCCCCGAATCCGTTTAAAGCTGAGCCAGCCAACGAACCTGTAAATAACCTTAGAAGAAGTAGGCGGCTACACGAAAGAGCACTTGTTGTTGCACAAAGGATTGCAGACGCAATCGACGAACCAGTGACACTTTCTGACAGCGAGAGTTCGGAGGACGAAAAAGGAAGCATTATGGAAGAAGACGACCAGCCTTTGAATAAGACCGGCCGTCCAGGAGGAGAGGGCTTGCTACCGAGCATTACCCGACCTCAGATAGAAGCAAGGAGTTTTGAAATTAAATCAAGTATAATTAATATGATACAAAATTCTGTGCAGTTTGACGGGCTAGATCATGAAGATCCTGGTCGACACATCGCATCATTTCTCGAAGTATGCTCGACATTTAAGATTACAGACGTTTCTGAAGACGCAATTCGTTTGCGCCTTTTTCCATTTTCTTTGCGAGGCAAAGCCAGATCTTGGCTTTTGTCACTTCCAGCTGGATCCATCAGAACTTGGAACGAGTTGGCCGAACTTTTTATGCAAAAATATTTCCCGCCAGAAAAGACATTTAAACTGAAGAATCGTATTGTGACATTCAAACAGGATGAAGGAGAATCTCTACACGCAGCTTGGGAAAGGTTCAAAGATCTTCTGATCGATGTTCCACATCACGGGTTTTCAAAAAGACAACTTGTGTTGAACTTTTACCAAGGACTTAACTATAACTCACAAGAACGTTTAGATGTCTATGCAGGAGGAGATTTGGGAACCAAAACACCCAATGAAGCCTATGCAATCATTGAGAAAGCTGCGTTGAAGTCAAGTTCACGTCATAGTGGAGTACGAATTAAAGTTGAATCAAATCCTGGAGTTCATCAAGTAGATACATATACGGCTCTTTCAGCACAGATCGGAGCTTTGGCAGTAAGGTTTGACCAAGCTCAAAACGCTTCAAAAGTACAATCAGTACAATCTTCAGGTGAGCTATGTAAAGTGTCACGCGAGCCAGGTACATGTGAGCAGGGTGTTATGTTTACTGGCCACGAAGAGGTGGACTATTTGGGCAATCCAATCAGGCCCCAAAATAACCCCTATAGCAACACGTACAATCCAGGTTGGAGAAATCATCCAAACTTTGGGTGGAAAGCCAATTCCAACAACCAAAATCCACTTGGATATGCTCAGCGAGCTCCCGTGCCACAACAGCCCCAGGGACAGCCTTACCAATCTCAATGTCAGTCCTCCCAGCCACAATACCATCATCAAAGCTCAGGGAACAGTTCCCAACCGAACGCCTCTCAAGATAACTCTAAACTAGAGAAGATGATGACACAACTGATAGAAAACTTCAATTGCGCTAATCAGATAGCTGAGAACCGATACCAGCAGCATGAGGAGCGTTTCATGGCACAAGAAGGGGAATTGCGGAGCCAGAAGGCTTCATTACAAACCATTGAGAATCAGGTGGGACAGTTGGCTAAAATGTTATCCGAGAGACCCCCGGGTGGTCTTCCAAGTAACACGGAGCCAAATCCTAAAGGGCGTGTCAATGCCCCGCACGTTTAACAAGTGTGGAAAAAAATGAGTCTAGCTATCGACTCGCTGACAAATTTAGCGAGCGTGTTTTCACACGCTAAGGGTATTGTTGTAAATATTTAATTTCTCGCTTTTATTTCCTTGATCGTTAATTTATTCTGTTTTTAGTAGGTTTGAACAAGATTGATTCATGTCTTAGGGAGCTTTGAAGTTGGTTTAAAATTAAAAAATGAAAAACCTTGCAAAAATGGTAAAATCTATTAAGAAAAAGGAGTTGAAAAGCATTTTGTTACTTCTGTTTGCAGAATGTGCAGATAAAACACAGTCATGCTTCTGATCCGCAGGACTGTGCACTTCATAATCACATCTGACCAAGAACAACGTGCATAAGGTGGTCGTCAGACACGCAATACTGTGTGTACCGATTGCATCACCGTGCACAGCGGCACCACGTTGTGAACAACGGTGTACAGGTTGATGCGCACTACCGTGCACGATTTTTTAGCAACAGTAATTTTTCAGGGAATAAAATAAAATAAAATGATTCGAAATTACTAACACTGGCCGCACACCTGTTCTTGGCTTTCCCACTCCTAAAACCAATTAATTTTTGAAAAAGAGTAAACTCGAATCTTCAATCAAGGCATGATTCCTTACTTGTTTTTAGTGTATGTTTGTTTCTGTTTGGAATAATGGATTGGTTATAGTTATCTAAACGGTTTGATCAATAGTGTTGTTTGTTGTTTTAGTCAGTGACGTACTGGGCAAGTCTGTAAGGAATGCACACAGAGTTGAGAAGACTTATATTCAAAATCTTTTTCAGACAAGTCTACTTCAACTATAAGGGAGTACTTCTATCCTTTTTCACACTTTAGTTCAGCTCTTCATAATCGCTTAACTAAAATGTGTTTCACATTGAGGACAATGTGAAGTTCAAGTGTGGGGAGGGGTTTAAAGATTGATAAATTGTTTGTCCTTAAATGCTTAATTTTTGTACAAATCTAAAATCTAAAAAAAAATAAAAAATAAAATTTTAGCTTGTTTGTAAATATTTTTGTACATATTTGATTTATTCTTAACTAATAAGTATACAAATGAGAAAATATTAAAGTAATTTTCAGAAATAAATTTTTTATTTTACACTTATTCATAAATTTGCATCTAAAATACGCACCCAATTAGTGAGTTTTGAGCCATTCTAATAGCATTAATCATATGCTTAAGACTTCATTTTGATGAGTGTGCCGCATAATAGTTTACATTTCAGAACTTGTCTTGAATATACTTGTTTAAATCATTAATTGTAAAAATTATATAAAAATGATAGAGGCAATAGGATACAACCATGTGTTTACCTTTCTTGTTAAAAAAAAAAAAAAAAAAAAAAAAAAAAAAAAAAAAAAACCCTTAAAAACCCAAAAATATTACCCAATAGTAAACCATGTGGAGCCTTTTCCTTTTCATTTGTTTAAACCCAAGTGTGAATTCCGGTTTAGTATAACTGTCTTATTATAGGAGTTTAGTTTGGGTCTTTTACCGGCAGACATAAAAGAACTGGACATGCATTCATTTGATTCAAATTTGCTTTGCTGCTTACAATTCGCGAAACCAAGCTTACCGTCGGAGATTAGAGAGAAAATATTTCACTTAACTGGAGAAGTTAGAAAAAAGTGGCGACAAAAAGAACAAACACCACCATTTTGTGGGACTTCCAAAAGTGCAATGAAAAGAAGAGCAAAAAGATACGACAAATGCATTGGATGTGGAAACTGGTCTCACGAAGGAAGATGTAGAAAAAGTCAAACTGAATCCCAACATGAATATACACTTCTCATGAGAATGGGGGCTATTAGGCTCAATGCCGAACGGTCCATTAGAAAAGGAAGTAATATTCACTACAGGATAAAGGAAGACATTCGACACATCAAAGATAAAACAGGTCTTGACAATCTGACCTTTAAAGAGTCACTTGGTTTGTGAAAAAAAAAAAATTATTGTATCAGTATTTCATTTGCTTCTGTTTTCTTGTTTATATTTCCAGTTTTTACATAGTCAGGAGTGTTTACTTTTGTGTGAGGTTTGTTAGGATAATTTGCTAGACCGGATTGCAACACATCACCCAGTAAATATCCAATCCTACCCTTAAACCTTAGCCAAGTTACAACCCACAATAAAAGTCCTCTTGATTTTTATAATTTTTATGTGTTAAATGATAAAAATGAGATTTCATTACAAGCCTATGTAAATGTTACTTTATGACCTGGCTTTTGAGTGATCACAGAAAATTACTAGTGCACAATTCACTAGTTTACACCAGTGAGCCGAGGGAAGTACATCAAAGATGCAAGTAAGTGAATAATTAGTGTTAAAAACGCTATTTATTTTTGAAAGGTTGCATTAAGATTTCTCATTACTATTATTATTAGTTAATTTTAAAACATTTATGTACATTATTGTGTGTTTAATTTTTCTGCTTTACTAATAAGTTTGTACATTTGTTTTGCTTAGGGACAAGCAAAAGCTCAAGTGTGGGGATATTTGATGTGTTTAGAATTATACACATCTTTTATATCAAATAACCCATGTTTCAGTTAGATTGTGTGCGTTTATCCGTTGTTTTCGATACTTATTCGATAAAATTATGAATCTGCAGGAATCGGTGAATTATCTGTAGATTATGCGAGAAAACGGTACAAGACCGAAGAAAGAATCGATACCTCGGGAAGCGGGCTAAAGAAAAGCAAGAAATTGACCTAAGTCAGCAGTAGCGCACCGCTACAATAAAAGAGTAACGGTGCGCTAGACGTGTAAACGACAAAACAAAAATTAGGTCAGATTAGAAGTAGCGCACCGCTACAACCAAACACATAACGGTGCGCTAGCCCGTTGAGCTCAGTGGACGAATTAGGTCGTAAACAAAATAGCGCACCGCTACAACCAAACATGTAACGGTGCGCTAGTGGTAAACAGTGGCCAAAAATTTACCTATAAATAGCCCATCCGTTTTCAATAATAATGTTGGGGTTTTTCTACAAGTTTTCTGGCGAATTTCAAGGTCCGAATCAGTTATGATCAAGCCAATTCAATGCCGCGAGTTCGTGCGAAAGCCTAGTCAATCCACCCCGTCAACTTAGTGCATGTTTATGGTTCGATTCCTTGTTCTTGAACATGTAGTCTAATCATTGTGCATGTTATTGGGCTGATGTATAGTATTTGTATATAGTTATGTGTTTTTAGTATTTGTGAACTTGTTTCTTGAATAAATTTGGTATTGTAATCTAGTTTGTATGAAATCTAAGTACTTGTTTATGTTTATCTTCATGATTGTATAATTGAATGTTTCATTGATGTTGTGTTCTTTATTGAGTTTGATTGTATTGAGTAATGGATATGTGATAATTTGTATGTTAACTGCTTTTTATCACTTATTTGTAAATTTTGTTTACACCATGAGACCAGACCCGGAGATTGGTATTACACAATATATGTCTTATTTGATTAAGAGTACTTTCCTACACGTAAGGGTTCTTATGAATTATATGGTGTGGATTACATGTTCTTGTATGCGGTTAATGATCCTTGTTTAGTAGTTTTGGTCTGAAATTGCTATCTTGGTAGATTTGTATTCAAGACTTGTAAATGTGAAATTATTTGTTATATAGTCTACATAAATGCTTATCCTCGTGGCTGTATTGTGACCATCGGTATTGCTTTCTTTGATAAGTGAGGTTAGAAAACTCTTAACGGATGACTAATCTATCTTTAAAGGTTCACATAAATCAATAGCTCGCTAATGCATGATTTTAGGTAATTTAAGATGGGACTTCGTCTTACTTTTCCGAAGAATTATTATGTTAGAAAATTCCGAAAGGTGACTAGCTGTCTTGCAATTGGAAAATTGATAGTGTACTTTGGTGAAATACATGTTAGATATCATGCTTAGGTTATTTGTGAAATAAGATATTTGTTATTTTTATATTTTTATTTTTCAGTTAATTTAGTTATACAACCAATCAATTATTTCTTCCTCTGGTAAAATAATAATAAAGATTCAGTACTTATAACATCTAACCTTTTATTTAAAGTGCTTATGTCTATATCAACTTTTGTCTGATTCCTGAACGATACCTGGATCTTACCAATACTTTACTGCATATGTGACGGGATACACTTGTCCTTTGTTGTGTGTGTTTTAATGTTAAGGTATAAACCATTTTTATAAATTTAAAACTTAAAATTGTGCTTAAAATCAACTGTTTAAATATACGCTCTGAGCACACACCAAGTTTTTGTAGATAAACAATAAATAAAAGGTTAGTAAACTATTATATCAAATAATAGATTGATAAACAAGTTTATCCGAAACAGGGGTTATTTGATATATTTAAACAACGTATACCTCGTATACGTACCTTGAATTTATGTGTGTATATAAATAAAAAATTGTGCTTAATCTATTATTTGATATATTTTTCAAATATACACCAAAGGACTACTAAATATATCAAATAATAGATTAGTAGCCCGTCAAGTTTTTGTCCTTTGGTGTATATAAATAAAAGGTTATTTGATGTATACACACCATTTTAGTAGTCCTTTGGTGTATATTTAAACAACGTATACCTCGTAACAGGGGTTATTTGATAAATAAAAGGTTATTTGATATAATGGTGTGTATATCAAATTTTCTGTTTCAGATAGAAAACTATTATTTGATAAATATATGGACACACATAAATATACGAGGTATACGTTGGTGATATATTTGATATTCAAATATATCAAATAATAAACTATTATATCAAGTTTTTGTCCTTTGGTGTATATAAATCAATAGCTCGCTAATGCATGATTTTAGGTAATTTATGCGCTCAGAGCGTACATATACGGGATGCACTTGTCCTTTGTTGTGTGTGTTTTAATGACAGAGGGACTCATTTTTGCAATAGTCAGCTTGAAAAAGCTTTGTCCCGTTACGGTGTGCATCACCGTATTTCCACGCCCTATCATCCACAGACAAGTGGGCAAGTGGAAGTCACAAACTGAGGGTTGAAACGCATTCTTGAACGGTCTGTGGGTGCAAACCGTAAAGAATGGTCGGACAAACTAGATGAAGCACTGTGGGCTTTTCGTACAGCTTACAAGACTCCTATTGGGACTACTCCCTTTAGACTTGTATACGGAAAGGCATGCCATTTACCAGTGGAGTTGGAACACAAAGCTTTGTGGGCTCTTAAAACAGCAAATCTGGACTTAAAAACTGGAGGTGAAGCCCGGTTTCTCCAGATTCATGAATTGGAAGAATTACGACAACAAGCTTATGAAAGTTCCATTTTGTACAAGGAAAGAACAAAGAGATTGCATGATAAACGCTTGAAGAACCAGAAAGAATTCCAAGCGGGAGATCTAGTTCTTTTGTACAATTCACGTTTGCGATTATTTCCAGGAAAACTTCATTCACGTTGGACAGGCCCATATACTGTGAAAAAGGTATATCCATATGGAGCTGTCTTAATTGAGGAAAAGAATGGAAATGAATTCAAAGTGAATGGGCATAGGTTGAAGTTGTACGTTGCCGGACCGATTAATTCGGTATTGGAGGTTTGTGAACTCCAAACCCCGCACACTTCATAAGTGTGGGGAGGAGAGTCTACGCTACTGACTCGAAGATTAAAAATGTAGCAAGAATGTCTCTGGACATTGTAGGTTTAAATTTAGTACTTAGTTAAATTTTAAATTATGTTTGTTTGAATTTATATTTGTTGTGAATAATTGTTCGAATCAGGTTTGGCTATTTAGAAAGTGAAATATGCGAAAACAAGAAATACAAACAGCGTTGAAATGACTACGCCACAAATTCTACTCAAACGAGTCAAATCAAGCCAAAAAGGGGAGTACATCTTTTCCTTTTCACATTATTAGTTTAAGTTCCTCATAATTACTTAACTAAAATGTATTTCACATTGGGGACAATGTGAAGTTCAAGTGTGGGGAGGGTTAAAAGATTGACTGTTTGTCCTTAATTGCTTAATTTTTGTACAAATAAAAAAATTAAAAAAAAATTTAGCTTGTTTGTAAATATTTTTGTACATATTTGATTTATTCTTAACTAATAATTATACAAATGAGAAAATATTGATGTAATTTTAAAAAAATAATTTTTTTTTAATTATTCATAAATTTGCATCTAAAATACACACCCAAATTAGTGAGTTTTGAGCCATTCAAAAACATTCATATGCTTTAAACTTCATTTTGTTGAGTGTGCCGCATATTAGTATACATTTCAGAACTTGTCTTGAATATACTTGTTTAAATCATTAACTGTAAAAATTATATAAAAATGATAGAGGCAATAGGATACAACCATGTGTTTACCTTTCTTGTTAAAAAAAAAACCTTAAAAAAACCCAAAAATATTACCCAATAGTAAACCATGTTGAGCCCTTTCCTTTTTCGTTTGTTATAAACCCACCATTTTAACCATTTAAGCCTTTTTATTCTACCTTTTGAACTCATGTGTGAATTCCGGTTTAGTATAATTGTCTTATTATAGGAGTTTAGTTTGGGTCTTTTACCGGCAGACCTAAAAGAACTGGACATGCATTCATTTGATTCAAATTTGCTTTGCTGCTTACAATTCGCGAAACCAAGCTTACCGTCGGAGATTAGGGAGAAAATATTTCAACTAACTGGAGAAGTTAGAAAAAAGTGGCGACAACAAGAACAAACGCCACCATTTTGTGGGACTTCCAAAAGTGCAATGAAAAGAAGAGCAAAAAGATACGACAAATGCATTGGATGTGGAAACTGGTCTCACGAAGGAAGATGTAGAAAAAGTCAAACTGAATCCCAACATGAATATACACTTCTCATGAGAATGGGGGCTATTAGGCTCAATGCCGAACGGTCCATTAGAAAAGGAAGTAATGTTCACTACAGGATAAAGGAAGACATTCGACACATCAAAGATAAAACCGGTCTTGACAATCTGACCTTAAAAGAGTCACTTGGTTTGTGAATACATTGAAAAAAAAAAGAAAAAAAAGAGTGAATTTACTTTTGTGTAAGGTTTGTTAGGATAATTTGCTAGACCGGATTACTACACATCACCCAGTAAATATCCAATCCTACCCTTAAACCTTAGCCAAGTTACAACCCATAATAAAAGTCCTCTTGATTTTTATAATTTTTATGTGTTAAATGATAAAAATGAGATTTCATTACAAGCTTATGTAAATGTTACTTTATGACCTGGCTTTTGAGTGATCACAGAAAATTACTAGTGCACAATTCACTAGTTTACACCAGTGAGCCGAGGGAAGTACATCAAAGATGCAAGTAAGTGAATAATTAGTGTTAAAAACGCTATTTATTTTTGAAAGGTTGCATTAAGATTTCTCATTGTTATTATTATTAGTTAATTTTAAAACATTTATGTACATTATTGTGTGTTTAATTTTTCTGCTTTACTAATAAGTTTGTACATTTGTTTTGCTTAGGGACAAGCAAAAGCTCAAGTGTGGGGATATTTGATGTGTTTAGAATTATACACATCTTTTATATCAAATAACCCCTGTTTCAGATTGATTGTGTGCGTTTATCCGTTGTTTTCGATACTTATTCGATAAAATTATGAATCTGCAGGAATCGGTGAATTATCTGTAGATTATGCGAGAAAACGGTACAAGACCGAAGAAAGAATCAATACCTCGGTAAACGTACCAAAGAAAAGCAAAAATTTGACCTAAGTCAGCAGTAGCGCACCGCTACAATAAAAAGAGTAACGGTGCGCTAGACGTGTAAACGACAAAACAAAAATTAGGTCAGATTAGAAGTAGCGCACCGCTACAACCAAACACATAACGGTGCGCTAGCCCGTTGAGCTCAGTGGACGAATTAGGTCGTAAACAGAATAGCGCACCGCTACAACCAAACATGTAACGGTGCGCTAGTGGTAAACAGTGGCAAAAAATTTACCTATAAATAGCCCATCCGTTTTCAATAATAATGTTGGGTTTTTCATAACTGATTCGGACCTTGAAATTCGCCAGAAAACTTGTAGAAAAACCCAACATTATTATTGAAAACGGATGGGCTATTTATAGGTAAATTTTTGGCCACTGTTTACCACTAGCGCACCGTTACATGTTTGGTTGTAGCGGTGCGCTATTCTGTTTACAACCTAATTCGTCCACTGAGCTCAACGGGCTAGCGCACCGTTATGTGTTTGGTTGTAGCGGTGCGCTACTTCTAATCTGACCTAATTTTTGTTTTGTCGTTTACACGTCTAGCGCACCGTTACTGTTTTATTGTAGCGGTGCGCTACTGCTGACTTAGGTCAATTTCTTGCTTTTCTTTAGCCCGCTTCCCGAGGTATCGATTCTTTCTTCGGTCTTGTACCGTTTTCTCGCATAATCTACAGATAATTCACCGATTCCTGCAGATTCATAATTTTATCGAATAAGTATCGAAAACAACGGATAAGCGCACACAATCTATCTGAAAGAGGGGTTATTTGATATAAAAGATGTGTATAATTCTAAACACATCAAATATCCCCACACTTGAGCTTTTCCTTGTCCCTAAGCAAAACAAATGTACAAACTTATTAGTAAAGCAGAAAAATTAAACACACAATAATGTACATAAATGTTTTAAAATTAACTAATAATAATAGCAATGAGAAATCTTAATGCAACCTTTCAAAAATAAATAGCGTTTTTAACACTAATTATTCACTTACTTGCATCTTTGATGTACTTCCCTCGGCTCACTGGTGTAAACTAGTGAATTGTGCACTAGTAATTTTCTGTGATCACTCAAAATCCAGGTCATAAAGTAACATTTACATAGGCTTCTAATGAAATCTCATTTTTATCATTTAACACATAAAAATTATAAAAATCAAGAGGACTTTTATTGTGGGTTGTAACTTGGCTAAGGTTTAAGGGTAGGATTGGATATTTACTGGGTGATGTGTTGCAATCCGGTCTAGCAAATTATCCTAACAAACCTCACACAAAAGTAAACACTCCTGACTATGTAAAAACTGGAAATATAAACAAGAAAACAGAAGCAAATGAAATACTGATACAATAATTTTTTTTTTTTCACAAACCAAGTGACTCTTTTAAGGTCAGATTGTCAAGACCTGTTTTATCTTTGATGTGTCGAATGTCTTCCTTTGTCCTGTAGTGAACATTACTTCCTTTTCTAATGGACCGTTCGGCATTGAGCCTAATAGCCCCCATTCTCATGAGAAGTGTATATTCATGTTGGGATTCAGTTTGACTTTTTCTACATCTTCCTTCGTGAGACCAGTTTCCACATCCAATGCATTTGTCGTATCTTTTTGCTCTTCTTTTCATTGCACTTTTGGAAGTCCCACAAAATGGTGGCGTTTGTTCTTTTTGTCACCACTTTTTTCTAACTTCTCCAGTTAAGTGAAATATTTTCTCTCTAATCTCCGACGGTAACCTTGGTTTCGCGAATTGTAAGCAGCAAAGCAAATTTGAATCAAATGAATGTATGTCCAGTTCTTTTATGTCTGCCGGTAAAAGACCCAAACTAAACTCCTATAATAAGACAATTATACTAAACCGGAATTCACACTTGGGTTTAAACAAATGAAAAGGAAAAGGCTCAACATGGTTTACTATTGGGTAATATTTTTGGGTTTTTTTTTTTTTTTTTTTTTTTAACAAGAAAGGTAAACACATGGTTGTATCCTATTGCCTCTATCATTTTTATATAATTTTTACAATTAATGATTTAAACAAGTATATTCAAGACAAGTTCTGAAATGTAAACTATTATGCGGCACACTCATCAAAATGAAGTCTTAAGCATATGATTAATGCTATTAGAATGGCTCAAAACTCACTAATTGGGTGCGTATTTTAGATGCAAATTTATGAATAAGTGTAAAATAAAAAAATTATTTCTGAAAATTACTTTAATATTTTCTCATTTGTATACTTATTAGTTAAGAATAAATCAAATATGTACAAAAATATTTACAAACAAGCTAAAATTTTATTTTTTATTTTTTTTAGATTTTAGATTTGTACAAAAATTAAGCATTTAAGGACAAACAATTTATCAATCTTTAAACCCCTCCCCACACTTGAACTTCACATTGTCCTCAATGTGAAACACATTTTAGTTAAGCGATTATGAAGAGCTGAACTAAAGTGTGAAAAAGGTTAGAAGTACTCCCTTATAGTTGAAGTAGACTTGTCTGAAAAAGATTTTGAATATAAGTCTTCTCAACTCTGTGTGCATTCCTTACAGACTTGCCCAGTACGTCACTGACTAAAACAACAAACAACACTATTGATCAAACCGTTTAGATAACTATAACCAATCCATTATTCCAAACAGAAACAAACATACACTAAAAACAAGTAAGGAATCATGCCTTGATTGAAGATTCGAGTTTACTCTTTTTCAAAAATTAATTGGTTTTAGGAGTGGGAAAGCCAAGAATAGGTGTGCGGCCAGTGTTAGTAATTTCGAATCATTTTATTTTATTTTATTCCCTGAAAAATTACTGTTGCTAAAAAATCGTGCACGGTAGTGCGCATCAACCTGTACACCGTTGTTCACAACGTGGTGCCGCTGTGCACGGTGATGCAATCGGTACACACAGTATTGCGTGTCTGACGACCACCTTATGCACGTTGTTCTTGGTCAGATGTGATTATGAAGTGCACAGTCCTGCGGATCAGAAGCATGACTGTGTTTTATCTGCACATTCTGCAAACAGAAGTAACAAAATGCTTTTCAACTCCTTTTTCTTAATAGATTTTACCATTTTTGCAAGGTTTTTCATTTTTTAATTTTAAACCAACTTCAAAGCTCCCTAAGACATGAATCAATCTTGTTCAAACCTACTAAAAACAGAATAAATTAACGATCAAGGAAATAAAAGCGAGAAATTAAATATTTACAACAATACCCTTAGCGTGTGAAAACACGCTCGCTAAATTTGTCAGCGAGTCGATAGCTAGACTCATTTTTTTCCACACTTGTTAAACGTGCGGGGCATTGACACGCCCTTTAGGATTTGGCTCCGTGTTACTTGGAAGACCACCCGGGGGTCTCTCGGATAACATTTTAGCCAACTGTCCCACCTGATTCTCAATGGTTTGTAATGAAGCCTTCTGGCTCCGCAATTCCCCTTCTTGTGCCATGAAACGCTCCTCATGCTGCTGGTATCGGTTCTCAGCTATCTGATTAGCGCAATTGAAGTTTTCTATCAGTTGTGTCATCATCTTCTCTAGTTTAGAGTTATCTTGAGAGGCGTTCGGTTGGGAACTGTTCCCTGAGCTTTGATGATGGTATTGTGGCTGGGAGGACTGACATTGAGATTGGTAAGGCTGTCCCTGGGGCTGTTGTGGCACGGGAGCTCGCTGAGCATATCCAAGTGGATTTTGGTTGTTGGAATTGGCTTTCCACCCAAAGTTTGGATGATTTCTCCAACCTGGATTGTACGTGTTGCTATAGGGGTTATTTTGGGGCCTGATTGGATTGCCCAAATAGTCCACCTCTTCGTGGCCAGTAAACATAACACCCTGCTCACATGTACCTGGCTCGCGTGACACTTTACATAGCTCACCTGAAGATTGTACTGATTGTACTTTTGAAGCGTTTTGAGCTTGGTCAAACCTTACTGCCAAAGCTCCGATCTGTGCTGAAAGAGCCGTATATGTATCTACTTGATGAACTCCAGGATTTGATTCAACTTTAATTCGTACTCCACTATGACGTGAACTTGACTTCAACGCAGCTTTCTCAATGATTGCATAGGCTTCATTGGGTGTTTTGGTTCCCAAATCTCCTCCTGCATAGACATCTAAACGTTCTTGTGAGTTATAGTTAAGTCCTTGGTAAAAGTTCAACACAAGTTGTCTTTTTGAAAACCCGTGATGTGGAACATCGATCAGAAGATCTTTGAACCTTTCCCAAGCTGCGTGTAGAGATTCTCCTTCATCCTGTTTGAATGTCACAATACGATTCTTCAGTTTAAATGTCTTTTCTGGCGGGAAATATTTTTGCATAAAAAGTTCGGCCAACTCGTTCCAAGTTCTGATGGATCCAGCTGGAAGTGACAAAAGCCAAGATCTGGCTTTGCCTCGCAAAGAAAATGGAAAAAGGCGCAAACGAATTGCGTCTTCAGAAACGTCTGTAATCTTAAATGTCGAGCATACTTCGAGAAATGATGCGATGTGTCGACCAGGATCTTCATGATCTAGCCCGTCAAACTGCACAGAATTTTGTATCATATTAATTATACTTGATTTAATTTCAAAACTCCTTGCTTCTATCTGAGGTCGGGTAATGCTCGGTAGCAAGCCCTCTCCTCCTGGACGGCCGGTCTCATTCAAAGGCTGGTCGTCTTCTTCCATAATGCTTCCTTTTTCGTCCTCCGAACTCTCGCTGTCAGAAAGTGTCACTGGTTCGTCGATTGCGTCTGCAATCCTTTGTGCAACAACAAGTGCTCTTTCGTGTAGCCGCCTACTTCTTCTAAGGTTATTTACAGGTTCGTTGGCTGGCTCAGCTTTAAACGGATTCGGGGGCGTGGACATTAACCTATAAGTGAAAAATAAAGTATTTTACAGATAAAATAGTAATATTATACAAACTATAAATGCTAATACTATAATATAATGCACATATATATATACAATATATTAAATATTTCTAACTAATATTTACTCTATATATACAATTAAAAACTATGAAATTAACAACATCAGGCCCTGGTCCAGTGGTTGACCAGGGCGCGAATGAGTGTGTGGGCGCACAGACCCGAGTTCGATTCTCGGGGGCTGCCTCCATGCATATTTTTTTCTTATGCCCGCCCTTCTCTCATGTACCGTTACAATTTGAGACTAGCGGTGCGTGATTGTAAAAACAAATTTTTTTTTATGTGTTGCTAAAAAGTCGTACATGGTCGTGTATCAACCCACGTACAGCGGTTCGCAACGCCATTTCGTTATGCGCATGGTAGTATAATCGGTCCCCACATTATTGCGTACCCGATTACTACCTTATGCAAATTGTTATTAACAAGTATTAATAAATGAATAAAAGACAGTTAAATAAATAAATTGTACTGATTGTACTTTACATAGCTCACCTGAAGATTGTACTGATTGTACTTTTGAAGAGTTTTGAGCTTGGTCAAACCTTGCTGCCAAAGCTCCGATCTGTGCTGAAAGAGCCGTATATGTATCTACTTGATGAACTCCAGGATTTGATTCAACTTTAATTCGTACTCCACTATAACGCGAACTTGACTTCAACGCAGCTTTCTCAATGATTGCATAGGCTTCATTGGGTGTTTTGGTTCCCAAATCTCCTCCTGCATAGACATCTAAACGTTCTTGTGAGTTATAGTTAAGTCCTTGGTAAAAGTTCAACACAAGTTGTCTTTTTGAAAACCCGTGATGTGGAACATCGATCAGAAGATCTTTGAACCTTTCCCAAGATGCGTGTAGAGATTCTCCTTCATCTTGTTTGAATGTCATAATACGGTTTTTAAGCTTAGTTGTCTTTTCTGGCGGGAAATATTTTTGCATGAAAAGATCTGCCAACTCGTTCCAAGTTGTGATGGATCCCGCTGGAAGCGACAAAAGCCAAGATCGGGCTTTGCCTCGCAAAGAGAATGGAAACAGGCGCAAACGGATTGCGTCTGCAGAAACGTCAGTAATTTTAAAAGTTGAACAGACTTCGAGAAATGATGCGATGTGTCGACCAGGATCTTCATGATCTAGCCCGTCAAACTGCACAGAATTTTGTATCATATTAATTATACTTGATTTAATTTCAAAACTCCTTGCTTCTATCTCAGGTCGATTAATGCTTGGTAGCATGCCCTCTCCTCCTGGACGGTCGGTTTCATTCAAAGGCTGGTCGTCTTCTACCAAAATGTCTACTTTTTCTTCCTCCGAACTCTCGCTGTCCGACAGTATTATTGGTTCATCGATTGCGTCTGCAATCCTTTGTGCAACAACAAGTGCTCTTTCGTGTAGCCGCCTACTTCTTCTAAGGTTATTTACAGGTTCGTTGGCTGGCTCAGCTTTAAACGGATTCGGGGGCGTGGACATTAACCTATAAGTGAAAAATAAAGTATTTTACAGATAAAATAGTAATATTATACAAACTATAAATGCTAATACTATAATATAATGCACATATATATATATACAATATATTAAATATTTCTAACTAATATTTACTCTATATATACAATTAAAAACTATGAAATTCACAACATCAGGCCCTGGTCCAGTGGTTGACCAGGGCGCGAATGAGTGTGTGGACGCACAGACCCGAGTTCGATTCTCGGGGGCTGCCTCCATGCATATTTTTTTCTTATACCCGCCCTTCTCTCATGTACCTTTACAATATGAGACAAGCGGTGCGTGATTGTAAAAAAAAATTTTTCTTTATGTGTTGCTAAAAAGTCGTACATGGTCGTGTATCAACCCACGTACAGCAGCTCGCAACGCCATTTCGTTATGTGCATGGTAGTATAATCGGTCCCCACATTATTGCGTACCCGACAACTACCTTATGCAAATTGTTATTAACAAGTATTAATAAATGAATAAAAGACAGTTTAAATAAATAAATGAATACAAGAATACATAAATAAATAAATAAAATACGTGTGTAAGCGGTCCGATTTCGAACACTGCTATCAACGTACTGTACAGAAATGAAAATAAATAAATAAAATGACAGAAATAAAATGACTGAATTGAAGTAATGTAATAACTGTACAAAAATAAATAAATAACTGAAATGAAAAATAACTGAATTAAAAGTGCTGAAATTAAATTGCAGAAATTAAATGTTAGTTGACAGTAAATAAAGTTAGTGTGTGACTAATGAGAATTAACCCATGTCTCCACAGTTAGTAAAGTTAGAAAGTTAGTAATCCGTAAAGTTAGTAGTCCGTAAAGTTAGTAGTCCATAAAGTTAGTACCAAAACACAAATCTTATCACAAAAATTATGGTAGACTCGGCTGGTACAACCAAACAATTGCCACCACAAAGAAAAATATGACAGATTTGGATGGTAAAAATGTTAGAGAGTTAGAATTAATCAGAATAAATAAATAAATAAATGGTTATATAAACAATAAATAAAAGGTTAGTAATAAATAAAAAAAATAATTACAAAAATGTACAAATATTAACAGTTATTTACAGTTTATACATTGGTAAAATAATAACTTCGATTGTTCCATTATTGACACCTTATCTTTTATTTAAAAATTATTTCTATGCATGTCCCCGGCAACGGCGCAAAAAACTTGGTGTGTGCTCAGAGCGTATATTTAAACAGTTGATTTTAAGCACAATTTTAAGTTTTAAATTTATAAAAATGGTTTATACCTTAACATTAAAACACACACAACAAAGGACAAGTGTATCCCGTCACATATGCAGTAAAGTATTGGTAAGATCCAGGTATCGTTCAGGAATCAGACAAAAGTTGATATAGACATAAGCACTTTAAATAAAAGGTGAGATGTTATAAGTACTGAATCTTTATTATTATTTTACCAGAGGAAGAAATAATTGATTGGTTGTATAACTAAATTAACTGAAAAATAAAAATATAAAAATAACAAATATCTTATTTCACAAATAACCTAAGCATGTTATCTAACATGTATTTCACCAAAGTACTTTATCAATTTTCCAATTGCAAGACAGCTAGTCACCTTTCGGAATTTTCTAACATAATAATTCTTCGGAAAAGTAAGACAGAAGTCCCATCTTAAATTACCTAAAATCATGCATTAGCGAGCTATTGATTTATGTGAACCTTTAAAGATAGATTAGTCATCCGTTAAGAGTTTTCTAACCTCACTTATCAAAGAAAGCAATACCGATGGTCACAATACAGCCACGAGGATAAGCATTTATGTAGACTATATAACAAATAATTTCACATTTACAAGTCTTGAATACAAATCTACCAAGATAGCAATTTCAGACCAAAACTACTAAACAAGGATCATTAACCGCATACAAGAACATGTAATCCACACCATATAATTCATAAGAACCCTTACGTGTAGGAAAGTACTCTTAATCAAATAAGACATATATTGTGTAATACCAATCTCCGGGTCTGGTCTCATGGTGTAAACAGAATTTACAAATAAGTGATAAAAAGCAGTTAACATACAAATTATCACATATCCATTACTCAATACAATCAAACTCAATAAAGAACACAACATCAATGAAACATTCAATTATACAATCATGAAGATAAACATAAACAAGTACTTAGATTTCATACAAACTAGATTACAATACCAAATTTATTCAAGAAACAAGTTCATAAATACTAAAAACACATAACTATATACAAATACTATACATCAGCCCAATAACATGCACAATGATTAGACTACATGTTCAAGAACAAGGAATCGAACCATAAACATGCACTAAGTTGACGGGGTGGATTGACTAGGCTTTCGCACGAACTCGCGGCATTGAATTGGCTTGATCATAACTAATTCGGACCTTGAAATTCGCCAGAAAACTTGTAGAAAAACCCCAACATTATTATTGAAAACGGATGGGCTATTTATAGGTAAATTTTTGGCCACTGTTTACCACTAGCGCACCGTTACATGCTTGGTTGTAGCGGTGCGCTATTCTGTTTACGACCTAATTCGTCCACTGAGCTCAACGGGCTAGCGCACCGTTATGTGTTTGGTTGTAGCGGTGCGCTACTTCTAATCTGACCTAATTTTTGTTTTGTCGTTTACACGTCTAGCGCACCGTTACTCTTTTATTGTAGCGGTGCGCTACTGCTGACTTAGGTCAATTTCTTGCTTTTCTTTAGCCCGCTTCCCGAGGTATCGATTCTTTCTTCGGTCTTGTACCGTTTTCTCACATAATCTACAGATAATTCACCGATTCCTGCAGATTCATAATTTTATCGAATAAGTATCGAAAACAACGGATAAACGCACACAATCTAACTGAAACAGGGGTTATTTGATATAAAAGATGTGTATAATTCTAAACACATCAAATATAAAAACTTGGTGTGTGCTCAGAGCGTATATTTAAACAGTTGATTTTAAGCACAATTTTAAGTTTTAAATTTATAAAAATGGTTTATACCTTAACATTAAAACACACACAACAAAGGACAAGTGCATCCCGTCACATATGCAGTAAAGTATTGGTAAGATCCAGGTATCGTTCAGGAATCAGACAAAAGTTGATATAGACATAAGTATTTTAAATAAAAGGTAAGATGTTATAAGTACTAAATCTTTATTATTATTTTACCAAAGGAAGAAATAATTGATTGGTTGTATAACTAAATTAAATGAAAAATTAAAAATATAAAAATAACAAATATCTTATTTCACAAATAACCTAAGCATGTTATCTAGCATGTATTTCATCAAAGCACTTTATCAATTTTCCAATTGCAAGACAGCTAGTCACCTTTCGGAATTTTCTAACATAATAATTCTTCGGAAAAGTAAGACGAAGTCCCATCTTAAATTACCTAAAATCATGCATTAGTGAGCTATTGATTTATGTAAACCTTTAAAGATAGATTAGTCATCCGTTAAGAGTTTTCTAACCTCACTTATCAAAGAAAGCAATACCGATGGTCACAATACAGCCACGAGGATAAGCATTTATGTAGACTATATAACAAATAATTTCACATTTACAAGTCTTGAATACAAATCTACCAAGATAGCAATTTCAGACCAAAACTACTAAACAAGGATCATTAACCGCATACAAGAACATGTAATCCACACCATATAATTCATAAGAACCCTTACGTGTAGGAAAGTACTCTTAATCAAATAAGACATATATTGTGTAATACCAATCTCCGGGTCTGGTCTCATGGTGTAAACAGAATTTACAAATAAGTGTTAAAAAGCAGTTAACATACAAATTATCACATATCCATTACTCAATACAATCAAACTCAATAAAGAACACAACATCAATGAAACATTCAATTATACAATCATGAAGATAAACATAAACAAGTACTTAGATTTCATACAAACTAGATTACAATACTAAATTTATTCAAGAAACAAGTTCACAAATACTAAAAACACATAACTATATACAAATACTATACATCAGCCCAATAACATGCACAATGATTAGACTACATGTTCAAGAACAAGGAATCGAACCATAAACATGCACTAAGTTGACGGGGTGGATTGACTAGGCTTTCGCACGAACTCGCGGCATTGAATTGGCTTGATCATAACTGATTCGGACCTTGAAATTCGCCAGAAAACTTGTAGAAAAACCCCAACATTATTATTGAAAACGGATGGGCTATTTATAGGTAAATTTTTTGCCACTGTTTACCACTAGCGCACCGTTACATGTTTGGTTGTAGCGGTGCGCTATTCTGTTTACGACCTAATTCGTCCACTGAGCTCAACGGGCTAGCGCACCGTTATGTGTTTGGTTGTAGCGGTGCGCTACTTCTAATCTGACCTAATTTTTGTTTTGTCATTTACACGTCTAGCGCACCGTTACTCTTTTATTGTAGCGGTGCGCTACTGCTGACTTAGGTCAATTTCTTGCTTTTCTTTAGCCCGCTTCCCGAGGTATCGATTCTTTCTTCGGTCTTGTATCGTTTTCTCGCATAATCTACAGATAATTCACCGATTCCTGCAGATTCATAATTTTATCGAATAAGTATCGAAAACAACGGATAAACGCACACAATCTAACTGAAACAGGGGTTATTTGATATAAAAGATGTGTATAATTCTAAACACATCAAATATAAAAACTTGGTGTGTGCTCAGAGCGTATATTTAAACAGTTGAATTTAAGAACAATTTTAAGTTTTAAATTTATAAAAATGGTTTATACCTTAACATTAAAACACAAACAACAAAGGACAAGTGCATCCCGTCACATATGCAGTAAAGTATTGGTAAGATCCAGGTATCGTTCAGGAATCAGACAAAAGTTGATATAGACATAAGTATTTTAAATAAAAGGTAAGATGTTATAAGTACTAAATCTTTATTATTATTTTACCAAAGGAAGAAATAATTGATTGGTTGTATAACTAAATTAAATGAAAAATTAAAAATATAAAAATAACAAATATCTTATTTCACAAATAACCTAAGCATGTTATCTAGCATGTATTTCATCAAAGCACTTTATCAATTTTCCAATTGCAAGACAGCTAGTCACCTTTCGGAATTTTCTAACATAATAATTCTTCGGAAAAGTAAGACGAAGTCCCATCCTAAATTACCTAAAATCATGCATTAGCGAGCTATTGATTTATGTAAACCTTTAAAGATAGATTAGTCATCCGTTAAGAGTTTTCTAACCTCACTTATCAAAGAAAGCAATACCGATGGTCACAATACAGCCACGAGGATAAGCATTTATGTAGACTATATAACAAATAATTTCACATTTACAAGTCTTGAATACAAATCTACCAAGATAGCAATTTCAGACGAAAACTACTAAACAAGGATCATTAACCGCATACAAGAACATGTAATCCACACCATATAATTCATAAGAACCCTTACGTGTAGGAAAGTACTCTTGATCAAATAAGACATATATTGTGTAATACCAATCTCCGGGTCTGGTCTCATGGTGTAAACAGAATTTACAAATAAGTGATAAAAAGCAGTTAACATACAAATTATCACATATCCATTACTCAATACAATCAAACTCAATAAAGAACACAACATCAATGAAACATTCAATTATATAATCATGAAGATAAACATAAACAAGTACTTAGATTTCATACAAACTAGATTACAGTACCAAATTTATTCAAGAAATAAGTTCACAAATACTAAAAACACATAACTATATACAAATACTATACATCAGCCCAATAACATGCACAATGATTAGACTACATGTGTAAGAACAAGGAATCGAACCATAAACATGCACTAAGTTGACGGGGTGGATTGACTAGGCTTTCACACGAACTCGCGGCATCGAAGTAGCTTGATCATAACTGATTCGGACCTTGAATTTCACCAGAAAACTTGTAGAAAAACCCAACATTATTATTGAAAACGGATGGGCTATTTATAGGTAAATTTTTGGCCACTGTTTACCACTAGCGCACCGTTACATGTTTGGTTGTAGCGGTGCGCTATTCTGTTTACGACCTAATTCGTCCACTGAGCTCAACGGGCTAGCGCACCGTTATGTGTTTGGTTGTAGCGGTGCGCTACTCTAATCTGACCTAATTTTTGTTTTGTCGTTTACACGTCTAGCGCACCGTTACTCTTTTATTGTAGCGGTGCGCTACTGCTGACTTAGGTCAATTTCTTGCTTTTCTTTAGCCCGCTTCCCGAGGTATCGATTCTTTCTTCGGTCTTGTACCGTTTTCTCGCATAATCTACAGATAATTCACCGATTCCTGCAGATTCATAATTTTATCGAATAAGTATCGAAAACAACGGATAAACGCACACAATCTATCTGAAACAGGGGTTATTTGATATAAAAGATGTGTATAATTCTAAACACATCAAATATCCCCACACTTGAGCTTTTCCTTGTCCCTAAGCAAAACAAATGTACAAACTTATTAGTAAAGCAGAAAAATTAAACACACAATAATGTACATAAATGTTTTAAAATTAACTAATAATAATAGCAATGAGAAATCTTAATGCAACCTTTCAAAAATAAATAGCGTTTTTAACACTAATTATTCACTTACTTGCATCTTTGATGTACTTCCCTCGGCTCACTGGTGTAAACTAGTGAATTGTGCACTAGTAATTTTCTGTGATCACTCAAAAGCCAGGTCATAAAGTAACATTTACATAGGCTTCTAATGAAATCTCATTTTTATCATTTAACACATAAAAATTATAAAAATCAAGAGGACTTTTATTGTGGGTTGTAACTTGGCTAAGGTTTAAGGGTAGGATTGGATATTTACTGGGTGATGTGTTGCAATCCGGTCTAGCAAATTATCCTAACAAACCTCACACAAAAGTAAACACTCCTGACTATGTAAAAACTGGAAATATAAACAAGAAAACAGAAGCAAATGAAATACTGATACAATAATTTTTTTTTTCACAAACCAAGTGACTCTTTTAAGGTCAGATTGTCAAGACCTGTTTTATCTTTGATGTGTCGAATGTCTTCCTTTGTCCTGTAGTGAACATTACTTCCTTTTCTAATGGACCGTTCGGCATTGAGCCTAATAGCCCCCATTCTCATGAGAAGTGTATATTCATGTTGGGATTCAGTTTGACTTTTTCTACATCTTCCTTCGTGAGACCAGTTTCCACATCCAATGCATTTGTCGTATCTTTTTGCTCTTCTTTTCATTGCACTTTTGGAAGTCCCACAAAATGGTGGCGTTTGTTCTTTTTGTCGCCACTTTTTTCTAACTTCTCCAGTTAAGTGAAATATTTTCTCTCTAATCTCCGACGGTAACCTTGGTTTCGCGAATTGTAAGCAGCAAAGCAAATTTGAATCAAATGAATGCATGTCCAGTTCTTTTATGTCTGCCGGTAAAAGACCCAAACTAAACTCCTATAATAAGACAATTATACTAAACCGGAATTCACACTTGGGTTTAAACAAATGAAAAGGAAAAGGCTCAACATGGTTTACTATTGGGTAATATTTTTGGGTTTTTTTTTTTTTTTTTTAACAAGAAAGGTAAACACATGGTTGTATCCTATTGCCTCTATCATTTTTATATAATTTTTACAATTAATGATTTAAACAAGTATATTCAAGACAAGTTCTGAAATGTAAACTATTATGCGGCACACTCATCAAAATGAAGTCTTAAGCATATGATTAATGCTATTAGAATGGCTCAAAACTCACTAATTGGGTGCGTATTTTAGATGCAAATTTATTAATAAGTGTAAAATAAAAAATTTATTTCTGAAAATTACTTTAATATTTTCTCATTTGTATACTTATTAGTTAAGAATAAATCAAATATGTACAAAAATATTTACAAACAAGCTAAAATTTTTTTTTTTTTTTTTTTAGATTTTAGATTTGTACAAAAATTAAGCATTTAAGGACAAACAATTTATCAATCTTTAAACCCCTCCCCACACTTGAACTTCACATTGTCCTCAATGTGAAACACATTTTAGTTAAGCGATTATGAAGAGCTGAACTAAAGTGTGAAAAAGGATAGAAGTACTCCCTTATAGTTGAAGTAGACTTGTCTGAAATAAATTTTGAATATAAGTCTTCTCAACTCTGTGTGCATTCCTTACAGACTTGCCCAGTACGTCACTGACTAAAACAACAAACAACACTATTGATCAAACCGTTTAGATAACTATAACCAATCCATTATTCCAAACAGAAACAAACATACACTAAAAACAAGTAAGGAATCATGCCTTGATTGAAGATTCGAGTTTACTCTTTTTCAAAAATTAATTGGTTTTAGGAGTGGGAAAGCCAAGAACAGGTGTGCGGCCAGTGTTAGTAATTTCGAATTATTTTATTTTATTTTATTCCCTGAAAAATTACTGTTGCTAAAAAATCGTGCACGGTAGTGCGCATCAACCTGTACACCGTTGTTCACAACGTGGTGCCGCTGTGCACGGTGATGCAATCGGTACACACAGTATTGCGTGTCTGACGACCACCTTATGCACGTTGTTCTTGGTCAGATGTGATTATGAAGTGCACAGTCCTGCGGATCAGAAGCATGACTGTGTTTTATCTGCACATTCTGCAAACAGAAGTAACAAAATGCTTTTCAACTCCTTTTTCTTAATAGATTTTACCATTTTTGCAAGGTTTTTCATTTTTTAATTTTAAACCAACTTCAAAGCTCCCTAAGACATGAATCAATCTTGTTCAAACCTACTAAAAACAGAATAAATTAACGATCAAGGAAATAAAAGCGAGAAATTAAATATTTACAACAATACCCTTAGCGTGTGAAAACACGCTCGCTAAATTTGTCAGCGAGTCGATAGCTAGACTCATTTTTTTCCACACTTGTTAAACGTGCGGGGCATTGACACGCCCTTTAGGATTTGGCTCCGTGTTAGTTGGAAGACCACCCGGGGGTCTCTCGGATAACATTTTATCCAACTGTCCCACCTGATTCTCAATGGTTTGTAATGAAGCCTTCTGGTCGACACATCGCATCATTATTCGATAAAATTATGAATCTGCAGGAATCGGTGAATTATCTGTAGATTATGCGAGAAAACGGTACAAGACCGAAGAAAGAATCGATACCTCGGGAAGCGGGCTAAAGAAAAGCAAGAAATTGACCTAAGTCAGCAGTAGCGCACCGCTACAATAAAAGAGTAACGGTGCGCTAGACGTGAAAACGACAAAACAAAAATTAGGTCAGATTAGAAGTAGCGCACCGCTACAACCAAACACATAACGGTGCGCTAGCCCGTTGAGCTCAGTGGACGAATTAGGTCGTAAACAGAATAGCGCACCGCTACAACCAAACATGTAACGGTGCGCTAGTGGTAAACAGTGGCCAACAATTTACCTATAAATAGCCCATCCGTTTTCAATAATAATGTTGGGGTTTTTCTACAAGTTTTCTGGCGAATTTCAAGGTCCGAATCAGTTATGATCAAGCCAATTCAATGCCATGAGTTCGTGCGAAAGCCTAGTCAATCCACCCCGTCAACTTAGTGCATGTTTATGGTTCGATTCCTTGTTCTTGAACATGTAGTCTAATCATTGTGCATGTTATTGGGCTGATGTATAGTATTTGTATATAGTTATGTGTTTTTAGTATTTGTGAACTTGTTTCTTGAATAAATTTGGTATTGTAATCTAGTTTGTATGAAATCTAAGTACTTGTTTATGTTTATCTTCATGATTGTATAATTGAATGTTTCATTGATGTTGTGTTCTTTATTGAGTTTGATTGTAGTGAGTAATGGATATGTTATCATTTGTATGTTAACTGCTTTTTATCACTTATTTGTAAATTCTGTTTACACCATGAGACCAGACCCAGAGATTGGTATTACACAATATATGTCTTATTTGATTAAGAGTACTTTCCTACACGTAAGGGTTCTTATGAATTATATGGTGTGGATTACATGTTCTTGTATGCGGTTAATGATCCTTGTTTAGTAGTTTTGGTCTGAAATTGCTATCTTGGTAGATTTGTATTCAAGACTTGTAAATGTGAAATTATTTGTTATATAGTCTACATAAATGCTTATCCTCGTGGCTGTATTGTGACCATCGGTATTGCTTTCTTTGATAAGTGAGGTTAGAAAACTCTTAACGGATGACTAATCTATCTTTAAAGGTTCACATAAATCAATAGCTCGCTAATGCATGATTATAGGTAATTTAAGATGGGACTTCGTCTTACTTTTCCGAAGAATTATTATGTTAGAAAATTCCGAAAGGTGACTAGCTGTCTTGCAATTGGAAAATTGATAAAGTACTTTGGTGAAATACATGTTAGATAACATGCTTAGGTTATTTGTGAAATAAGATATTTGTTATTTTTATATTTTTATTTTTCAGTTAATTTAGTTATACAACCAATCAATTATTTCTTCCTCTGGTAAAATAATAATAAGGATTCAGTACTTATAACATCTCACCTTTTATTTAAAGTGCTTATGTCTATATCAACTTTTGTCTGATTCCTGAACGATACCTGGATCTTACCAATACTTTACTGCATATGTGACGGGATACACTTGTCCTTTGTTGTGTGTGTTTTAATGTTAAGGTATAAACCATTTTTATAAATTTAAAACTTAAAATTGTGCTTAAAATCAACTGTTAAAATATACGCTCTGAGCACACACCAAGTTTTTGTAGATAAACAATAAATAAAAGGTTAGTAAACTATTATACCAAATAATAGATTGATAAACAAGTTTATCCGAAACAGGGGTTATTTGATATATTTAAACAACGTATACCTCGTATACGTACCTTGAATTTATGTGTGTATATAAATCAAAAATTGTGCTTAATCTATTATTTGATATATTTTTCAAATATACACCAAAGGACTACTAAATATATCAAATAATAGATTAGTAGCCCGTCAAGTTTTTGTCCTTTGGTGTATATAAATAAAAGGTTATTTGATGTATACACACCATTTTAGTAGTCCTTTGGTGTATATTTAAACAACGTATACCTCGTAACAGGGGTTATTTGATAAATAAAAGGTTATTTGATATAATGGTGTGTATATCAAATTTTCTGTTTCAGATAGAAAACTATTATTTGATAAATATATGGACACACATAAATATACGAGGTATACGAGGTATACGTTGGTGATATATTTGATATTCAAATATATCAAATAATAAACTATTATATCAAGTTTTTGTCCTTTGGTGTATATAAATCAATAGCTCGCTAATGCATGATTTTAGGTAATTTATGCGCTCAGAGCGTACATATACGGGATGCACTTGTCCTTTGTTGTGTGTGTTTTAATGACAGAGGGACTCATTTTTGCAATAGTCAGCTTGAAAAAGCTTTGTCCCGTTACGGTGTGCATCACCGTATTTCCACGCCCTATCATCCACAGACAAGTGGGCAAGTGGAAGTCACAAACCGAGGGTTGAAACGCATTCTTGAACGGTCTGTGGGTGCAAACCGTAAAGAATGGTCGGACAAACTAGATGAAGCACTGTGGGCTTTTCGTACAGCTTACAAGACTCCTATTGGGACTACTCCCTTTAGACTTGTATACGGAAAGGCATGCCATTTACCAGTGGAGTTGGAACACAAAGCTTTGTGGGCTCTTAAAACAGCAAATCTGGACTTAAAAACTGGAGGTGAAGCCCGGTTTCTCCAGATTCATGAATTGGAAGAATTACGACAACAAGCTTATGAAAGTTCCATTTTGTACAAGGAAAGAACAAAGAGATTGCATGATAAACGCTTGAAGAACCAGAAAGATATCCAAGCGGGAGATCTAGTTCTTTTGTACAATTCACGTTTGCGATTATTTCCAGGAAAACTTCATTCACGTTGGACAGGCCCATATATTGTGAAAAAGGTATATCCATATGGAGCTGTCTTAATTGAGGAAAAGAATGGAAATGAATTCAAAGTGAATGGGCATAGGTTGAAGTTGTACGTTGCCGGACCGATTAATTCGGTATTGGAGGTTTGTGAACTCCAAACCCCGCACACTTCATAAGTGTGGGGAGGAGAGTCTACGCTACTGACTCGAAGATTAAAAATGTAGCAAGAATGTCTCTGGACATTGTAGGTTTAAATTTAGTACTTAGTTAAATTTTAAATTATGTTTGTTTGAATTTATATTTGTTGTGAATAATTGTTCGAATCAGGTTTGGCTATTTAGAAAGTGAAATATGCGAAAACAAGAAATACAAACAGCGTTGAAATGACTACGCCACAAATTCTACTCAAACGAGTCAAATCAAGCCAAAAAGGGGAGTACATCTTTTCCTTTTCACATTATTAGTTTAAGTTCCTCATAATTACTTAACTAAAATGTATTTCACATTGGGGACAATGTGAAGTTCAAGTGTGGGGAGGGTTAAAAGATTGACTGTTTGTCCTTAATTGCTTAATTTTTGTACAAATAAAAAAATTAAAAAAAAAATTTAGCTTGTTTGTAAATATTTTTGTACATATTTGATTTATTCTTAACTAATAATTATACAAATGAGAAAATATTGATGTAATTTTAAAAAAATAAATTTTTTTTTAATTATTCATAAATTTGCATCTAAAATACACACCCAAATTAGTGAGTTTTGAGCCATTCAAAAACATTCATATGCTTTAAACTTCATTTTGTTGAGTGTGCCGCATATTAGTATACATTTCAGAACTTGTCTTGAATATACTTGTTTAAATCATTAACTGTAAAAATTATATAAAAATGATAGAGGCAATAGGATACAACCATGTGTTTACCTTTCTTGTTAAAAAAAAAAAAACCTTAAAAAAACCCAAAAATATTACCCAATAGTAAACCATGTTGAGCCCTTTCCTTTTTCGTTTGTTATAAACCCACCATTTTAACCATTTAAGCCTTTTTATTCTACCTTTTGAACTCATGTGTGAATTCCGGTTTAGTATAATTGTCTTATTATAGGAGTTTAGTTTGGGTCTTTTACCGGCAGACCTAAAAGAACTGGACATGCATTCATTTGATTCAAATTTGCTTTGCTGCTTACAATTCGCGAAACCAAGCTTACCGTCGGAGATTAGGGAGAAAATATTTCAACTAACTGGAGAAGTTAGAAAAAAGTGGCGACAACAAGAACAAACGCCACCATTTTGTGGGACTTCCAAAAGTGCAATGAAAAGAAGAGCAAAAAGATACGACAAATGCATTGGATGTGGAAACTGGTCTCACGAAGGAAGATGTAGAAAAAGTCAAACTGAATCCCAACATGAATATACACTTCTCATGAGAATGGGGGCTATTAGGCTCAATGCCGAACGGTCCATTAGAAAAGGAAGTAATGTTCACTACAGGATAAAGGAAGACATTCGACACATCAAAGATAAAACCGGTCTTGACAATCTGACCTTAAAAGAGTCACTTGGTTTGTGAATACATTGAAAAAAAAAAAAGAGTGAATTTACTTTTGTGTAAGGTTTGTTAGGATAATTTGCTAGACCGGATTACTACACATCACCCAGTAAATATCCAATCCTACCCTTAAACCTTAGCCAAGTTACAACCCACAATAAAAGTCCTCTTGATTTTTATAATTTTTATGTGTTAAATGATAAAAATGAGATTTCATTACAAGCGTATGTAAATGTTACTTTATGACCTGGCTTTTGAGTGATCACAGAAAATTACTAGTGCACAATTCACTAGTTTACACCAGTGAGCCGAGGGAAGTACATCAAAGATGCAAGTAAGTGAATAATTAGTGTTAAAAAAGCTATTTATTTTTGAAAGGTTGCATTAAGATTTCTCATTGTTATTATTATTAGTTAATTTTAAAACATTTATGTACATTATTGTGTGTTTAATTTTTCTGCTTTACTAATAAGTTTGTACATTTGTTTTGCTTAGGGACAAGCAAAAGCTCAAGTGTGGGGATATTTGATGTGTTTAGAATTATACACATCTTTTATATCAAATAACCCCTGTTTCAGATAGATTGTGTGCGTTTATCCGTTGTTTTCGATACTTATTCGATAAAATTATGAATCTGCAGGAATCGGTGAATTATCTATAGATTATGCGAGAAAACGGTACAAGACCGAAGAAAGAATCAATACCTCGGGAAACGTACCAAAGAAAAGCAAAAATTTGACCTAAGTCAGCAGTAGCGCACCGCTACAATAAAAAGAGTAACGGTGCGCTAGACGTGTAAACGACAAAACAAAAATTAGGTCAGATTAGAAGTAGCGCACCGCTACAACTAAACACATAACGGTGCGCTAGCCCGTTGAGCTCAGTGGACGAATTAGGTCGTAAACAGAATTCGTACTCCACTATGACGCGAACTTGACTTCAACGCAGCTTTCTCAATGATTGCATAGGCTTCATTGGGTGTTTTGGTTCCCAAATCTCCTCCTGCATAGACATCTAAACGTTCTTGTGAGTTATAGTTAAGTCCTTGGTAAAAGTTCAACACAAGTTGTCTTTTTGAAAACCCGTGATGTGGAACATCGATCAGAAGATCTTTGAACCTTTCCCAAGATGTGTGTAGAGATTCTCCTTCATCTTGTTTGAATGTCATAATACGGTTTTTAAGCTTAGTTGTCTTTTCTGGCGGGAAATATTTTTGCATGAAAAGATCTGCCAACTCGTTCCAAGTTATGATGGATCCCGCTGGAAGCGACAAAAGCCAAGATCGGGCTTTGCCTCGCAAAGAGAATGGAAACAGGCGCAAACGGATTGCGTCTGCAGAAACGTCAGTAATTTTAAAAGTTGAACAGACTTCGAGAAATGATGCGATGTGTCGACCAGGATCTTCATGATCTAGCCCGTCAAACTGCACAGAATTTTGTATCATATTAATTATACTTGATTTAATTTCAAAACTCCTTGATTCTATCTCTGGTCGATTAATGCTTGGTAGCAAGCCCTCTCCTCCTGGACGGTCGGTTTCATTCAAAGGCTGGTCGTCTTCTGCCATAATGTCTACTTTTTCTTCCTCCGAACTCTCGCTGTCCGACAGTATTATTGGTTCATCGATTGCGTCTGCAATCCTTTGTGCAACAACAAGTGCTCTTTCGTGTAGCCGCCTACTTCTTCTAAGGTTATTTACAGGTTCGTTGGCTGGCTCAGCTTTAAACGGATTCGGGGGCGTGGACATTAACCTATAAGTGAAAAATAAAGTATTTTACAGATAAAATAGTAATATTATACAAACTATAAATGCTAATACTATAATATAATGCACACATATATATACAATATATTAAATATTTCTAACTAATATTTACTCTATATATACAATTAAAAACTATGAAATTAACAACATCAGGCCCTGGTCCAGTGGTTGACCAGGGCGCGAATGAGTGTGTGGGCGCACAGACCCGAGTTCGATTCTCGGGGGCTGCCTCCATGCATATTTTTTTCTTATACCCGCCCTTCTCTCATGTACCTTTACAATATGAGACTAGCGGTGCGTGATTGTAAAAAAAAAAAAAATTTCTTTATGTGTTGCTAAAAAGTCGTACATGGTCGTGTATCAACCCACGTACAGCGGTTCGCAACACCATTTCGTTATGTGCATGGTAGTATAATCGGTCCCCACATTATTGCGTACCCGACAACTACCTTATGCAAATTGTTATTAACAAGTATTAATAAATGAATAAAAGACAGTTTAAATAAATAAATGAATACAAGAATACATAAATAAATAAATGAAATAAATAAATAAAATACGTGTGTAAGCGGTCCGATTTCGAACACTGCTATCAACGTACTGTACAGAAATGAAAATAAATAAATAAAATGACAGAAATAAAATGACTGAATTGAAGTAATGTAATAACTGTACAAAAATAAATAAATAACTGAAATGAAAAATAACTGAATTAAAAGTGCTGAAATTAAATTGCAGAAATTAAATGTTAGTTGACAGTAAATAAAGTTAGTGTGTGACTAATGAGAATTAACCCATGTCTCCACAGTTAGTAAAGTTAGAAAGTTAGTAATCCGTAAAGTTAGTAGTCCGTAAAGTTAGTAGTCCATAAAGTTAGTACCAAAACACAAATCTTATCACAAAAATTATGGTAGACTCGGCTGGTACAACCAAACACTTGCCACCACAAAGAAAAATATGACAGATTTGGATGGTAAAAATGTTAGAAAGTTAGAATTAATCAGAATAAATAAATAAATAAATGGTTATATAAACAATAAATAAAAGGTTAGTAATAAATAAAAAAATAATAATTACAAAAATGTACAAATATTAACAGTTATTTACAGTTTATACATTGGTAAAATAATAACTTGGATTGTTCCATTATTGACACCTTATCTTTTATTTAAAAATTATTTCTATGCATGTCCCCGGCAACGGCGCAAAAAACTTTGTGTGTGCTCAGAGCGTATATTTAAACAGTTGATTTTAAGCACAATTTTAAGTTTTAAATTTATAAAAATGGTTTATACCTTAACATTAAAACACACACAACAAAGGACAAGTGTATCCCGTCACATATGCAGTAAAGTATTGGTAAGATCGAGGTATCGTTCAGGAATCAGACAAAAGTTGATATAGACATAAGCACTTTAAATAAAAGGTGAGATGTTATAAGTACTGAATCTTTATTATTATTTTACCAGAGGAAGAAATAATTGATTGGTTGTATAACTAAATTAACTGAAAAATAAAAATATAAAAATAACAAATATCTTATTTCACAAATAACCTAAGCATGTTATCTAGCATGTATTTCATCAAAGCACTTTATCAATTTTCCAATTGCAAGACAGCTAGTCACCTTTCGGAATTTTCTAACATAATAATTCTTCGGAAAAGTAAGACGAAGTCCCATCTTAAGTTACCTAAAATCATGCATTAGCGAGCTATTGATTTATGTGAACCTTTAAAGATAGATTAGTCATCCGTTAAGAGTTTTCTAACCTCACTTATCAAAGAAAGCAATACCGATGGTCACAATACAGCCACGAGGATAAGCATTTATGTAGACTATATAACAAATAATTTCACATTTACAAGTCTTGAATACAAATCTACCAAGATAGCAATTTCAGACCAAAACTACTAAACAAGGATCATTAACCGCATACAAGAACATGTAATCCACACCATATAATTCATAAGAACCCTTACGTGTAGGAAAGTACTCTTGATCAAATAAGACATATATTGTGTAATACCAATCTCCGGGTCTGGTCTCATGGTGTAAACAGAATTTACAAATAAGTGATAAAAAGCAGTTAACATACAAATTATCACATATCCATTACTCAATACAATCAAACTCAATAAAGAACACAACATCAATGAAACATTCAATTATATAATCATGAAGATAAACATAAACAAGTACTTAGATTTCATACAAACTAGATTACAGTACCAAATTTATTCAAGAAATAAGTTCACAAATACTAAAAACACATAACTATATACAAATACTATACATCAGCCCAATAACATGCACAATGATTAGACTACATGTTTAAGAACAAGGAATCGAACCATAAACATGCACTAAGTTGACGGGGTGGATTGACTAGGCTTTCACACGAACTCGCGGCATCGAAGTAGCTTGATCATAACTGATTCGGACCTTGAATTTCACCAGAAAACTTGTAGAAAAACCCAAAATTATTATTGAAAACGGATGGGCTATTTATAGGTAAATTTTTGGCCACTGTTTACCACTAGCGCACCATTACATGTTTGGTTGTAGCGGTGCGCTATTCTGTTTACGACCTAATTCGTCCACTGAGCTCAACGGGCTAGCGCACCGTTATGTGTTTGGTTGTAGCGGTGCGCTACTTCTAATCTGACCTAATTTTTGTTTTGTCGTTTACACGTCTAGCGCACCGTTACTCTTTTATTGTAGCGGTGCGCTACTGCTGACTTAGGTCAATTTCTTGCTTTTCTTTAGCCCGCTTCCCGAGGTATCGATTCTTTCTTCGGTCTTGTACCGTTTTCTCGCATAATCTACAGATAATTCACCGATTCCTGCAGATTCATAATTTTATCGAATAAGTATCGAAAACAACGGATAAACGCACACAATCTATCTGAAACAGGGGTTATTTGATATAAAAGATGTGTATAATTCTAAACACATCAAATATCCCCACACTTGAGCTTTTGCTTGTCCCTAAGCAAAACAAATGTACAAACTTATTAGTAAAGCAGAAAAATTAAACACACAATAATGTACATAAATGTTTTAAAATTAACTAATAATAATAGCAATGAGAAATCTTAATGCAACCTTTCAAAAATAAATAGCTTTTTAACACTAATTATTCACTTACTTGCATCTTTGATGTACTTCCCTCGGCTCACTGGTGTAAACTAGTGAATTGTGCACTAGTAATTTTCTGTGATCACTCAAAAGCCAGGTCATAAAGTAACATTTACATAGGCTTGTAATGAAATCTCATTTTTATCATTTAACACATAAAAATTATAAAAATCAAGAGGACTTTTATTGTGGGTTGTAACTTGGCTAAGGTTTAAGGGTAGGATTGGATATTTACTGGGTGATGTGTTGCAATCCGGTCTAGCAAATTATCCTAACAAACCTCACACAAAAGTAAACACTCCTGACTATGTAAAAACTGGAAATATAAACAAGAAAACAGAAGCAAATGAAATACTGATACAATAATTTTTTTTTTCACAAACCAAGTGACTCTTTTAAGGTCAGATTGTCAAGACCTGTTTTATCTTTGATGTGTCGAATGTCTTCCTTTATCCTGTAGTGAACATTACTTCCTTTTCTAATGGACCGTTCGGCATTGAGCCTAATAGCCCCCATTCTCATGAGAAGTGTATATTCATGTTGGGATTCAGTTTGACTTTTTCTACATCTTCCTTTGTGAGACCAGTTTCCACTTCCAATGCATTTGTCGTATCTTTTTGCTCTTCTTTTCATTGCACTTTTGGAAGTCCCACAAAATGGTGGCGTTTGTTCTTGTTGTCGCCACTTTTTTCTAACTTCTCCAGTTAGGTGAAATATTTTCTCCCTAATCTCCGACGGTAAGCTTGGTTTCGCGAATTGTAAGCAGCAAAGCAAATTTGAATCAAATGAATGCATGTCCAGTTCTTTTAGGTCTGCCGGTAAAAGACCCAAACTAAACTCCTATAATAAGACAATTATACTAAACCGGAATTCACACATGGGTTCAAAAGGTAGAATAAAAAGGCTTAAATGGTTAAAATGGTGGGTTTATAACAAACGAAAAAGGAAAGGGCTCAACATGGTTTACTATTGGGTAATATTTTTGGGTTTTTTTAAGGTTTTTTTTTTTAACAAGAAAGGTAAACACATGGTTGTATCCTATTGCCTCTATCATTTTTTATATAATTTTTACAGTTAATGATTTAAACAAGTATATTCAAGACAAGTTCTGAAATGTATACTAATATGCGGCACACTCAACAAAATGAAGTTTAAAGCATATGAATGTTTTTGAATGGCTCAAAACTCACTAATTTGGGTGTGTATTTTAGATGCAAATTTATGAATAATTAAAAAAAAATTTATTTTTGAAAATTACATCAATATTTTCTCATTTGTATAATTATTAGTTAAGAATAAATCAAATATGTACAAAAATATTTACAAACTAGCTAAATTTTTTTTTTTTAAATTTGTACAAAAATTAAGCAATTAAGGACAAACAGTCAATCTTTTAACCCCTCCCCACACTTGAACTTCACATTGTCCTCAATGTGAAATACATTTTAGTTAAGTAATTATGAGGAACTTAAACTAATAATGTGAAAAGGAAAAGATGTACTCCCGTTTTTGGCTTGATTTGACTCGTTTGAGTAGAATTTGTGATTTCAACGCTGTTTTTATTTCTTGTTTTCGCATATTTCACTTTCTAAATAGCCAAACCTGATTCAAACAATTATTCACAACAAATATAAATTCAAACAAACATAATTTAAAATTTAACTAAGTACTGAATTTAAACCTACAATGTCCAGAGACATTCTTGCTACATTTTTAATCTTCGAGTCAGTAGCGTAGACTCTCCTCCCCACACTTATGAAGTGTGCGGGGTTTGGAGTTCACAAATCTCCAATACCGAATTAATCGGTCCGGCAACGTACAACTTCAACCTATGCCCATTCACTTTGAATTCATTTCCATTCTTTTCCTCAATTAAGACAGCTCCATATGGATATACCTTTTTCACAGTATATGGGCCTGTCCAACGTGAATGAAGTTTTCCTGGAAATAATCTCAAACGTGAATTGTACAACAGAACTTGATCTCCCGCTTGGAATTCTTTCTGGTTCTTCAAGCGTTTATCATGCAATCTCTTTGTTCTCTCTTTGTACAAAATGGAACTTTCATAAGCTTGTTGTCGTAATTCTTCCAATTCATGGATCTGGAGAAACCGGGCTTCACCTCCAGTTTTTAAGTCCAGATTTGCTGTTTTAAGAGCCCACATTGCTTTGTGTTCCAATTCCACTGGTAAATGGCATGCCTTTCCGTATACAAGTCTAAAGGGAGTAGTCCCAATAGGAGTCTTGTAAGCTGTACGAAAAGCCCACAGTGCTTCGTCTAGTTTGTCCGACCATTCTTTACGGTTTGTTCCCACAGACCGTTCAAGAATTCTTTTCAGCCCTCGGTTTGTGACTTCCACTTGCCCACTTGTCTGTGGATGATAGGGCGTGGAAATACGGTGATGCACACCGTAATGGGACAAAGCTTTTTCAAGCTGGGTGTTACAAAAATGAGTCCCTCTGTCACTGATAAGTGCCTTTGGGGCACCAAACCTGGCAAACAAACTTTTCAGAAATCTCACGACTGACCTGGCATCATTTGTGGGTAAAGCTTGAGCTTCTGCCCATTTCGAGACATAGTCTACTGCAACCAGGATGTATTTATTACCTCGTGAGGGGGGAAATGGTCCCTTGAAGTCTATCCCCCAAATATCGAAGACTTCACAAACTTGTATCCAATGCTGAGGCATCTCATTGCGTGCTGAGATATTCGTTGCTCTCTGACAAGCATCACATGCTCTAACATACTCATGCGCATCACGAAAAATTGTGGTCCAAAAGAATCCAGAGTCTAACACTTTCTTTGCAGTGTAGTTCACTCCATGATGACCTCCGGTTGGTCCCTCGTGACAGTGGCGCAGAATGCTAGTTGCCTCCTCTCCAAATACACATCTTCGGATAACCTGATCGGCTCCGATCCTAAACAAGTATGGTTCGTCCCAGATATAATACTTCAGATCTGCAAAGAACTTCCTCTTTTCTTGATATGATAATCCTTTGATAAGGATTCCACATGCGAGGTAGTTTGCATAATCGGCGAACCATGGTGACTCGTTATTCATCTCGATACTCAAAAGAAATTCGTGGGGGAAATTGTCATTTATTGGCTCCTCCACTGAATTATCTAAATTGCCATGCTCAAGTCTCGAGAGATGATCGGCTGCAACATTTAAAGCTCCCGTTTTATCTTGGATCTCTATGTCAAATTCTTGTAATAACAAGATCCATCGAATAAGACGCGGTTTTGCATCTTGTTTGCTAAAAAGGTATTTAATTGCCGCATGATCTGTGTTCACTATTGTTTTGGACAACACAAGGTACGATCTGAATTTATCGAACGCATATACTACCGCCAAAAGCTCTTTCTCAGTAGTTGTATAATTCTCTTGAGCATCATGTAGAGTTTTACTGGCATAGTATATAGGGTGAAAATGCTTCTCCCTTCATTGTCCTAAGACTGCTCCTATTGCATAATCGCTTGCATCGCACATTATCTCAAATGGTAATGTCCAATCTGGTGCAACTAAAATTGGGGCTTCGATAAGCTTTTGTTTCAGTTGTTTGAAAGCTTTCATACAATCGTCTGAAAAGACAAACGGAGCATCTTTTTCTAACAAACGGGTCATAGGTCTTGCGATTTTTGAAAAGTCTTTAATGAATCGCCTATAGAACCCTGCATGACCTAGGAAACTTCTAATCGCTCTAACCGAGGTAGGTGGAGGAAGTTTAGAAATGATATCCACTTTTACTGGATCAACTTCCAACCCTGCTTCAGAAATTTTGTGCCCAAGAACTATCCCTTCTTTCACCATGAAGTGACATTTCTCCCAGTTAAGCACAAGATTAGTTTCCTCACATCTCATCAACATTCTTTTCAAATTTCCAAGACATTGATCAAAAGAACTCCCGAATACAGAAAAGTCATCCATGAATACTTCCATGGAGTCCTCAATCATGTCATGGAAAATAGCAATCATGCAACGCTGGAATGTAGCTGGTGCATTACACAGTCCAAAAGGCATACGCCTGTAGGCAAATGTGCCGAAAGGACATGTAAAAGTAGTTTTCTCCTGATCTTCAGGAGCGATTGGAATTTGAAAGTACCCTGAAAACCCATCCAAGAAACAGAAGTATGACTTCCCCGACAGACGTTCCAACATCTGATCGATGAATGGAAGCGGAAAGTGGTCCTTACGGGTGGCTTCATTGAGTTTGCGATAATCGATGCAAACTCGCCATCCTGTGACGGTACGGGTAGGAATAAGTTCATCTCTATCATTTGGAACTACAGTAATACCACCTTTCTTAGGTACTACTTGCACTGGACTTACCCAAACTGAATCAGATATGGGGTAAATCAGACCTGCGTCTAGCAGCTTGATTACTTCCTTCTTCACCACGTCTTGCATGTTTGGATTCAGGCGCCTTTGATGCTGCGCTCTAGGCTTGTAATCGTCTTCCATGAGAATCTTATGAGTACAAAAGGATGGATTAATACCTTTTATATCCATAATTTTCCAGGCCATGGCTTTCTTGTGAATCTTTAGAACCTCAAGAAGCTGTCGCTTCTCCTCTTTTTCTAAGGTTGCTGAAATGATGACTGGCAAGTGACACTCCTCGTCTAGAAATGCATACTCGAGATGCGGAGGGAGTTCTTTCAACTCCAAGGACGGTGGTTCTTCAACTGATGGCTTTGATTTTTCTTCAACTTCACGATTTAGTTCCACAAATTGATTTGGGCTTTGAAAATTATTTACATCAGATGGTTGTTTCATTTTTGGATATATGTCCGAATCAATTTCTTCAACAGTGCTTTGAAAATGAGAGCTTACACATGTATCAACTATGTCAACACAGTATAGTACATCATCGTGACTTTGCGGATGTTGCATTGATCGTTTAATATCAAAAGTCACGTGCTCGTCATCTACTCGGAGCGTGATTTGGCCAGCTGCCACATCAACAATTGTCCTCGCAGTGTTGAGGAATGGGCGTCCGAGTATCAAAGGCACTTTTGAATCTTCGTCCATATCAAGAATTACAAAATCCACGGGAAAAACAAATTTATCAATTTTAACAAGCATGTTTTCTACGAATCCACGAGGATATTTGATTGATTGATCTGCAAGTCGAATGCTCATTCTAGTAGGTGTAGGTTCTCCCAGATCTAACTTAGCAAAAACCTTATAAGGCATAAGGTTTATGCTTGCTCCTAGATCTGCTAGTGCGTTACTGACTGTCATGTTTCCAATGAGACATGGAAGGGTAAAATTGCCCGGGTCTCCCATCTTTTCAGGTAGACGGTTTTGGAGAACGGCTGAACAGTTTTCATTCATCAACACACAAGATAAACTTTCGAGTTTCTGTTTATTTGTGAGGATGTCTTTCAAGAACTTTGCATATTTAGGCATTTGAGCTAATGCTTCAACAAATGGTATGTTTATGTGCAATTGTTTAAACATTTCTAAGAATTTACCATGTTGTTCTTCGTTCTTTTGCTTCTTCAATCTGCTTGGATATGGAATAGGAGGGACGAATTCTTTAACTGGCTCCCGAAACTGTGCTGTACTTGCTGGGTCTAGCCTAGCGTGCACCTCGTCTGAAGCGTCAGTTTGGACAGGATCGGTAATCGATGGGTCCGATTTTTCAGGTCATGTTGCTCTACCACTCCTCGTCATAACTGCATTCACATGCCCTCTTGGGTTTGGTTCTGTGTTACTTGGAAGGCCACCCGGTGGTCTTTCCGATAACATCTTTGCCAATTGGCCGACTTGATTCTCAATGGTTTGAAGTGATGCCTTCTGGCTCCGCAATTCTCCTTCTTGTGCCATAAACCGCTCCTCATGCTGCTGGTATCGTTTTTCAAATAATTGATTAGCATTATTAGAGTTATTTAATAGTTGTGCCATCATTTCTTCTAATTTTGAATTGGGTTGAGAGGTTTGAGGCTGTTGAGATTGGGAAGTGTTTCCTAAATCTGAATTGTTAAAACGTGGTTGAAAGGTTTGTCCTAATGGCTGAAAAGGTTGATTTTGGGATTGATAGAATTGTTTTTGGGGCTGAAAGGATTGCCCTGATGATTGTTGTGGTGCGGGTGCACGTTGAGCGAATCCAAGTGGATTTTGGTTATTGGAATTGGATTTCCAACCAAAGTTTGGATGATTTCTCCAACCTGGATTGTACGTGTTACTGTAGGGGTTATTTTGGGGCCTGATTGGATTGCCCAAATAGTCCACCTCTTCGTGGCCTGTAAACATAACACCCTGCTCACATGTACCTGGCTCGTGTGACACTCCACATAGCTCACATGATGATTGTACTTTTGAAGCATTCTGAGCTTGGTCAAACTTTGCTGCCAAAGCTCCAATCTGTGCTGAAAGAGCCGTATACGTATCTACTTGATGAACTCCAGGATTGGATTCAACTTTAATTCGTACTCCACTGTAACGCGAACTTGACTTCAACGCAGCTTTTTCAATGATTGCATAGGCTTCATTGGGAGTTTTGGTTCCCAAATCTCCTCCTGCATAGACATCTAAACGTTCTTGTGAGTTATAGTTAAGTCCTTGGTAAAAGTTCAACACAAGTTGTCTTTTTGAAAACCCGTGATGTGGAACATCGATCAGAAGATCTTTGAACCTTTCCCAAGCTGCATGTAGAGATTCTCCTTCATCTTGTTTGAATGTCATAATACGGTTTTTAAGCTTAGTTGTCTTTTCTGGCGGGAAGTATTTTTGCATGAAAAGATCTGCCAACTCGTTCCAAGTTGTGATGGATCCCGCTGGAAGCGACAAAAGCCAAGATCGGGCTTTGCCTCGAAAAGAGAATGGAAACAGGCGCAAACGGATTGCGTCTGCAGAAACGTCAGTAATTTTAAAAGTTGAACAGACTTCGAGAAATGATGCGATGTGTCGACCAGGATCTTCGTGATCCTTGCCATCAAATTGCACAGAATTTTGTATCATATTAATTATACTAGATTTAATTTCAAAACTAGGTGCTTCTATCTCAGGTCGATTAATGCTTGGTAGCAAGCCCTCTCCTCCTGGACGGTCGGTTTCATTCAAAGGCTGGTCGTCTTCTGCCATAATGTCTACTTTTTCTTCCTCCGAACTCTCGCTGTCCGACAGTATTATTGGTTCATCGATTGCGTCTGCAATCCTTTGTGTAACAACAAGCGCTCTTTCGTGTAGCCGCCTACTTCTTCTAAGGTTATTTACAGGTTCGTTGGCTGGCTCAGCTTTAAACGGATTCGGGGGCGTGGACATTAACCTACAAGTGAAAAAGAAAGTATTATACAGATAAAATAATAATATTATACAAACTATAAATGCTTAAACTATACACATATATATATATATATATATACTATATTAAATATTTCTAACTAATATTTACTATATATATACAATTGAAAACTATGAAATAAACAATATCAGGCCCTGGTCCAGTGGTTGACCAGGGCGCGAATGAGTGTGTGGGCGCACAGACCCGAGTTCGATTCTCGGGGGCTGCCTCCATGCATATTTTTTTCTTATACCCGCCCTTCTCTCATGTACCTTTACAATATGAGACTAGCGGTGCGTGATTGTAAAAAAAATATTTTTTTTTATGTGTTGCTAAAAAGTCGTACATGGTCGTGTATCAACCCACGTACAGCGGTTTGCAACGCCATTTCGTTATGCGCATGGTAGTATAATTGGTCCCCACATTATTGCGTACCCGATTACTACCTTATGCAAATTGTTATTAACAAGTATTAATAAATGAATAAAAGACAGTTAAATAAATAAATAAATGAATACAAGAATAAATAAATAAATAAATGAAATAAATAAATAAAATACGTGTGTAAGCGGTCCGATTTCGAACACTGCTATCAACGTACTGTACAGAAATGAAAATAAATAAATAAAATGACAGAAATAAAATGACTGAATTGAAGTAATGTAATAACTGTACAAAAATAAATAAATAACTGAAATGAAAAATAAATGAATTAAAAGTGCTGAAATTAAATTGCAGAAAATAAATGTTAGTTGACAGTAAATAAAGTTAGTGTGTGACTAATGAGAATTAACCCATGTCTCCACAGTTAGTAAAGTTAGAAAGTTAGTAGTCCGTAAAGTTAGTAGTCCGTAAAGTTAGTAGTCCATAAAGTTAGTACCAAAACACAAATCTTATCACAAAAATTATGGTAGACTCGGCTGGTACAACCAAACACTTGCCACCACAAAGAAAAATATGACAGATTTGGATGGTAAAAATGTTAGAGAGTTAGAATTAATCAGAATAAATAAATAAATAAATGGTTATATAAACAATAAATAAAAGGTTAGTAATAATAAAAAGAAATAAATAATTACAAAAATGTACAAATATTAACAGTTATTTACAGTTTATACATTGGTAAAATAATAACTTGGATTGTTCCATTATTGACACCTTATCTTTTATTTAAAAATAATTACTATGTCTGTTCCCCGGCAACGGCGCCAAAAACTTGGTGTGTGCTCAGAGCGTATATTTAAACAGTTGATTTTAAGCACAATTTTAAGTTTTAAATTTATAAAAATGGTTTATACCTTAACATTAAAACACACACAACAAAGGACAAGTGCATCCCGTCACATATGCAGTAAAGTATTGGTAAGATCCAGGTATCGTTCAGGAATCAGACAAAAGTTGATATAGACATAAGTATTTTAAATAAAAGGTAAGATGTTATAAGTACTAAATCTTTATTATTATTTTACCAAAGGAAGAAATAATTGATTGGTTGTATAACTAAATTAAATGAAAAATTAAAAATATAAAAATAACAAATATCTTATTTCACAAATAACCTAAGCATGTTATCTAGCATGTATTTCATCAAAGCACTTTATCAATTTTCCAATTGCAAGACAGCTAGTCACCTTTCGGAATTTTCTAACATAATAATTCTTCGGAAAAGTAAGACGAAGTCCCATCTTAAATTACCTAAAATCATGCATTAGCGAGCTATTGATTTATGTAAACCTTTAAAGATAGATTAGTCATCCGTTAAGAGTTTTCTAACCTCACTTATCAAAGAAAGCAATACCGATGGTCACAATACAGCCACGAGGATAAGCATTTATGTAGACTATATAACAAATAATTTCACATTTACAAGTCTTGAATACAAATCTACCAAGCTAGCAATTTCAGACCAAAACTACTAAACAAGGATCATTAACCGCATACAAGAACATGTAATCCACACCATATAATTCATAAGAACCCTTACGTGTAGGAAAGTACTCTTGATCAAATAAGACATATATTGTGTAATACCAATCTCCGGGTCTGGTCTCATGGTGTAAACAGAATTTACAAATAAGTGATAAAAAGCAGTTAACATACAAATTATCACATATCCATTACTCAATACAATCAAACTCAATAAAGAACACAACATCAATGAAACATTCAATTATATAATCATGAAGATAAACATAAACAAGTACTTAGATTTCATACAAACTAGATTACAGTACCAAATTTATTCAAGAAATAAGTTCACAAATACTAAAAACACATAACTATATACAAATACTATACATCAGCCCAATAACATGCACAATGATTAGACTACATGTTTAAGAACAAGGAATCGAACCATAAACATGCACTAAGTTGACGGGGTGGATTGACTAGGCTTTCACACGAACTCCCGGCATCGAAGTAGCTTGATCATAACTGATTCGGACCTTGAATTTCACCAGAAAACTTGTAGAAAAACCCAACATTATTATTGAAAACGGATGGGCTATTTATAGGTAAATTTTTGGCCACTGTTTACCACTAGCGCACCGTTACATGTTTGGTTGTAGCGGTGCGCTATTCTGTTTACAACCTAATTCGTCCACTGAGCTCAACGGGCTAGCGCACCGTTATGTGTTTGGTTGTAGCGGTGCGCTACTTCTAATCTGACCTAATTTTTGTTTTGTCGTTTACACGTCTAGCGCACCGTTACTCTTTTATTGTAGCGGTGCGCTACTGCTGACTTAGGTCATTTTCTTGCTTTTCTTTAGCCCGCTTCCCGAGGTATCGATTCTTTCTTCGGTCTTGTACCGTTTTCTCGCATAATCTACAGATAATTCACCGATTCCTGCAGATTCATAATTTTATCGAATAAGTATCGAAAACAACGGATAAACGCACACAATCTATCTAAAACATGGGTTATTTGATATAAAAGATGTGTATAATTAATCTATTATTTGATATACACACCATTTTAGTAGTCCAGAAAACTTGGTGAAAATATATATCAAATAACCCCTGTTACGAGGTATATATAAACAACGTATATATACCTCGTATATATACCTCTAACACGTATTTGTGTGTCCATATATTTATATACGTTGGTGTATATTTAAACAACGTATACCTCGTATACCTCGTATATTTATGTGTGTCCATATATTTATATACGCTCTGAGCGTATATAAATAAAAGGTTAGTAAACTATTATATCAAGTTTTTGTAGATAAACAATAAATAAAAGGTTAGTAAACTATCTGAAACAGGGGTTATTTAAATATACGCTCTGAAATTGCTATCTTGGTAGATTTGTATTCAAGACTTGTAAATGTGAAATTTAAAACTACACCAAGTTTGGATATCAACTGTTTAAATTTGATCATATATGGACTACTAACTTGGTGTGTAAACTTAAACTACGCTCTGAGCACACACCAAGTCATTAGCCAAGTTACAACCCACAATAAAAGTCCTCTTGATTTTTATAATTTTTATGTGTTAAATGATAAAAATGAGATTTCATTACAAGCCTATGTAAATGTTACTTTATGACCTGGCTTTTGAGTGATCACAGAAAACTTAAAATTGAGTGATCACATAAAATTACTAGGCCACTTGATATATTTTTCAAATATATACCAAAGGACTACTAATCTATTATTTGACGGGCTAGATCAAATAATAGATTGATAAACAGTCATTAAAGCTTTTATTTAAATAGTGCGTTTATCTGAAACGGCGCCAAAAACTTGGTGTGTTCCATTATTGACACCTTATCTTTTATTTAAAAATTATTTCTATGCATGTCCCCGGCAACGGCGCCAAAAACTTGGTGTGTGCTCAGAGCGTATATTTAAACAGTTGATTTTAAGCACAATTTTAAGTTTTAAATTTATAAAAATGGTTTATACCTTAACATTAAAACACACACAACAAAGGACAAGTGCATCCCGTCACATATGCAGTAAAGTATTGGTAAGATCCAGGTATCGTTCAGGAATCAGACAAAAGTTGATATAGACATAAGTATTTTAAATAAAAGGTAAGATGTTATAAGTACTAAATCTTTATTATTATTTTACCAAAGGAAGAAATAATTGATTGGTTGTATAACTAAATTAAATGAAAAATTAAAAATATAAAAATAACAAATATCTTATTTCACAAATAACCTAAGCATGTTATCTAGCATGTATTTCATCAAAGCACTTTATCAATTTTCCAATTGCAAGACAGCTAGTCACCTTTCGGAATTTTCTAACATAATAATTCTTCGGAAAAGTAAGACGAAGTCCCATCTTAAATTACCTAAAATCATGCATTAGCGAGCTATTGATTTATGTAAACCTTTAAAGATAGATTAGTCATCCGTTAAGAGTTTTCTAACCTCACTTATCAAAGAAAGCAATACCGATGGTCACAATACAGCCACGAGGATAAGCATTTATGTAGACTATATAACAAATAATTTCACATTTACAAGTCTTGAATACAAATCTACCAAGATAGCAATTTCAGACCAAAACTACTAAACAAGGAACATTAACCGCATACAAGAACATGTAATCCACACCATATAATTCATAAGAACCCTTACGTGTAGGAAAGTATTCTTAATCAAATAAGACATATATTGTGTAATACCAATCTCCGGGTCTGGTCTCATGGTGTAAACAGAATTTACAAATAAATGATAAAAAGCAGTTAACATACAAATTATCACATATCCGTTACTCAATACAATCAAACTCAATAAAGAACACAACATCAATGAAACATTCAATTATACAACCATGAAGATAAACATAAACAAGTACTTAGATTTCATACAAACTAGATTACAATACCAAATTTATTCAAGAAACAAGTTCACAAATACTAAAAACACATAACTATATACAAATACTATACATCAGCCCAATAACATGCACAATGATTAGACTACATGTTCAAGAACAAGGAATCGAACCATAAACATACACTAAGTTGACGGGGTGGATTGACTAGGCTTTCGCACGAACTCGCGGCATCGAAGTAGCTTGATCATAACTGATTCGGACCTTGAAATTCGCCAGAAAACTTGTAGAAAAACCCAACATTATTATTGAAAACGGATGGGCTATTTATAGGTAAATTTTTGGCCACTGTTTACCACTAGCGCACCGTTACATGTTTGGTTGTAGCGGTGCGCTATTCTGTTTACGACCTAATTCGTCCACTGAGCTTAACGGGCTAGCGCACCGTTATGTGTTTGGTTGTAGCGGTGCGCTACTTCTAATCTGATCTAATTTTTGTTTTGTCGTTTACACGTCTAGCGCACCGTTGCTCTTTTACTGTAGCGGTGCGCTACTGCTGACTTAGGTCAATTTCTTGCTTTTCTTTAGCCCGCTTCCCGAGGTATCGATTCTTTCTTCGGTCTTGTACCGTTTTCTCGCATAATCTACAGATAATTCACCAATTCCTGCAGATTCATAATTTTATCGAATAAGTATCGAAAACTGTGACAACCCGCACTAAACCAGGTATCCGTACGACTTAATTAATGATTAATTACTGCTAAATTACTGTGCTTAACTGAAATTTGCTGATAAACTGCTACCTGCATACTGATACATGCACTTACTTGCATCATACTTTAATTGTTGTCACTACATTATTTACATGCTGAACCCTAGTGGCAAACTTGATGCACAAAAAGCACAGTAGCACTAAACGGATACACATTGAACATGCTGATATAACCAGCATCAGGCAGACACTGCCTCTAAGGCCTGTTAAGAGCCTCAAATATTTGGCTACACTGGTAGTGAGTGTAGGGTTATAAGGATTGTGGAACTGCGTCTCTAGGAATAAGATACACTGATTGGATGTGCCAAAAACGTACTTTAAATACAAAATTCTGCGCTTTATTATAGAACTCAGCATTTTAAATTGCTAATACAGTGCAAAAACACTTCAGAACGGTCCCGTATATTTTCCTAAGTACCGGGAATAATTTACGTCACAAAAATATACATAAAGGACCTTTGTCGACATAATTAAATATTTTAACGGAACGGTATTTAATCGTATAACCGGACATTACCCGGGACACTAAATTTTTGGCAGACACTTTGTTTTACTATTTATGGCTACTAATGATCCCCGTATGCCATAACACCCGCTAAAAATAAAACCTACTAACTTACCATCCCACACTTGAGTTATAACTTATGGTTAGACTTTAGTTGAAAATTTTCAACTATACCCCCCCCCCCCCCAACGACATTAGTTCCCAAGTGGGACCCCACATATCATCTTCCCATACCTTGTGGATTTGTTGATTAAAATATGAGATATGTTGCTTGTCAATCTAACCAAGATAAGTGATATGATTATAAGTAGCATGGTTCCATAAGATATTCATCATTTCCACCAAGATTACACATTTCACTTCATCTCTCTCTCTCTATTCGGTTCTACCACAACCGAATCCACCACCACACTCCAACATTCATCATCTTCTTCATTTACACATACCATTCAAGCCTTGAAGATCAACCATGGAAGGTGCAACTTGAGGGCATTGCAAGAGAGCATTGTTCTTGCTTGATTCTACATCTTTTCTCATCATTTTGACACAAGATTCTTCCCTAGCTAGAGGCTAGTAGTAAGTTTCTTCATGCTTGATCTCATCTTGTTCGAAATTTATGGCATTTAACATGTAGTGTTGTTGTTTAAATCACTAAATCACAAGAATATAAGAAAAATGTGAAAACATAAGTTATGAACATTAAATCTACATAAAAGTTTACTTGTGTATGATTTATGAAATGGAATCTTGTCGGTTTAAGGGTTGGTTAACACATACTTGATATTTAAAAGTCGTTTTCTTGTTTAACCCGCTAATCGGACACTTATGACGCGATTTAATAACATCGAAATCACAAAACAGCATGCTGAGTCACTGTTTCAGCCGCCTTTAACAGGCTGTAAACATGCCTTAAAAACTCGAAAAAACAGAATTTCAAAAGCCAAAATCGTGTCATTTCGAAAAACGAAGAAAATGGCGCTGGAATCATATTTTTCTGATGTCGGTTACTATTTTAAAAATCTGTTTCCGTGACAGCAGCTAGGGCTGTTTGTTACTGCAGAAAATTGGGCTGTGTATTTTCAATCACAACCTAAAACCTGAACCGAACCAGCTCCTGAAACTTTTATCAAAGATGAACACAGATGTATTTGTGACCCTCAAACTGGATTTTCGATAAACGGACTTACGGGGAATTTTCGGCGAATTTTTCCGTAAACTGTGATCAGAATGTGACAAATCTGACCACAGTTCGGTAAACGATTTTCTGTAAATTTTTGGTAATGAACTGGACCCCGAAATTTTTACACAATAATTTGTGGGTCGTTTATGACGTTCCACAAAAATCTGGGAATTTTTGGAAAGGGTTAAGTATTTTATTTAATCGCCCGAAAACGGTCTAGTTTTCACATATTTAAACTGAAAATAACAATGGTAGTATTTTGCGTGTTAAAACGTAAAGGTTGATTGATGATGATCATGAGTTGATTTCAAAAAGAAAATGATACGCTTGAAAGCGTGGCCACCTCCAGTTACAGAGGAAACTCTGGCGAAATTTTCTAAAAACCTAACACTTAGAATTATTTACACAACAAGTGTTAGAACTATTTTCGACATATTTTCGAAACATAAATTTCGCCATGACATTATTTACTAAATATTCGGAGGTGGGGTTTTCACAAAGATTAACGTGATAAATATATTTGTCACAGCACTGTTTATGATTATTTTGTGAAATACATAAATATTATTTTAGAGTGGAAATAATATTTACAAGCGTTAATGATTCCAAAACTTTACGAACGCTTCCATAACTATATAAGTTACACTGGTAATTACATTACCACACGATTGATAAAACGTAACTTACGCACATGTGTTGTATCCCCCATCCTTGGGAAGGAGTTTAACTACCAAGTATATACAAAAAGTAAACACGAAATAGTTGTCTAACTATTTCCCAAAAACATAAACTATAAAGCTAAGGCACGGCCGTCCGTCTAATAGAATTAGCACTTGTAGGTCGTCGCGCAGCTTTCTGATTCAGGGATACTTGGTAGAGACGCCTCACTGTGAGTTCATGTCCCCCTTTTCTCTAACTGTTTTCAGTTTACTTAACCGCGGGGGTGAAATACATGTTACTATGATTTACGAGTACTTTACAACGGTATGTTTAACGTAAGGAGGTGTTATACGATCATGTGAGTGGATAGGAACAACATGGGGCCATTAGTCCTCATGGAGGGACCGAGGGACAGGAGCGGTAGATCTATCTGGGTGTAGCGAGCCCAGCCCCCGGCCAAACTAGAAACGGACCGTGGGGTGACTTTGTCCACATACTTTGCCGTGGCGAAATCTGCTAGGTTTGAGTCTCCCTATTTGCACTTCACATATGTCAGTGGCCTTGCAAACCATTGGTGATCACAAGTCCTCTTACACTGCTACATACCACAACTATTTTTTATACTCACAAGTGTTTTACATACTCACTTACACATGAACTCGCTCAACATTATTGTTGATTTTTCAACTCACATGTATTTCAGGAAATTAAAACGGATTTGGCACGGTATGGAACGTTTTCCGCTGCACTTGTCATGGAGTCATCAGGGTTTAGGGGATGTGTCTCTTCCCTGGACAAGACACAGTCCTTAAACCACGTTTATGTTATGTTATAAGTTGTAATGTCTACTGAACAAGGTTATGGTTGTATGTTAAAACAATGGTACTGTATGTTGTTTTCAAAACTTAATGGATGACTTGCATGGTTTTTATTTCATATAGCTTTGTTATGATTAAGCTATGGTATTAAGAAGTCACACCAAAAGTTAACCACGCTTCCGCAAAGCCAGGGTGTGACAGCTTGGTATCAGAGCCCTGGTCATAGCGAACTAGGATTCTCTCTCGAGTCTAGACTATGATCACTAGGGCTCTCACGAAAACATTTTACTGCATACCACTTAAGTCCAGATCCACAACTTTTTACCAACAAATGTTGAGCACATTTTATCCATTATTCTAGGCTCAGTCTGGGAGGCTGAGGTTCGGGCTAGTGGGACTAGGAGTGTTGGCTAGTGGGACTAGGAGTGTTGGCTAGTGGGACTAGGAAGTGTTGGTTTGAATGCTTGCTTGATGACTTATGTGACTATTTAATTATATGATTGACAATTTGTACATGTTTGTGTATATGTTACAGACACATGGATTCTACAGGCACTGGTGGTTCAGGCACCACAGGCCCTAGGCCTATCGTTTCAGACGACATTGAGTCATCGGAGCACGAGGTTTATACGTCAGACTTCACCAGCACGGATGATGATGACTTTCAGCCATTCGCCTTACCCGACGGCGTTGATGAGCTCCCAGTTGATCTTCCAGCCGGGGATCTACCACTCGTTGTGATCCCTGCTCCAGTACCCCTTGCATCATACCCTGTTTTACCCATCGACGACGAGGAGGGCGACGTCGATATGTTTGAGGAGGAGCCTTTGGAGGATGCTCAGGGCGAGGCCCTACCTGCTGTTGCTCCCTTACTGATCGCAGATGCTCCGGCTGCGGAGTCACCTGCTCATTCCCCAGTCGCGGACTCCTTTGAGTCTGTGGCTTCTGTACCCACACATGCTCATAGTGCGCAGCACTTCTCCCATGGGTCCGATTCTGACCAGGCTTTTTCTGTTGCTCCCATACCTGGACTTGTTTTTGACCATGACGACGAGGGAGATTCAGATCCTGTGTTTCCCCCGGGATTTGATCCTGACCGTGATTTAGAGTTTGTCCCGATGGACGAGTTGATGGAGGATCCAGCAGATCCTATTGACCCTTTTGATCCGATTGATCCCGATTTTGATTTTGACATGGCGTTTGATGACTTGGAGCCTGCCATTGCACCTGAGCAGGCAGCTGCCCTTGACCCTTTACCAGAGCATGACCCTGTGCATGCTGATGTACCTTTTGAGCCCATTGCTGATGATCACCACATAGATGTTCCTGTTGATCCCATTGTTCCTTTACCCATTGTTGCTGTACCAGTTGACCCCCCTTTCGAGCACTTGGCACCCGTTCACCCTGTTGTTGCTCCCTTATTTGATCCCGTTCCCCTAGAGCCCGGACATGCACTGTTCGCGGCACATATGGATCCACCGGACGAGCCTGCACAGCACGGGTGGATACCGGCTGATGAGGACGTTCCACCGTTACACCCACAGATCCCAGACACTCGACACGTTGACTTTTCGTTTCAGGTTCCCATGTATATACCTCCAGCGGGGCCTGGAGAGGGCTCTTCAGCCCACCCATCAGGGCATGTACCGATGCCCATGCCTTTCATGCCTCAGATGCCGTTTGTTCCACCTACTACAGCTCCTTTTGGTGTGGCACCCTTTGACCCCACTAGCGAGCCATTTCTTTGGGCACCTGGCTCTGGTATGCCACCCACTGACCCCTATCATGCTCTTCACAGGGGATACACTATCGAGGACGTCTTGATGTCCTTTGTCGCACAGCATGAGTCCCACACACAGCGTATACAGGAGCTCGAGAGAGCTCGGTTGACACCTTGTCAGTGCCATGGACAGGCACCCTCTCCGTTACAGCCGTTTCGACCTTTACCCCCTGACTATGCTGCTCGTCTCACTACTTTAGAGCAGCAGATTGCTTCCATTATTCGCACACAGCAGGCGATGGAGGCAGACTGGTTACAGTTGCGCCGTTTGTTTTATACCCGTTTTCCTCCTCCACCACCATCTGCTTAGAGCTCATCGGTGCCACTTGGGTAGGCGAGGTGAGAAGGCGGCGATTGCTTTTTGACTGCACAGTATTTTGGGGAGACTACGTTATGATTTGACTTTTGTTATGTACTTGATGTTGTATTGATACTGGTGTAGCTTTTGACAGGGGTGATGTAGCCCCTAGTGATTGATGATTGTATGTATACACTTACGATGTGGTCTCATTTATATGGCAATCGCAGTTTTCTCACCATATTTAGATTCGCTTGATTACTTGTTTATATTTTAAGACATGGGATGTTGTGTGATTGATATTTGTGATGTGTGATAACATGAGATGTTATGTGATTATACTATTACTACCGTTATATACGTACACTATATTACGAACTGATTTACGTATTATAACAACGGAGCCTTACTATGGCCTAACCAACTTAAACCATCTTTTAGAAGATGCCGCCCAGACGCGAGACGCGCATGCCCACTAACGAGGCAGAACTGCAACAAATCATTGCCGCTGCCATAGCACAGTATGCAGCATCTCAGCCCGGAACGAGCGGAAGTATTAACCAGGGCAACAATAATCCACCACACGGTAATATTTAAGTCATTAAGACATACCATGACCTAAACGGATTTCCTTAGCAAGAAAGCTAATATCTATCACATGTTGCAATGAATGTGCAGGGTGCACATACAAGCAGTTCTTAGACTGCAAGCCCACCAACTTCGATGGCACCGGAGGCGCTATCGCTTTTACTCGTTGGGCCGAGAAGACTGATTCCACCATCCGCATGAGCAAATGTGCGCTCGACCAGCAGGTCACTTACATCTCAGGGCTGTTTCTAGACGGAGCCCTATCTTGGTGGAACTTACAAGTCCAGACGCTAGGCGAAGCTGCCGCCTACGCACTGACCTGGGCAGAGCTGAAAGAGCTTATGCGCAAGAAGTACTGTTCCCGCGCAGAAATTCAAAGGTTGGAGACTGAATTTTGGCACCTAAAGATGGATGGACCAAAGGTTGCAGAATACGTCCAGAGGTTTCACGACTTATCTCAAGTGGTTCCTTACATGGTTACGCCAGAATACAAGCGAATCGAGCGCTTCATTTGGGGTTTGGCTCCCCAAATAATAAGCATGGTAACCTCCTCCAAACCAGCAACTATCACGGAAGCCATTGATTTGAGCGTGGCTCTCACCGAGGAGGCAATTCGTTTAAACAAGTTTGATGAAGTCAAGGCGAAGAAGACAGAGACTCACGTTGAGTCCTCAGGAGATAACAAAAGGAAGTTTTCAAACTTCAAACAAGGCGTCAGTATGGCAGTAAAGAAAGGAAAATCAGCTGGCAGTACCAAGAAAGGAAAAGGGTACCAGGGCACCCAGCCCAAATGCAACAACTGCCAACGCCACCATACTGGCCATTGTAACGTGAGAGTTTGTGAATCTTGTGGAAAACCGGGCCACTCAAAGGAATCGTGCTGGGCTAGTGCGGGCCGGGGAGGCCAGGAAGGATATATGAATAGAAACGATAATCGTGGTGGTTTGAGAAATCGCCCACAAGGGAATAATCGAGGCTACAATGCGAATCAAGCCGGAACTGCCAATCAAAACAACCCGCCAGTTGGGGATGGTGCGGGAAGTGGAAAAAGATTAGGATGTTTTCATTGCGGTGACGTTGGGCACTTCAAGAAGGATTGCCCGGGATTGAACCAAGCCCATGGAAGGGTGTTCCAGATCGGTGCACGGGAAGCACGCCAGGATCCCAACGTTGTCACTGGTACGTTCCCTGTAAATCAACGCTATGCATCTGTCCTGTTTGATACTGGTGCCGACTATAGCTTCGTATCACTAGAATTTAAGAATATACTTGGGCTAGCCGCTAATAAGTTAGACATTCCCTACGCAATCGAATTGGCTAATGGAAAGTTGGTAGAAGCCAAAGATGTTATCAGAGGCTGTGTGATTGAATTAGGAGAACGTGAGTTTGCTTTGGATCTACTACCAGTCCAATTGGGAAGTTTCGACGTGGTAGTAGGAATGGATTGGTTATCGGGCAATAAAGCTGAGATAGTTTGTCACGAAAAGGTTGTTCGTATTCCAACCGAGGATGGTGAGACCATTGTTGTTCATGGAGAGAAGCGTGAGACGCCGTTGCGGATTATCAGCTGTTTGAAAGCAAGGAAGTGTTTGCAGAAGGGATGTGTTGCTTTTCTGGCGCACATCGTGGACAAGAAGGCTGCCGAGCCAAGGATCGAAGACATCCCTGTCGTAAGGGAGTATCCCGAAGTCTTCCCAGAAGACTTACCTGGACTGCCACCTCAAAGGCAAGTGGAGTTTCACATTGACTTAGTTCCAGGCGCCGCGCCTGTGGCTAAGGCACCGTACAGACTTGCTCCGTCTGAAATGCAGGAATTGGCGACGCAACTTCAAGAGTTGTTAGACAAGGGTTTTATCCGACCAAGCTTCTCGCCCTGGGGAGCTCCGGTCTTGTTCGTCAAGAAAAAGGACGGGAGTTTCCGCATGTGTATTGACTACAGAGAATTGAACAAGCTGACGATCAAGAACAGGTATCCTCTGCCAAGAATTGATGATCTGTTCGACCAACTTCAAGGTTCAAGCTGTTACTCTAAGATCGATCTTCGATCTGGATACCATCAATTAAGGATACAGGAGGAAAGTATCCCGAAAACAGCCTTCCGAACTCGCTATGGACACTACGAGTTCCTCGTTATGCCATTTGGTTTGACGAACGCGCCTGCGGTATTCATGGATCTAATGAATAGGGTTTGCAAGCCATACCTGGACAAGTTCGTGATTGTATTCATCGACGACATCCTGATTTACTCAAAGACGAAGGCTGAACACGAACAACATCTTAGCACCATACTGGAGCTGCTAAAGAAGGAACAGCTGTACGCCAAATTCTCCAAGTGCGAGTTTTGGCTACGCGAAGTCCAGTTTCTCGGACATGTGGTTAATGGGGATGGAATTCATGTTGATCCCACAAAGATCGAGGCAATCAAGAATTGGGAAACGCCTACAACGCCAACCGAGATTCGACAATTCTTGGGTTTGGCTGGCTACTATCGAAGGTTCATCGAGGATTTCTCGAAAATCGCTCAACCTTTGACGCTCCTCACGCAGAAGGACAAGACGTTTGATTGGGGAATCAAACAGGATGAAGCGTTTCAGATATTAAAGGGTAAGCTTTGTAACGCGCCAATCCTAGCTCTACCAGAAGGTACCGACGATTTTGTGGTATACTGCGACGCATCGCGTCAAGGATTGGGTTGTGTGTTGATGCAACGCCAAAAGGTCATTGCTTACGCATCACGCCAACTGAAAGTGCACGAAAAGAATTATACCACACATGATTTAGAGCTTGGCGCAGTGGTTTTTGCTTTAAAGATCTGGAGACACTACCTGTACGGTACGAAGTGCACAATCTTCACGGATCACAAAAGCCTACAGCACATATTCAACCAGAAGGAGTTGAATATGAGGCAAAGACGATGGGTTGAATTATTGAACGATTACGACTGCGAGATAAAGTATCACCCAGGGAAGGCGAATGTAGTCGCCGATGCCCTAAGTCGTAAAGAAAGAATCAAGCCTATAAGGGTTAGAGCTTTGGAAATGATTATACGAACCGACCTTTCCTTGCGCATTCGTGCTGCACAAAAGGAAGCTCTCAAGGAGGGAAACCTTGAGGAAGAATATCTCCGTGGAATGGAGAAGCTTTTGGTACCAAACGAGGAAGGAACGTTATGTTTTGAGAAAAGGATTTGGGTTCCTCTGTTTGGTGGATTAAGGGAAGTTATTTTCGACGAAGCGCACAAGTCACGGTACTCTATCCACCCTGGATCGGATAAGATGTATCAAGATCTCAAGGATTACTATTGGTGGCCTAGGATGAAAGGCGACGTTGCTGTCTACGTGAGCAAATGTTTAACTTGCACGAAGGTTAAGGCGGAATACCAGAAGCCCTCGGGGCTGCTGCAACAACCTGAGATTCCCAAGTGGAAATGGGAACAAATCTCAATGGATTTTGTTACAAAATTGCCAAGAACGCCAAGAGGCCATGATATGATTTGGGTGATAGTTGACCGCCTAACAAAATCCGCACACTTTCTGCCAATCAAAGAGAAAGATAGCACGAGCAAACTTGCGGAAATTTACATGAGAGAGATCGTCGCACGTCATGGAGTGCCTCTCTCGATCATCTCTGATAGAGACGGAAGGTTTGTGTCAAGGATATGGCAATCCTTCCAAGAAGCCTTTGGCTCACAGTTGAATCTGAGCACTGCGTTTCATCCGCAAACTGACGGCCAGAGCGAGCGAACGATACAGACTTTGGAAGACATGCTGAGAGCATGTGCTATGGATTTGGGCGGTAGCTGGGATAAACATTTACCTATGGTCGAATTTTCATACAACAACAGCTACCACACCAGTATTGGTGTCGCGCCATTCGAAGCCCTTTAAGGACGCAAGTGCCGATCACCCTTATGTTGGGCTGACGCAGGTGATAGGCAGCTTGCTGGTCCCGAAATCGTCCAAGAGACGACAGACAAGATCGCGCAAATTCTTAAACGCATCGAAGCAGCTCGCCACAGACAAAAGGCCTATGCGGATCCAAACCGAAAACATGTGGATTTTCAAGTTGGAGAAATGGTTTTACTGAAGGTATCACCCTGGAAAGGGGTGGCACGCTTTGGAAAGCGTGGGAAGTTAAATCCACGCTACATTGGTCCCTTTAGAATTCTAGAAAGAATTGGGACGGTAGCATACAAGTTGGACCTACCTGCTGAACTAAATGGCGTTCACGATACATTCCATGTATCCAATCTAAAGAAAAGTCCAACTCAAATTGACGTTGCCATTCCCATCGACGAGATTCATATTGACGACACGCTCCACTTCGTTGAAGAACCTGTTGAGGTCACGGATTGGAAAGTTAACAAGACCCGCCGGAGCAGTGTCAAACTCGTCAAAGTCCGTTGGAATGCCAGACATGGTCCTGAATTCACCAGGGAACGTGAGGACCGGATGAAAGAGAAATACCCCCACTTATTTCCTAAGAATTCTGCATCTACAAGCAGAACTTAAATTTCGGGACGAAATTTATTTAACGGGGGGAGAATGTGACAACCCGCACTAAACCAGGTATCCGTACGACTTAATTAATGATTAATTACTGCTAAATTACTGTGCTTAACTGAAATTTGCTGATAAACTGCTACCTGCATACTGATACATGCACTTACTTGCATCATACTTTAATTGCTGTCACTACATTATTTACATGCTGAACCCTAGTGGCAAACTTGATGCACAAAAAGCACAGTAGCACTAAACGGATACACATTGAACATGCTGATATAACCAGCATCAGGCAGACACTGCCTCTAAGGCCTGTTAAGAGCCTCAAATATTTGGCTACACTGGTAGTGAGTGTAGGGTTATAAGGATTGTGGAACTGCGTCTCTAGGAATAAGATACACTGATTGGATGTGCCAAAAACGTACTTTAAATACAAAATTATGCGCTTTATTATAGAACTCAGCATTTTAAATTGCTAATACAGTGCAAAAACACTTTAGAACGGTCCCGTATATTTTCCTAAGTACCGGGAATAATTTACGTCACAAAAATATACATAAAGGACCTTTGTCGACATAATTAAATATTTTAACGGAACGGTATTTAATCGTATAACCGGACATTACCCGGGACACTAAATTTTTGGCAGACACTTTGTTTTACTATTTATGGCTACTAATGATCCCCGTATGCCATAACACCCGCTAAAAATAAAACCTACTAACTTACCATCCCACACTTGAGTTATAACTTATGGTTAGACTTTAGTTGAAAATTTTCAACTATACCCCCCCCCCCCCCAACGACATTAGTTCCCAAGTGGGACCCCACATATCATCTTCCCATACCTTGTGGATTTGTTGATTAAAATATGAGATATGTTGCTTGTCAATCTAACCAAGATAAGTGATATGATTATAAGTAGCATGGTTCCATAAGATATTCATCATTTCCACCAAGATTACACATTTCACTTCATCTCTCTCTCTCTATTCGGTTCTACCACAACCGAATCCACCACCACACTCCAACATTCATCATCTTCTTCATTTACACATACCATTCAAGCCTTGAAGATCAACCATGGAAGGTGCAACTTGAGGGCATTGCAAGAGAGCATTGTTCTTGCTTGATTCTACATCTTTTCTCATCATTTTGACACAAGATTCTTCCCTAGCTAGAGGCTAGTAGTAAGTTTCTTCATGCTTGATCTCATCTTGTTCGAAATTTATGGCATTTAACATGTAGTGTTGTTGTTTAAATCACTAAATCACAAGAATATAAGAAAAATGTGAAAACATAAGTTATGAACATTAAATCTACATAAAAGTTTACTTGTGTATGATTTATGAAATGGAATCTTGTCGGTTTAAGGGTTGGTTAACACATACTTGATATTTAAAAGTCGTTTTCTTGTTTAACCCGCTAATCGGACACTTATGACGCGATTTAATAACATCGAAATCACAAAACAGCATGCTGAGTCACTGTTTCAGCCGCCTTTAACAGGCTGTAAACATGCCTTAAAAACTCGAAAAAACAGAATTTCAAAAGCCAAAATCGTGTCATTTCGAAAAACGAAGAAAATGGCGCTGGAATCATATTTTTCTGATGTCGGTTACTATTTTAAAAATCTGTTTCCGTGACAGCAGCTAGGGCTGTTTGTTACTGCAGAAAATTGGGCTGTGTATTTTCAATCACAACCTAAAACCTGAACCGAACCAGCTCCTGAAACTTTTATCAAAGATGAACACAGATGTATTTGTGACCCTCAAACTGGATTTTCGATAAACGGACTTACGGGGAATTTTCGGCGAATTTTTCCGTAAACTGTGATCAGAATGTGACAAATCTGACCACAGTTCGGTAAACGATTTTCTGTAAATTTTTGGTAATGAACTGGACCCCGAAATTTTTACACAATAATTTGTGGGTCGTTTATGACGTTCCACAAAAATCTGGGAATTTTTGGAAAGGGTTAAGTATTTTATTTAATCGCCCGAAAACGGTCTAGTTTTCACATATTTAAACTGAAAATAACAATGGTAGTATTTTGCGTGTTAAAACGTAAAGGTTGATTGATGATGATCATGAGTTGATTTCAAAAAGAAAATGATACGCTTGAAAGCGTGGCCACCTCCAGTTACAGAGGAAACTCTGGCGAAATTTTCTAAAAACCTAACACTTAGAATTATTTACACAACAAGTGTTAGAACTATTTTCGACATATTTTCGAAACATAAATTTCGCCATGACATTATTTACTAAATATTCGGAGGTGGGGTTTTCACAAAGATTAACGTGATAAATATATTTGTCACAGCACTGTTTATGATTATTTTGTGAAATACATAAATATTATTTTAGAGTGGAAATAATATTTACAAGCGTTAATGATTCCAAAACTTTACGAACGCTTCCATAACTATATAAGTTACACTGGTAATTACATTACCACACGATTGATAAAACGTAACTTACGCACATGTGTTGTATCCCCCATCCTTGGGAAGGAGTTTAACTACCAAGTATATACAAAAAGTAAACACGAAATAGTTGTCTAACTATTTCCCAAAAACATAAACTATAAAGCTAAGGCACGGCCGTCCGTCTAATAGAATTAGCACTTGTAGGTCGTCGCGCAGCTTTCTGATTCAGGGATACTTGGTAGAGACGCCTCACTGTGAGTTCATGTCCCCCTTTTCTCTAACTGTTTTCAGTTTACTTAACCGCGGGGGTGAAATACATGTTACTATGATTTACGAGTACTTTACAACGGTATGTTTAACGTAAGGAGGTGTTATACGATCATGTGAGTGGATAGGAACAACATGGGGCCATTAGTCCTCATGGAGGGACCGAGGGACAGGAGCGGTAGATCTATCTGGGTGTAGCGAGCCCAGCCCCCGGCCAAACTAGAAACGGACCGTGGGGTGACTTTGTCCACATACTTTGCCGTGGCGAAATCTGCTAGGTTTGAGTCTCCCTATTTGCACTTCACATATGTCAGTGGCCTTGCAAACCATTGGTGATCACAAGTCCTCTTACACTGCTACATACCACAACTATTTTTTATACTCACAAGTGTTTTACATACTCACTTACACATGAACTCGCTCAACATTATTGTTGATTTTTCAACTCACATGTATTTCAGGAAATTAAAACGGATTTGGCACGGTATGGAACGTTTTCCGCTGCACTTGTCATGGAGTCATCAGGGTTTAGGGGATGTGTCTCTTCCCTGGACAAGACACAGTCCTTAAACCACGTTTATGTTATGTTATAAGTTGTAATGTCTACTGAACAAGGTTATGGTTGTATGTTAAAACAATGGTACTGTATGTTGTTTTCAAAACTTAATGGATGACTTGCATGGTTTTTATTTCATATAGCTTTGTTATGATTAAGCTATGGTATTAAGAAGTCACACCAAAAGTTAACCACGCTTCCGCAAAGCCAGGGTGTGACAAAAACAACGGATAAACTCACACAATCTAACTGAAACAGGGGTTATTTGATATAAAAGATGTGTATAATTCTAAACACATCAAGGATCACGTAAATTGTACATGTCGTACAATTCGAGTACGAGATACGCAGGATATTATTATTATGACCTACCATATTTAGATGAATACATGTTCAAAGGTTTGAAGTGTGTAAACGAGACAGTTGACTTTCTGAAGGTCAACAGTATAGGGATATCATGAGATGGCCATTAGACACAATTGTTTAAGTAAAGAATTAATGTGTTACGTACTAGATGAATTACGTGTTATGATGGATGATAGTTTAGCTGCATGGATTTGAAATGAGATAACTATTAATGAACGTCTCACTTATACGAAATTCTACTAACGAAAGTCGATTAACGTATGAATAGAAAGAAAGTGAACAGTCGTATATATGCTCACATAAACTAATGATATTACGAAAGTACTGATATGTAAGGATGGGAATCCTGTCAATTTACTTGAGCATGGATGGCAAAAAGGGTTAAGAGGAAGTAATAAAGTAAGCATGAACATGGACGCTAAAGGAAGGTGAATTTGTAATCACTTCGAATGTATTTACATAAAGATGTATGCGTGTTAGAATAATTGAAATTAAGTGGAACGTATAAATAAATGAGAACTTGGTAATGTTAATGAAAGGTATGGAAAGGATAATAATTCAGATGTTAGCTAAAGGCGTTTTGTAAGTGTGTTCGAATTGAAAGTAAGAACAACCCGTACTACAATACTTATATACAAAAGTACTGGGTGGTGGTTGACCTTAAAAGGTTATATTGTAGAAGTCAGTGAATAATAATTACTTACAAATGTTGGAGGTATTACGTAAGAAATACAACGTGTAAAGTAGAATACTCATTAGTAAAAGACATGTTAGAGAACGTAGGTGAATTAACACCTAATACGGTGAACAAACAAATGGAAATGGTATATTAAGGGATGGTCATGTATTGACCGAAGCTCAAAAAAAAAACATGAGAATCACCTCACTTATGTCCGGTCAAGCTAGCAAAAAGGGGTCTAACGATTTTTAAAGGAACGGATCAATATAAGAAAGAAAGAAGGATAAGAATGAAAAGTATAAGCATACGATTGAATGTAAGAAAAACTTAAGAAAAAAGGGTGGGAACACCACTAGAAATAGGATGTAAAGTGTCGCGTCGAGACGCGCTATATGAAATAGGACATGGAATTAAGTGTTAGGACCCAACACTCGAAGTTGAATGTAGAAGAATAATATGAAAATGTTTCGTAAGAAATGACATGGTAAATGATACGGCAGAAGAAAGGAAGGTACGGAGGAAAATGTTTGAATATGAGAAATGGATTCGACCATGTAAGGAAGGAAAGGTTGAATCCGTAAGCAAGCACGGGTCAAACCAGTAAGAATGAAAGGTAATGAATTAAAAGTTCGAATCCGTAAATGAAGACGGATTAAACGAATAAGAATAGAAACTAAAAACGAGACTCAAATGAGTCATACGGGTCAAATGGCGATCGCCATTTGAACCCGGTATTTAATGTTCGATTTGTCAAGTTTATTACTTATAGGCGAGTATAATGTATGGGCATGCATTGTCACAGTTTGGAAAGTATTAACCGTCGCAAAGTATGAATGACGAGTCAAGGGTTCGGACCCGCGCCAGGTAGGTATAAAAAGATTATATTTTTAATAGGAGCATAGGGCTCGACTAGAGAATGGTGTGTCAGAATAGGATAACTGATACCCATATGTGAGAATGTATTTACAATTAGACTTCCGAAAGGTCAAACGAAATAAATGAAGTCCTTGCAATTATTCAAGTATAAGGTACGAACGTGTACCTCGATGCGACCACAATAGGTAAGGGGGTGTTAATCTAACACTGAAAGGTCAAACTGCGAAAGTTGGCGAGATAATCAATAAAAAGAAATGGAATGTATGATATGTTTAGCATGTACGTAAGAAAATTTTGAAAGAGACAATAGGCGAACAAACACCCTGTAGGACACAATTATGAAAGGTTATGTGCTAACTATTTATTTATAGATAAATATGATGGAATTCTTAGTGAAATGATAGTATTGAAGCTAGTGGAAGGATGCCCACGAGTGGGAGCATATTTCATGAATGAATGAGACCAATTCTGGTACGGAAGGTACATATAAAGAAGCGGATCGATCCGGCACACGGATAACCGACTTATACATTGAAAGCGAGGTTAGCAAAATGTTTAATTCTTAGTTAATGATTAAGAATCCGTAGATTTATTTGTAAGTGTGAACAAAATGAATGGTAGAATAATTATGGTATGCTATACAGTGATGGACCTGTAATGGTCAGCGTGAGAAGGTATGAATGTCATTAAGAGGGAGAATTAAAGGCCTTAAATGAAAGTTTGAGCTGAATTGGTTAAACGCTAGTATGGTGCTCGTACACAACATACCTAGTTGTTATCATAAGTAGTTCATGCAAGGAGCTAATAATAAAGTGTGCGAAGGATTAAATTCAAGGCTAAACTCAAAGTTGTAATTAGTTCAAGTGACGGTGGTAACCGTGGAATGATGCCTTATACTCGTATTAAGTATGAAAAAGTAATTAGGAAGTGGGAAGCTTTGTATTAGTACCACTAAGTCATTAAATGTCTATAGTATACGTATATGTTGTGCTAAGCCCTCATATGAGCAAGAAAGTAATTGGAAGAACGTTAGTAATGGGATGATGGGGTTGCTTATAATTACAATAATGAATTATGTCGTGCATGATTCGTGTGCGGAATAAAATAAATCGATTTATTTATATTAGTAAATGTATGAATATGTTACGCTTAATTAGAAATATAGAAACAAGCCGTAAGCATAAGCTTGTACGACCGATAATATACATTGGAATAAATTCCAATGAACGAATCGCTAGTGATGATGTATGCTAGGAACTGGCATTATAAAGTGAAAACGACACTAATAAGAGCCATGGATCAGATTCTGACTTATAGGTGATTATGAAAGTAATTTACTTGATTTAAGAACGGAGGGACAATGCGTACAAAGACGTTTATGCATGAACGAAACTCTTGCCAAGATGTCGAATGCATCTATGTTGTAGTAAGCATCGTGAATGAAAAGACGAAAAAGTAGGAGTAGAATTGGTCTAGTAGGAATGAGAAAGGTTTCGGGGACGAAACCTCTTTTAAAGGGGGTAGACTTGTAACACCCCAAAAATATTTATTAGGCATAAGTTAAAATGTAATAATAAAAAGGTAGTGTTTAAATTAAATAAGTAATCGAAATAGAGGGACTAAAGATGCAATTGCCTAAAACTAAGTATAATAAAAAGTTAAAAGATGAAAACCCACACACGGTACATGTGTGGGGGTCTGGTCGATCGAACAAGAGCCAGGGGAAAACCCTAGCTTCACCAATTCCACAAAGAAATCAGTAGAGATCCAAAGAAATTGAAAGCACAATCAGGAAATTTCAAGCTCTTAACTTGTTCATTGAAAGAGTAAGTTCAATTTTATGATTTAATAAATTTCAGGAAATGGGTTTTGATCAAATCTTGATTGCATGTCATGAAAATTTATGAAATTAAGTTAAGATTATGATATAGGATTAGAACAATGTCTGATTACTAGCAATTTTGTATGATTAATAGCCAAGACCCAATTGACAAAGAAGTTGCTAGGGGTAGAATGATCGAGTATTGATATATGTGTGATTTGTTGATGAATAACCTTGTCTATGATGTATAAACACTAGATAAACTGATATAGGATAAAGCTTGGTCGATTGTTGTTGAATGATTAAAGGAACTAGCTTAAAAACATGTTTTAGTTAGATAAGTAAATGTCCCGAAAATGCGAAACCCGCCAAGTGTTTGATGAAATGCTTGAAAGAACAATTATGTGTAACTTGGATAATAATGGAACGAAATTTGGAGTACTAAACGAACGAGTGGATGTGTTGATATAGGCGTGAAGGAAGAAGGTTCAAGTACTAAGAAATCGGAAGGCTCACAGGATCGAGGTATGTTCCATTGCATACAAAACCTTATTTAAATTTGTTTATATTATGAAAAACAACCCTTGTTACAATGATTATCGTGATTAGTAAGAAGATAACAAATCCCTTGCGGATTTGGTTATGCTAATGAAGATTACATTAAGTTATGCAAGTTAACTGGTTCGAGTCGAACCGGTCGAGTAAGAATATGGTACCATCCGTTTAGAACGGGTGGTCATGAATGCAATAAGGGATGTATGAAGTTCGATCCGTTATACGGATGGAACGAAATGTTTATGTTGTAAGCTATTAACCCGATGATACCGGGTCGTAAGAGGTATGCTTGAATCTCATTACGAGAGTATATGCCATACCCATTTAATTGGGTGACCGAATGCGTAAGAGTAATGAATGTATATATAGGAATGCAAATAATTAAAAATAAAAGGTTGGTGTAATAAGCGAAATAAGTATTATGACTAACTTTTTTTAAGGTTGTTGTTAAATGTAGGTAAATCCTCAATTTAGGCGACTCGGCGAATTGGAGCGAGTACGTGATCAAAATATGTCTTACCAAGCGCTTCCGCTAGCTTATGTTAATGTTTTGGGTCAAAATACTTTTTGTACAATTTGTTGGTAAACACACCTTTTAGTATTTGATGTTTTGGTTTTAAGTAGTATCTTGTAGAATGGTATTGTCTTGATTGTGGATTAAAACAGGGGTATACTCGTTTTACGGACGGGTCATGCCCAAATTTTGTAAAATTATGTATTAAAGTTGTCATTTTGGAGTCTTTAAATTACCTTTGTAAGTTATTTTATAAAGACGGAAAAGCGGCTGTTACACTATAGAACATTTTCTTATATAGCTTGCAGTTTTCATCACAGAGATAAATTTTATGGATCTGGATGGTTTATCTCCTTTAATTGTGATCGTTTTACCTTTTGGTGAATTTACTTGAATTGACTTTTGATCACATACAATACTGGCTTTATTGGCTATTAACCAATCCATTCCTAAAACAACATCGAATCCTGCCAGATTCATGGGATAAAGGTTTGCAATAAACTTCTGATTTAAAATTTCTATTCTTACTCCCTGCAAGATTTCAGAAATCCTAACGGTTTCTCCATTAGCTGTCTCTACTAGACATTCTTGTGGTAGTTTAGTTAATGACTGATTTAGAAATTTGCAAAATGATGTATTAATAAAACTTTGGTTTGCACCAGAGTCAAATAATACTTTAGCAAAGACATCATTAACTAAAAACGTACCAGCTATGACATCTGGAATCATCTTGGCTTCATCTGCAGTCAGAACAAATGCTCTAGCATTTTTAGTATTCTTGTTGTTTGTAGCTGGAGCTAATTTCGGACAATTAGGCTTGATATGACCTTGTTCTCCGCAGTTGTAACATATCCTGTTATTAGCTTTCTTCCTGCAGGCTTCTTCCTTGTGTCCCGATATTTTGCAAAAGTTACAATATATGGAGCATCTTCCTGAATGCTTTCTTTTGCAATTCTTACAGTAGGGTGTAGAGGTAGAACCTATATTTTTCCCACGATTAAAATTTCCAGAACGAAATTCTTGTGTGAGCTTCTGGGTTAGGTTCCTCCTTTGATCCTCTTCTCGGGTACGGACTAATTCATCTGTCAAGGTGTTTGCTAGTTCTACAGCTTCTTCTATGGTTTGAGGTCTAGCTGCCTTGACTACGTGTCTTATCTCCCCAATTAATCCCCAGATATAACGGGAGATCAATACTGGTTCAGGTGAAGCAAGAGTTGGCACTATTCTAGCATATTCGAAGAATAATTTAGTGTATCCCTTACTATCCACACCAGTCATCCTAAGGTTTAGAAATTTGTTTGCTATCTGTTCCTTCTCATTGGGTGGGCAGAATTTCCTTTCTACCTTGTCCTTAAATTCTTCCCATTCCATATTGTAAGTTCTATCACTTCCTCTTGATTGGAGGATAGTGTTCCACCATTCTAGTGTTGAATTCTTAAATAGATTAGAAGCAAACAATATCTTATCTTCTACAGCACACTTGCTTATTCTTAAGACTGCCTCAGTCTTTTCTATCCAGCGTAGGGTTGCAATGGCCCCTTCGTTGCCTGAGAATTCCATTGGTTTACAAGACCAGAATTCTTTATAAGAACAACCTTAAGACACGGTTCTTCTCTTTTTGGGAATGGACATTTGAAGTACGGGTCCATTGTTTACGTTGTTTTCGGGTTCGATGGGTCGCTTACTGCTATGCTTACTTTTATTATTCGCTTCTTGAATCGTTTGAATAGTAAATGGCATGGCATCTATGATTCATTGTGCCACTATATGTTGAACGACACTATTATCCTTTTGGTTTCCATTGTTATTGATGCTTGGATTCTCATTAACCACATTAATGTTACTCTGGTTATCATTATTCAGATTTCCTTGATTTCCGTCATCGACCATCTGAATTTTAAACATTTACCAATCATTAATAAAATAATTAATTAGTTCAAGTAGCAACCACATAATACACATATTGGTCAAAAACGTCGTGCATTGCAACTTTACTCTTTTTACTATAGTATGCGTCAAATACACACTAAAACAGAAATTAAAAATTACAATACTATTATGCCTCGTTAACCACAGAGTGGTCTATACTACGATAGATTTATTATTACACATATTTTATTTATTATTATTACCAACTTTATCACTTCCTTCAGGGATATGGATTTCCCCTGAAATCCATCTGGCGCTCATCGTATTTCCATACGAGTTACTCTCCTACATACCTCACCCTCTCGCTACTTTCTATAATTTCTTCTCCAAAATTTCAGAGTTCTTGTAAATTCTCTGCACTCATTGGGGGTGCAGGTACTGGTATTGGATCTGGGTACTGAGGTACTGGATTCTCCTAAGGGTATGGATTCTCCAAAATCTCCCTAATGTATTCATCGTTGCCAAAATAGGGATCTAGTGGGTCCAAACCTAGATATGCTGCTAAGTTTGGCAAGGTTTCTTCGTTTAAGTTATAGCGGGGCACATAATCCCTAAGATCATCAAACCATGGATCATAATTTGGATCTAGAGGATTATGGGCTGGTGTCATAGGTATCTCCTTAGGGTTAAAATCAGGCATTTCTACCTCCATTGGTTGAGTATGAAACAAAGGTAAGGGTTATGGGGCTACTAGTTGTTCCAGACTTGGGTCAGCAGCAGTTGTAGCTAGGATATGGAAATTGGCTAGGCTTCTATTAAGCATATCCTGTGTATGGGCATCTGTCTTTCGCTTAGCAGCTGCTAGAACTCTTTGCTGTTGCAACTTTCGCATTCTTTTCCTACGTGCAAATGCTTCCTTACTGAACCATCCTTGTTTCTTATGAGGGAATGGCTCTTCTGACTGAGCTTTAAAGGCAAACATCCATTCTTCCTGATCAGCAGAATACCCAGAAAGGGCAAGCTGTGAAGAGGTACTTTCACTCCTAGGTGAATCAGACAACTGACGACACATGTCTGAGGGTCCTTGATCACTCATACTGTAAACTAACAAATAGTCAAATAACACAAAACATATAATTACATAAATTATTTCCTAACACAAAATTTAGAATTTAAGTGTCAGCAGAACACTTCTTTGGCTTAGACCAGTGGCTAGGCTCTGATACCACCTTCTGTCGCAACCCCCGATCCCTCATCGGGAACGGGCGGACGCGAACTCAGAATTTTGGTGGTATCAGTTGGTTAATTTGGCAGCGGAAATTACATCAGGACCGTAGTTAGGAAATGCTTATCAGAGTAAAACCACCATATTTGATATTAATAATTACATGGGTAAAACCCAAGTTTCTTATTACAATACGTTTATAGGGATAAACCCTATTTTATTGAATTTAAAACATCGTCTTTTAGGTAACTTTTATAGCCACATTTTTCCCAAGCCTTCAGTGCTCTCCAGCTGGCTTTTTACTAATTGGCTGTCACATTGTGTTACCTGAAATGCGTTTTAAAAACATTTGTCAGTGGGAAATACTGGTGAGTGAATCCCAGTTTAATCAAGAAATATTTTATCAATTAAAACAGTATTGAGAGCGATCACATTGTTTATTTCTACACAATTACTCATTCAGTACTGTCAATCCTGACTGGTGGGTCATATTACACATTGGCTAACTCGTTGTCCAATGGTAACGTATTGTTGTCCCGACTTACTACTCACAGTGTAGTAAATTTTGTATACAAAACCCCAACATACCGACAGTAATTGAAGAACTACAAAGACTCAATCACCGCTTAATCACAATGTAAAACATTAAGGTTTTGTAATATATTACAAAAAGTTTAACAAAAATTGGATAAACTCACATTGCTATCTTAGACTTCGCGTAAGGGTTTCCTGGGAATAATCTATAATTTACACAAATGTACATAGGTTAGTATCATAACCCTTTGAAAATATTAATGATACCCTCCCCGAGACGGTATTCCAACAACTATGTCGGGCAGAACCACGACAGTTGTTACGGAACCCTAAATCAATCGGGCAGCGTATCTAGTACGAAACTGGGGTTATAATACTTACAACGGAGCAGAACCTCACTAATTAGGGGGTATTATACTCGAATATTATGCTTATATCTTCAGAAAGTCGAGACACAGAAAAGAAATGAACGATTTGGTTTAAAAGCCGATGCGTTCTATTTATAGGTGCTGATCTTGACTCTCACGCGGCCCGCGTACTAGCCCGGGTAGGGCATAGGGTGTCCGGGTCATGGGGTAGGTCCAACACGCGCACACACACGTGGCGACACCGGAGCCCACCTACTCAATAAGTTGACGTGGCCCGCGTAAGGGTTAAGGATCCTTTACGCGGCCCGCCTGAACTAAAAAAATCAGATTTTTATTTTATTTTTAATGCTATACTGTATTTCGGGCTCGGTTTTCACATACGGGGGGTGTATTTAAAGACATAATGGGACATTTTAAAATATACTAGGGTGTCGGAAATATTATGAGGGTGTCGGTTTTACTGAGGGTTGTTACATAATAATTCGAGTTAAATGCTTGGTTGGTCCCTGTGGTTTCCAAAAATTGCAGACTTGGTCCTAGTGGTTTACTAATTACACGCTTGGTCCCAAAACTTGTCAAAAATGCACTCGGTTGGTCCCCAGCCCTAACATCAGTTAAATTTCTCAGTTAAGTCCATGTTAAATGACCAAAATACCCTTGCTTATTAACAAAACTCACTGCATCATCTTCATCTACTCACTTTCTATCTTCATTCTCTTGAAACCCTAACTCTCTAAACTATATACACAACACAGATAACACAATCTGACACCCTCCTTCACAATCCGTACTCACAAGATCATAGTTACCCACAACCACCACAGCCGACACCCTCTCTTATCCTCTCATTTTCAAGTCTGGTGGACCACATGGAGGAGCCGGCGATGGTGACGTGAATGGTGAAGATGAATGATGACGGTGGTGGTTTATTCTCCGACGAATTTCACCGGTATAGATGGTTTGCAACTGCTGATGATGTTCTGTCGGCAAAAGAAGGAGAGATCGAAGTGGGTCTTATATGGTGATATAGAGCACATGATTATAGAACTGAAGCTGAAATTGAAGTGGGTCTTAGTGAAATTGGGGAAAATGTTTGTAGGGATTATGGAGATTGAATACAGAGATAATTATGCTTATCTAATGAGATGGTTACCCACTGGATCTATTGTTGTTCTTCGTTCGTTTTCTCTGACATAGGTGTGTATACATATGGTGTATGTATGTATGTATGTATGTATGTATGGGTTTTTGTTGTTATGTGTAATTGTGGGTGTGTATCGGTAGATGGATGCTGAAGATGACGGTGATGAAGATGATGATGGTGATGAAGATGATGCAGATGTTTCAGGGTTGAAGGAGATGATTGGGGCTTTCAGGGGTAAGAGGTTGAAGAAGATGATTAGGCTTTCAGGGGTAATATAGTCATTTCACACACAGTTAACTGAGAAATTTAACTGATGTTAGGGCTGGGGACCAACCGAGTGCATTTTTGACAAGTTTTGGGACCACGCGTGTAATTAGTAAACCACTAGGACCAAGTCTGCAATTTTTGGAAACCACTGGGACCAACCAAGCATTTAACTCTAATAATTCCTTTATAATTTAATTAATAATAAAAAAAATAACAAAATCACTAAATATAATTTAATTAATACTATAAAAATAACAAAATCACAAAATATAATTTAATTGCTAAATTTTATATAAAATTTGTTTTTTATTTCTCTTTTATAACAAATCACCTAAAATATGAATTTCTTTAATAACATATTAACATTTTAATATTAAAAAATTAGAAAATAGAGGCATGTTTTTTTTTAAATTCAGATTCATATATTTATGTGTATTCATAACAAATTACTGAATTATATATAAAATATAAAATTTGTTTTTAATTCACCTAAAATTTGGACTACTTTTTGATAACATATTAACATACATTTTACCATTAACATACATTTTACCATTAATAACTATTTCTCTAATTTAAACGCTGGTCACCTTTCTTGGGCTCCACACAATCCATGTAGTTTGACTGACTACCACCAACTCGCAAACAGGAAAATTGGAGTTCTGCCATGGCACAATCGTAAGCAAAGCTTGCTTCTTCATCGGTGATACCGTCCCACTCATCATCAGTATTCAGAGGTGGCGGGTTGAATAAATTAGGATTTAAACGGGGTGGTGGCGGTGCACGGTAGCCTGGTGGCATTGCACGGCAGCCTGGTGGCGGTGTACAGTGGGTTGGTGGCGGTGTACAGTGGGGTTGTGGCGGTGCACGGCAGCATGGTGGCGGTGTACAGTAGGATGGTGGCGGTGCACGGCAGCCTGGTGGCGGTGCACAGTAGGCTGGTGGCGATGAACGGTAGCATGGTGGTGGGTTGCAATCACCCGATGGTTCAAATTCACCACAACCCATCTCTTCTAATTATTTCTTTAGTGGTATACTAGTTACCAAATTTTAAATATATAGATGGAGATATGGATAAAAATGTCAAATAAAAATAAAAGAAATAACATACAACTTTTTATTTACTTTAAATACAACAATTAAACCTAATAAAAAAAAACAAACCAAAATAAACCAAAAAAAAATTACAGACTAAAAAAGATATTTTTTAAGCGATAACACGAAGTGATCCAATTCCTCCACAAAGCTCGGTCTCCAATTCCTCTTTGTTTTTGAATAATTTGGCGGCCTTGGAGGAGCGGTAGAGGACGTGGACGGGGAAATCCGATAACACGAAGTGATCCAACGTTCCCTTTGTAGGTGAGTTCTTCGAATTTCTTCGTTAAACCACCTACCATAAAATGGGAGGACAGATCACTTCCGTCACTCGGGGCAGGTCCTGTCACCCATAAACACTAGGACTTCTAAAGCTCAGAAAAACGTCATCTTCAACACTGTTAAACAACTTCATTTTTATTTGGAGAGTATCAAAAGGCGGATACATTGACACAAGCATTTTATAAAAATTGGTTTGGAGAGAACATGTTGAAAATATCTGATTTTATTCATTATATATAGTAGAAGGGTTTGAATTAACAAAAAATGTAAATGAATATATGAAATATAAAAAAAGAAAAAGAAAAGCACGGAAACCGATGCCCCCCATGCGCCCCCATGCGTCTTACAGCTCCTCCAAGGAGCCACTCAACGAGCCACAGCCAAGCCAGCCATTTGTCTCCGGATGCAGCTTAGCCGGACGCATCAGCCTACTTTTTGGCCCGGATGCGCTGGCAGCTAAGGTATCAGGTTACTTTTGCCACGTGTCAAGTCACCATTGGCGGACGCATTAAATGTGGGATGCCCTGCTCCAAGGAGGCATCAAATGGCTAATTTGGTAAGTTAAAGGTTTTCTTGGCTAATTTGATAATTTTCTCTTATTTAAAATTTGAGACCAAATTTAAAATTTGAGACCAAATTTAAAATTTATTAACTACTCTCCTATCTCAATCTTCGTTAATTTTTTTTTTTTTTTTTCAATAAGTTAAATCTTCAAGCTCTTTCCTTTAGGCAAAAGACACATTTAAAGGGAAACTACTCACGTGGGTAGCGTTTCTTTCATTTTATAGATGAACAAAACATAAGATAAAGCCATAAAGGTATAGTTTTATGTCTTCTATCATTTTCTTCTATCACTTTTATATAAAGGTATAGTTTACATGGGGTTTAAGAGTGAATACTAGTGTATTTGCAAACTGAGTGAACAAATCCTGGTCATTGTCTAGCAATGAAGAAAAGAAACATCGAGACAAAGCATGTGATGTATAAGTGACACTTACGTAGATTCTACATCGCCCATTCACATGAGATATGTTGGAACATGATCTCAACCTCTTGTACCGTCAACTCATATTGGACGTCTTAACTATTGATGATAGGAGAACCCCACAAAGCGTGTTTGGATGAGATTAATTATAGGTTGGTATCTTTATGGGAAGTACTCAAGTACCCATCGGGAAGCCAAAAACAAGTTGTGAACGTTGACCGGGCAAAATGGTCTATATTGGTTAGTAGGAGAGGTTGGATGTCACGTTGGATATTTTATGTACTAAAAAATACATGTTAGGTTATTTTTGTTCTATTTGACCTAATATATCTGTTTCATATATACCTCTTTTAGTTATATCGGAGTTTTGGTTTTTAGTTGTAATCACTCTTTATGATTTTGATTCTCATTTTACAATGTTATGACATTGTCTTTTGTCTTACCTTATTAGTTATTAGCCTCACTTATACAATGATCGGTACTAAAAAGCTATGCTTACTTTTCTCAAGTTTTTTGTACAAGAAATCTGGCCAGACATATTAATATGTTTGGTGCTAATAATCATAATCAATTTTAGTGAAATATTTAATAGAAACTATTAGATTAACCAATATAAATACTAACATTTATTATATACCACTTTAATCCAGAAAAAGTTCTCCATAATATACCACTCAAAAATATTTAAAACTTTGGGCTCTTTTGTGGATAGTTGGGCTGACATTTGTCTAGCCCATAATGAAAGAACTTCAAAATTCAAATGACACACACATTCAAGGTACACAAATAACAAATTCAGATAAAAAAGCTTGTGTTCTATGGTTGAAATTTAATAATTGGGAAAAATGGATATTTAGGCAATGAGTGGTTTTTTAAAATCCTTGGTGTCACAATGACTTGAGAATTCAAAAACCTATCACTGTCCCAGACTCCCAGGCGATGAGTGGAAAATCAAAAGCTTGTGTTCTGTGGTTGAAATTTAATAATTTGGAAAAATGGATATTCGGACGATGACTTGGGAAATAAAAAACCCTATTATTGTTCTGGCAGAGATTTAAAGCCACAGTCTCTCTCTCTCCAAAACGGTACATATTTAAAGTAAAGTTGTTTTTGAACAATATTATTTCAAATTAGCAAATTACAAACAGGTGGCAGGTAAACGGGCAACAAGCTGCGCCGCAGCCCCCTTTTGAATTGCAAAACCAATCCTACTAAAGACGAAACGACCCTTGAAGGTTGAGAGATTACTATTCACAACCTGTTGGACCCTGTTTAGAAATTCCACAGCCTCTGGGGCTAGGGAACCAAATGTATCAAAAGCGAATGGGATAAACACATGTTGATTCTCTAAACAAGCCTTCTCGTGTTTAGCGACTTTGCTTGATTCCGCTTTCAACGCAGCTTGGCCAGCAGCAAACCCATTATCCCTGAGCCAAACAAGAGGGGACACTCATGTAAGGTCCACACAAGCGTGTTTTCCCCTGGCCCACCCAAACACAAGAATATCAGCTGGTCGAAGAGTAGACCTCCCATCGAGCGGATCCGTCAGAAAGTTCACCGGAGCCTCCTTTTTCGACGAAATCCCCGCCCGCTTTAAAACATCAAACAGAATATCCCTTACCAAATCATGTCTGTATTTAAAACCAGGCAACTCCTTACAATGCACCGCATGCTCGCCAAAAGTATCTAAACAAACCTTGCGGCAAACTGGGCAAGGCTCATCAACCGGAAACAGAGCGATCATTAGCTGGTACTTAAGAATTGCCCGGTATTCCACTGCCGACATGTGTTGGCCTAGTCCTTCAATGGGGATGACTGTCAGGAAATCCTGAACATGAGGAGCCCGGAGACAATCGAACACGGCTTTGAAATTAAGGATCTAAATAGATACCCAAATCGATTCAATCAAAGATAAAAGGAAAGTGGATAAGTTTGACAAAATTGAGAGAAAATCTTGATTAGCGAATCGAAGCCATAAATCACTAAAATTGGGTCTGACACCACACATATCATACATGCAATGATAATATAATTTTTTAAAAGCATCCTTTGCTTTGTATACGGGTATATAAGTTGTAGAAATTAAATAATAGTTGTATAAAATTGTTTGCAAAAAGTATATTTATTATGGTTTTATAGTCACTAATCTGTACGTCAACAAATACTATAATAGCTTGGTACCTGTACCGAAAGTATTGATATCGAAATTCGCTAAATATGGGTACCGGTACTAAAAATGTTCGGTACACTACGGTACGATACCGGTATTTGAAGACAAAATCCAGTAAAATACCGGTACCGAACACGTCAAAAAATGTGTACCGATTCAGTACAAAAAATAACTCGGGACGAGAAATTCAATATCAATACCGGTTTAGTACCAAATGCTCATCCCTAGTAATTGCCGATTTCTGTCTGATAAATTTGCATTTTCTTGCAAGAAATAAAAAAGTTGAAAAAAAAAACTGGCCTGAATCTAACGGGTCAGAGGATCATATTATCCCACCAACACCCGCCTTTCAAATACAATCCAACCAATCACCAATGAAAATCTCTTAAAACCGGTTACCAGATAAACGGCCGGTTAGCCGGGAAATGAGAACCACCACCACTCTCACCATAACCGCCTCCTCCGTCTCCACTCCTCCGCCACTTCCCAAACACACTCGCACTACTAAACCTAAACAACCGCCCAAACAACCAAAACCACCACCACCGCTACCGTCACCGTTTTCCTCCACCAAATCTCACCGTCCTCCTCTCTTCTCCACTTTCAAATGGAAGAGCCACACTCAGATCAACTACTACGCAGAATTAGCCTCCAAGCTTGCCGAAGACGCAAGGTTCGACGATTTTTTCATGATTGTAGAAACGGTTACCAGTGGTGGTGCTAGTTCGGTTGAATTTTCGGCGTTGTTGAATGCTGAGCTTCTTTCCAAGGGGATTTTGTGTGTAATTGAGAGTGATGAGGGAGTTCAGAGGATGTACAGAGTTTTGACCGGTTTTCAGAAGCTAGGGATTGATAGTGTAGTGGACGTGTTGCTGTCTGATCGATCGGTTGTAGACGCGATCAGTCGAGAATGTCGACGGAGTTTAAATCGCGGTGGTGTGGATGATGTTGTTGATTTGCTGGAAACACTGTCTGGTAAACTATTTTAAACTCATTATGTAGCCCTAATTGTGCTCAATGAATGTTAGATTATTAGAATTGTTAAGGTAGACACAATGACATTTAGTTCTAGTTTTAATTGATATAGAAGTAATTTTAGACTTTTCGGTTGCTATAGGTAACTCATTTATCTAATTATTCAACTCAATGTGGTTCAGGATTTGGTTTAACGATTAAAGATGTGGTGCAACCGATTGAGGTTATTAGAAACTGTGTGACCAAAAGGAATATGCGAGCAGTTATAAGGTATGCAGGTTTTTGTACCCGCGCTGATGAAGTGTTCTGTAGTGGAATACTTGAATTTGGAAAGAGGGGTGATATGGCATCTGCACTGACTGTTTTCGAAGAATCCAAGCAGAAACTGGGATGTGTGAATATGTATGCTTACCGCACAATCATAGATGTATGTGGTCTTTGTCATGACCATTCGCGATCTAGAACCATTTATGAGGTATGATAGTATTATGATTCTGGATTGTAGTTTATATACACATGTTCCCAGTTTGTTAGTGTCTCACTTTAGAAATATTATCTACAATTCTTGTTTGTTTCGTTTATTTAGGCATCAAGGATGTTCTAAATTGATCATGAGATCACTTATATTATATCATTTCTGTGAAATTGACGCAGGAGTTAAATGCTCAAAATATCAACCCAAATCTGTACGTGTTCAACAGTCTTATGAATGTAAATGCCCGTGACTTGAGCTACACGATGGATATCTACAAGCATATGCAAGTAATACTCTCTTCCTCACAGCCTTTTGCAATTTCATTTTTTTTGTTTTCATTATTTTGACTAATTCGGTTTACCTATTCAGAGCCTAGGTATTTCTCCAGATATCGCATCATATAATATCCTTCTGAAATCATGCTCCCTTGCCGCTAGACGTGATTTAGCGCAGGAGATTTATACGGAGGTGGAGTATTTGGAATCAATAGGATCATTAAAGTCAGATGTCTTCACATACAGCACAATGATTAAGGTACCATATTCATCTTTGCAGTCCAGTATCTTGTATTTATGAAATAGTATTCCTTCTGCCAGCTGTCAACACACATGTGTTGTTTCTTTCACCATCAATTCCAGGTATTTACAGATGAAAGAATGTGGCAAATGGCACTGGGAATAAAAGACAAAATGATTGAAGCCGGTGTGACTCCGAATATAGTTACGTGGTCGTCGCTAATCAGTGCATGCGCCAAATCTGGTTTAGTAGATCAAGCGTTCGTATTATTCGAAGAAATGCTTTTAGCTGGTTGCATGCCAAATTCACAGTGTTGCAATGTCCTCCTTCATGCATGTGTTAAGGCTTTACAGTATGATAGAGCCTTTCGTTTGTTTCAGAATTGGAAAAACAATTCGTTTCAGATGACTGATAGAAGTTTGAAACTTGGCGGTTCACAAACGGCTATTAATGTTCCTTTTAAACCTACCGTTTCAACGTATAACGTGTTGATGAAAGCTTGTGGCACTGATCACTTTCTTGCAAAAGCTTTAATGGATGAGATGGAGACAGTTGGACTTAGCCCTAATCATATAAGCTGGTCAACTCTGATTGGTGTTTATGGAGGTTCTGGTGACGTTAAGCGTGCTGTACAGGTAAGAGACATAGTGGTGTTCAATTTCTTGTAAGAGTAAAATTCTATTTTCGTCCCGGAGGTTTGGCCAGTTTTCAACTTTTGTCCAAAGGTTTGTTTTTTTTTTGCATCTGGATCCAAAAGGTTTGAAATCTTGCCATTTTCATCCGGATCATTAACTCCATCGATTTTTCTCCGTTAAGTTAGGGGTATTTCCGTCTTTTTGTTAACTTAAAGGGCAATTCGGTCTTTTTCAGAGGTATCCGGTCTTTTTACATAAAGTGAAAAAGACCGAATTGCCCTTTAAGTTAGTAAAAAGGACAGAGATACCTCTGACTTGACGAAGAAAAATGGATGAAGTTAATGAGCTGGATGAAAATGACAAGATTTTAAACCTTCTGGATCCAGATGTGAAAAAACAAACTTTTGGACAAAAATCGCAAAACTGACCAAACATCAGGGACGAAAATGGCATTTCACTCTTCTTGTGATAAAATCTAAACAATTTGGAGAATAAGTGTTGGGTCAACCTAACTTATTACGACTTGTAAATAGAATTACCTATTTTGCCACATGTTGCGGAAATCCACATTATATAACCTTTTAACAACTTTTATCCCTCCAGTGCAGGTTTTGAAAACCATGCGTGAGTCTGGTGTGCCGCCTGATGTTATCGCATATACAGCTGCTATTAAGGTTCAAACCTTTCTTAGTTGTTGGGCATTTTAGTATGTGTGGAAAAACTAAAAATCAGCAGGGTATAATCATTCTGACTCTGATTACAAATGATTTTATCTACAGGTTTGTGTAAAACAAAGGGAGTTGAACTTGGCATTTTCGTTATTTGCAGAGATGAAGAGATATCAAATACAACCAAATACGGTGAGGAATGTCTAATGACAATATTCTCTTAAGTAATATTGTGTCAATTCCAAATTAAATTTTTAGTAAAATGCCATTTTTGTCCTTGAGGTTTGGCCAGTTTTGCAACTTTCGTCCAAAGGTTTGCTTTTTCGCATCCGGATCCAAAAGGTTTGAAATCTTGTCATTTTCATCTGGCCCATTAACTCCATCCATTTTTCTATGTTAATTCAGGGGTATTTCTGTCTTTTTTGTTTGAAAAAGACCGAATTGCCCTTTAAGTTAACGAAAAAGATGGAAATGCCCCTGAATTGACATTGAAAAATGGATGGAGTTAAGGAGCCTGATGAAAATGGCAAGATTTCAAACCTTTTGGATCCAGATACGGAAAAGCAAACCTTTGGACGAAAGTCGCAAAACTGGCCAAACCTCAGGGACGAAAATGGCATTTTACTTATATGTTTATAGATTTAATTATACAAAATGCTAAACCGTTGAACAATTTTGAATTTCAGGTGACGTATAACACGCTTCTCAGGGCCCGTACCAGATACGGTTCCCTAATAGAAGTTCAACAATGTCTTTCTATCTATCAAGACATGCGTAAATCAGGGTACGCGTCAAAAGCCTTGTGCTTTGCTGTGCTGTGTGTTTTACTGGAATATATAAACATATATATTTTAATTGTGTAGTTTCAAACCCAATGATTACTATCTCAAGGAACTAATAGAGGAATGGTGTGAAGGGATAATACAAGATAACCATCGATCACAAGGCCAGCTTAAACATACCAGCAAAAGGGATTTAGGTGGACCCCACAGTTTACTTCTTGAGAAAGTCGCATCACATTTGCAGAAGGGTACCCAATCTATAGCTGTTGATCTTCGAGGCCTCACAAAGGTAACACGTAATTAATTGGAATATAATTCTATGGTGATAAATTATTTGAGTTCGTAGATAGATATCGTTAACATAATGTATTCAACAGGTTGAAGCGCGAATTGTCGTCCTAGCTGTTTTGAGAATGATAAAAGAGAATTACCATCCTGGTAACAGTGCATTCTTTGTTACATACATATTGATATCTACACACATGATTATGAATTTTAATGCGTAAACATGTTTTGTTGCAGGAGAATTTATGAGAGATGACATGTTCATAATCTTGGGAGTCCAGGAAGTTGGTACAGCTGTAGATAAAAACGAATTTGATGTAAAAGATGCTATAGTTAAACTTTTAAAAGATAATCTCGGGCTCGAGGTTCTCTCATTAGGACCTAAAATGCCGACCGAGATAAGAATCAACGTGGAGAATCCCTTCAATTCACAGCCTGACTTACATGAAACCCTAGAAGGAACCAAGTTGTCAAAATCATCCAACAGAAGACCGGCAGTTTTGCATAGGTTGAAGGTGACGAGAAGGTCCTTGTACCATTGGTTACAGAAAAAAGTGGAATGACATTCATACCCACAATTGTATTCTGTAGATATCAATATTGGAATAATGTACTTGTATGTTGTGACACTAAGCTCTTATCTTCATATTAATTGAATATAAATAAAAGTCACTTGTATTGTGTAATAACCTTTGATGAAGTTTATACACATAAGAGTAGCGGAGTATCATCGTATATATTTACATTCTCACGAGCAACAAGCTTTCAGTACCTCTTCTACATCAGGATCATCCCCCGCTTCTTTGTCCTGTGTTAGTCACAAAAACACAAGTAATATGGGAATATTGTTAATCCAACAAGACCCGATCAACATGATGATCCGATTATGCGAGTTGGGTTCAAGTGTGGGTGCAGGTGCACGCTCACCTTGTGGATGTATGAGATGTTGCTTATCCCTGGGCCCGCAACTATGATTCCACCTTGTTGCCTGACCGAATAACCAATTTTATATCAAATGAATGCAACACTTTATCTTTGCACACTATGATGCTAAGTTGTTAACATCTTAATTATTGGTTACGAAGTAACCAAGACAACAAGCATACATACCAGCCACCTCTTGTACGAGTATCTTTTTCAAGGGAAAGCTCCCAATCCTGTCGGTAACCTTCCATGTATGCTTCTATAATCTTCAAAGCAGCCTGTTGTTTCCATATGATTCACAAACTAAAAACTTAAAAACCGTAAAATTCGGCAACAAAGCAACTTAACATACAAAACATATTACGTACATACCCCGGGTGTAAATGTAGTTGTGACTCCAGAAACAAAGTTCAGTGCCTTGTATGATGCATAACTAGGATCTGCATAGATTTCTGCAACAAGCAGCGCGTACATGTCATTCTGCTATAAGTTAAGCTAGGATTACCTATTTACTTTCAATTTTGACGACAAAATTCTGTCTTTACAGAAGGGTATTGTATTTACATAAAACCTTTTATTAAAGTAAAGGTAGAGTGAGATGGGTAGCATACTGTCTAACTTGAATATATACCTCCTTTAAATTTCGTCTGCTCAGAGAAAGTTCTAGCCTGCACAAGATTAAAACAGCGGAAGAAATACACAGAGCAAATACCTATCAATAAAAGGAATGTAAAGAAACTGATACAATAAAGTGTGAATTCCTTTCTCCATTAGAATATAGAAAATGAGGAATGGCAGGATGGACGGGTCGGGCTGGGTAACGGGTAAAATGGTCCGGGTCGGTTGAGTTTCCAAAAATATATCGTCGACTTATTGAAAGCTCCACAAGTAACTAATGCTCTAAATCACTAAGTATGTTTAAGAAACAATATTGTTACAATGATAATCCAAATATTTCAATAAAATAGCTTAGGAGGTTGTCTGTATCAAAAATAGACTTTTAGCAACTTTCAACTCGTTTGACCGACTCTTGTTCCAGTAATAAACAATATATTTGAGCCATTTAAGATAATACACAGCCTAAATCAACCAAATTGTAAGTTAATGGGTCGAAATTGTCAACGGTAAAAGAAAAAAAAAATCAAGATAATCAACACAGACAACGGGTACATATCCACACCTGATCAACGCTACCGGGCCCAATCAAGACAAGTGCCACACCTGAAGCATCCATCCTATCCTGATACATCAAAAAGCCCAACACTATCAATGCCCCGAAACTCAAAATTGCATAACCAGTTAGCATACATTGCAAAAATGATCACAATAACTCTTAAGTCTTATCATTTCTAGTTTGTATAGGCTGCGGTCGCATACCTTCTTAGCAGCAAGCAAATCAGCTCGTTTCATACAAAGGACACATCTGCAGTTCAACGCGAATACAAATTATAAATCTTATAAAAAACCATAACTTAATAAAAAGATATGCATACCCAAAATGACGAGCAAATGCAACAACCGCCTTCCGATCCTTCCACAAGTCAGAAATCAAAACCGAATTACCATTCAAATCAAACACCTCTACTCTCTCCAACAAACTTCCAGTTTCAATAGAAGTTTGAGAAGTTCCTCCTGCACAATTAACCCTCCAATTAACATAAACATCAAACATCTTCATTAAAATTAAACACCATTAAGTATGTAATGTAATTCTAATTGTTTGTATTGAAGAATTGTAATTAGGGTTTACAAGGTTTTATACTTAACCCATAACTTTGACTAGTTACATTGTTGTCTAATAAACTAGTGTGTGAATACAAAAGGGTATGCATAAAACTTGCCGGTGGAGCTGGTGACGGCGGCGGAGACAGGGCGGCGAGCATGTGATAGAGAAGTAAGAAGGGGTTTGTTGGTGGAGGGAAAGAGAGTGAGATTATTATTATTACTGGTGGTATGAGAATTAGTAGGAGGAGATAGGTAGGTACGAGTGATCGGAGAGAGAGTTGAAGCTGAGAGAGTAATCGCCATTTTCAGTTTGAAGAAGTTGTTGTTGCCGGAAAAAATAGGAATTTAATTTTGGCCGTTGAGTTTGGTGGCAAATATTGTTACACGTGGCCCTGTGCATACTTTTCCATATTTTTTGGGATTGGGAATTTGTCACGACATATTTATTGATATATAAGTTATTATTTTTAACTGGCAAGAAACGACGTGTCAATCAGCGTGACACTGGGCGTTAAGGCCAAGGTCGACTCTTCGACCGCCGTCAGCCTCTTGGCTCTACCAGATGAGCGGAAACCCGACCTCCACACGCCCGAATGCACGACAGTGAAATAATCGGTAAAACCTCGTCTCCCATCCAAGATGAACTGGTGTCACCCGTATTCACCTTTCACCTGGATGCCGCAGAAAATAATGGAGAGAGTGGGAGTCGAACCTGGGTCACAAGCAAAACCAAGTTTTTCCCTAACCACTCCACCACTACTTCATTGGCGATATAAGTTATTAATTTAAAAAGATGGAAAATATTAAATATATATTTTCAACTTTTAATGAGTCTAATAGAATTTATTGAGTAATATTTTAAATTCGGAATATTAGACAGCTAGTCAATGAGTCTTAGATTAATTTGTTTGAAAGAAGGTAATTTTACTGCTTTCCAATGTGAAAGTTATGTGTTAGAGTCTCACTTGTTGCAAATTGATTGCAATTTGTTTCAGGACATCTTAGGCAAGTTGTCTTTATGTAAAACTTTATACCGTTGGTCTCGTTTTAGCAAGAGTGGTCCATGTTACCAACCTCCAGCTCCAGGGTTATTTATTTGATAGAAAGAAAGTATACATAAAAGTTGCATTGTATGTTTTAACTTTATCCCATGTTTATTGTATTAATAGTTTTCCATACAACAATGTGCCTCTCATAAGTCATATCTAACATTTCCCCCATGGGTCGGTGTATGATGGATCGAGTTCGGACATGGTATTATGGATCAAGCATGGACACTTTTCAGAACACCTAAAATACATACTCCTAATTCTACATCAGTACCTTATTATTTGAACCCTTCTGTTTTATCCGCTTTATTATAGAACTTGAACCCTTGTGTTTTATCCGCTTTAATACCAATACAAACATGATTCATTGATTTGGGACCATATGTCCATATTCCAAAAGTAAGTTAACCTATTTTAATTTCGTAAACGTATAAAACTAGTGAGAAAGTGGTCTCCATGACACATGCGTGAAATCGTCATCATAAATATCTAAATTTCCTTTTCATATTCCTAAAATATTCTCCAAAAAAGAAACTAACAAAGCGTATTTTCCATTATAATATAAAAACCGATGAAAGCACGTTAGGTACCGACGACTGACTTCCGTCTGGCAAACTTCTGCAACTCTTCCAATCCACCAATGGCGGCCCTCACCCGCCTCTTCAAACCCCAATTCTCATCCCTATTATTCAACCGATCACTTTCCACCCTTTCCCAAACCAATTCTTCACCGCCCCACACAGATGATCCTAACGATGGTGGTTCTAGAAGCTTCCAGTGGGTGTTTTTAGGCCCCCCCGGCGTCGGAAAAGGAACATATGCTAGCCGACTCTCCACTCTTCTCGGTGTCCCTCACATCGCCACCGGTGATCTCGTCCGACAAGAGTTACCTCTTTCTCCTCAGGTATATCTATCGGTATAATTCACATGTTTGGCGTCTGTATGATTCTATGTTTTCATCAAAGTTGTTACAATTTACGTTTTAGAAGGTGTTTCGATTGCGAAAAACCTCGGTCAATATCGATTCAATTCGTTACAGGTAAGATAGGGTCAGAAGTCAAAACAACATTACTACCACGTTTTAAATACAGTAAAGATATGGAAACGCGTTTTATATCGATCAAAAACCATGAAAATAAATACAGGTAAAGTTAGGCGGTGATATTTTATTTATCAGCTGTAAATAAATGAAATTGTTACAAGCGATAGATTGACTTAGAAATTTTATGTTATAAGTTAATAAATTGTATTTTTCAGCTTGATGAGGTAGTAAATCAAGGGAAGTTGGTTTCAGATGAAATTATATTTAACTTGTTATCAAAGAGACTCGAAGCCGGAGAATCAAGAGGTGAATCGGGGTTTATTCTTGATGGTTTTCCTCGAACAATAAGACAAGCGGTAAGTGTCTTGTTATAAACCATCAAATGTTTTGGTATAATGCATAAAGAGTTGATCAACTTTGGGTCAGTTTTTATTTCAAATAACAATCCTTTTTTTTGCCCCAAACAAACTTCAAAATGATGACATTAAAACTTTGTAACATGAAGTTTTTGTTTGCTAAAGGAAATTCTTGATGAGGTGACAGAAATTGATTTGGTGGTAAATTTGAAACTGAGGGAAGATGTACTGATTGAGAAATGTTTGGGAAGAAGGATATGCAGTGAATGTGGAAAAGGTTTCAATGTGGCTGCAATCGATGCAAAGGCTGAGAACGGGCTGCCAGGAATGAGCATGCCGCCGCTTCTGCCACCTCAGCAGTGTGCTTCGAAGCTCATTACTCGCGCTGATGACACTGAACCTGTTGTCAGAGAGCGACTTCGTGTTTATAAAGAAAAGGTAACATTTTTCAGGTTTCTTGCCCTTCATTCACTGGCAAAGAAGCTGGGTCAAGCGGGTTGGGTTCACCCGAAACAAAGCTTTGTTCAAAAAACTTTTATAGACAATTAGCATGCCAAATATGACCTCAATGTTATGTTATTATAGTAAGAGTAAAGTACACAGGTGGTCCTTGTGGTTTGCACTTTATAATGCATTTAGTCCCCAACTTTTTCCAGAAGTACATGGATGGTCCCTGTGGTTTGCACTTTGTAACGCATTTAGTCCCTAACTTGGACATGCTAAATGCGTTACAAAGTGCAAACCACAGGGACCATCCGTGTACTTTTGAAAAGTTAGGGACCAAATCCAGAATTTTGATAAACCACAGGGACCATCTGTGTACTTTACTCTTATAGTAATATCGAATTAACGATTTAGGAGGTTTTTATGCATTGAAAAACCACTTATGTCAATTTCCGCTCCCCTTTTCTTATCCGATTATTCTTTTTAAATTAAAATAATGATGAATTTATGTTGGCGTTTGGATGTACAGAGTGAACCGGTAGAGGATTATTACAGAAAGCAAGGGAAGTTAATTGAGTTTGATCTCCCTGGAGGGATCCCAGAATCTTGGCCAAAGTTGCTGGAAATTCTTAATCTAGATGATTACCATCATAAAAAGTCAGCTGCTGCATAGTTTGGCTTGTTTCTGTTTATAAACAAACCCATATCATTATTTGTAAGATTTAAGATACCTGGTATTCTTCTCAAATAAGACAGAAGGGGGAACTCAAAGTCTGTTGAATGTATACAGAAAGATTTTTCTTATGATTTATGCTATGTAAGTGGCACTTTTAGAAAAAAATTTACTTTTGGTTATTTTGGTGTTTCTGTCATTTGTAAATGAAAGTTATTTTTCAACTACGTAAAGAATATTGTCATTTTTGCAACTATTTTGGAAAGAAAGTAGTTGAATATATTGTTTATATCTAGAGTAAACTGCCATTTTGGTCCCTGTGGTTTGGCCAGTTTTGCCACTTTAGTCCAAATCTCAAACTTATTACATCTGGGTCCCTGTGGTTTGCATTTTGTTGCCATTTTAGTCCAAAATTCAAAAACCCCATTTTTTTACTGTTACAACCTCCTATTTTGTCCTTTAGTGCAGGGGCATTTTGGTCATTTTTTAAATTTCATTTGTTTTAGTTTTTTTTTTTTTTAATATATATTGAGGATGATGATGTTGGGGATGATGATGATCATAATCAGTTCTCTCTCTCTCTCTTCTCTCTCTCTCTATAGCACCACAACCGCCACCTCCCCCTTCCCACCACCACCACCGTGAACTCCACCACCGCCACCACTGAAACCCTAAAGCGCCACCACCGCTGTCACCATCAAAGCCGATACTGAAACCCTAAACCGCCGGAAGTTTAGCAGATTTGGAACCTTCTATGTTCGATCTACGATGGTGTAGCAAAAGTATTGTTGAAAACCAGGTAAATAATCTGCTTTTACAGTGTGGTCAGAGACGGTGGTAGTAGAGGGTTTACGGTGGTTGAGGGGAGACGGTGGTGGAAGGGAGACGGTGGTGGAGGGGAGACGGATGATGATCTGTGATTTTGTGATGGATGATGATCTGTGATTTTGTTAGTTTTAAGGGATCGAGATGATGGATGATGATATGTGATTTTGTTAATGTTTTAGGTGGTTGAGGGTGATTTTGTAACAAACAGGATGATCAAAACTTGAACCCAGTCCTTTTATTCACCACGAGGCTGTGATGATTTCACCTAATCCGAGTCAAAATTGGGTCAACATTTGAGATTTTCCGCAGCTTGGCGTGGCAGAATCGGAGGAGGGCAAGTGCGCTTGCAACCTCTGTTTGCAGCCATGGCGGTTTTGATTTGTTGTTGGAGCCTCGTTTATTTTTACAAATCGGTTTTTGATTTTCTTGAAGATGATGTTCTTGATTTTCTGGGTTTTGATGATGATGTTTGATGATGTTCTTGAAGATACAGATCTGAGCCTCGTTTCTTTTTACAAATCGGTTTTTGATTTTCTTGAAGATGATTTTCTGGGTTTTGATGATGATGTTCTTGAAGATACAGACCTGAGCCTCGTTTCTTTTTACAAATCGGTTTTTGTTTTGATTTGTTGTTGTCTGTATTTTGATTTTTGTGATGGTTTCTGGTTTTGTTCTGGGTTCTTGATTTTCTTGAAGATGATGTTCTTGATTTTCTGGGTTTTGATGATGAAGTTTGATGATGTTCTTGAAGATGATGTTATTAATTATTGAAATGTTATAATAAATTAATATGGACCAAAATGCCCATGCACTAAAGGACAAAATAGGAGGTTGTAACAGTAAAAAAAATGGGGTTTTTGAATTTTGGACTAAAATGACAACAAAATGCAAACCACAGGGACCCAGATGTAATAAGTTTGAGATTTGGACTAAAGTGGCAAAACTGGCCAAACCACAGGGACCAAAATGGCAGTTTACTCTTATATCTAACATAAATATGCTAATACTCTTAAAGCTATGTGTTATGGTCTCCTATATTTTCACTGCACGTCATTACCATGTAGACATAAGCTCTCACTTATTTCGATATTTGTGTGTTATGGTCTCACAAGGTTTTACCACCCACTACCTCTTAAGATAACATATAAATGAAAAAGAAAATGGGAGACGAGTGGGACACATGTTTAAAGTTGATTGGTTGAGACAAAAAGGCATGACACATGAATTTTTCTTATCGGCTTATCACAATTAATACACAAAGCATCAAGGTTTGGGCAAGTGTTTTTGAGCGTGAATGGGCCCGGCCGACACCTTGAACCTTCACGCTGATTTTAATAAGCCTTGGGGAGTGTAGCTGAGTATGAAACAAGGTTAAAATGCCAAGTAGCATAACAAATATTGCAAAAATGTTAACTTACAAAACCAGAAAATAAAACAAACAAACCGCCATCCGTGGGACTCGAACCCACGACCACGTGGTTAAAAGCCACGCGCTCTACCAACTGAGCTAGAACGGCTCTTGTGACATCTGATGTATGTTTTTATAACAAATATGGTTGGTCTCTTAAATTAAATTATAATAACTTAAAGAGTGCTGTTCCTTTACTTTAAGATAACTTTTGCTATTATCGTGTGTAAATCTAATGTGAAATTCCTTAATCGAGCTATTGAAAATTTGAAATACTGAGAATGGTATGAAACTTGATAGTCATTTCAGACTTGTAAAAGTGAGTCGGTTGGGTCGGTTCTCACACTCACAAGCAAAGGAATTAAGGAAGCAAACACAAGAGATTACGTGTGTTCTCTAGCCCATTGTTTCACATTCAATGTTCAAATTTAGCAAGTTTCGAGTTTTTTTAGACAATAGTGATTTGGTTAGTAATTTAGCTTCAATAATTACCCGAAAAATACCCGACGGGTAACGGGCCGGGTATGGGACAAAGAATTACAACCGGGTACGGGCCTGGGATTACCAATACCCGGCCCAAGCCCGGCCCATTGCCATTCCTAAAATAGAGGCAAAAACGTTGAACCACACATGCACGTTGCGTTATATTAACTCGAAAAATTTAGAAATATACGTAAAACGAAAATTTGCGGAAGATGAAAAGTATAAGTGACAAAAGTTGTGAATTTAAATTGCAAATAATGAAAAGTTTTGGGTTAAAGTTAAAAAAACAAATTATATAGGGTTAAAATTGCAAAAGGTTAAAACAATGGGTTAAAAGTAAAAAAATCAAGTTTTTTTTTTTTAAAATGTGCAAAGCACAATGTACAACTTGTTATGCACAATAACTTTGCTAATTTATAATATATAATTAGAGCTATTCTTGATTTTCATATCAATATATTGTTCTTTTATGGCGGTAAAAAAGCTTGAGAAACAAAATAATGTAATTGACTTAAAACTTAGCTTCTAACTTAAAACTTAGAAATTGCTCAACTTAAAATGGAGCTCTAAACTTAAAACATAGAAATCACATTTCTTAAAACGGAGCTCTAAACATAAAGCTTATAAATGGATGTAAACTTACATGTAAATGGTTTAACTAAAAACATAGATCTAAGCGCTTTGACTATTTTACAATACAACCTGACGTTAAATTATGACAAACAATAGTAGGTTTGTTTCATTTTCCTTTCTATGGTGTGGAGGTTGTAAATTATGAGTAGTCATAGCTGATATCGATACCAGCTTGGTCCATTTTTGATCTAGACAAGCTTCATAAACTAACAATCATGCTTTCAACCGATTGAACATCGGTTGAATATCATTAAATTTTTGTATTCTAAACAAACATGTTGTAAACATGATTTAATCCTGGTAACACTTGCAATACAAGTTTTGAATGCGTAATTTGGTCATGTGTTGCACTTAAGCAATTGACTAACTATTTTGCTATACCATAGTAATCTGATATATGCAACGAGTTTTGTTTCGATTGTGAAGGGGTATGGTCCCAAAAAGCCGCGCAACCCCCTGTAAGGTCGCGCGGGACCATACTCCTTAATCAGCAATTTTCTTGATTGCAACCTCGCGCGGGCTACAACATGTCTTTGTAACGCGGCGCGAGGTCCACATAAGAAGAAGACTCCAGTTAGCAACACTTAGCTTTCTAAAAAGAACATCTGAAAGCTCATGCCGCGCGCATGATAATAACGTGCTCAGCAAGAATCGTGCGTGACTACGGCGCAAGGCCTTTCCAGATAGTACATAAGGTACAAGTGGCAGAATAAAAGAGCCAATCAGGGTCCTTCTGTTTCTGCGCAATCGTGCTCCACGATCGTCTGACATGCAGGAGACAAAAAGTACTTAAGGACGCCTATGTGGCACAATCACAGGGCAGAGACAACTGCCCCACGATCTCCACTTACCTGCTGATGGCAGAAGGGCGACCAGGCCGACAACAGTGACACGTGGCTCCAATCACGTTGCGCCAACTCCATAAAGCTCCTAGAAGCCACTAACGGTCGACACCAGTGAGACAAGGAGCATATCCTCCATGTTGTCGCCTTCCGGCCCAAGGCCCATCAGCCCACACCCTCTTACACCTCTCTGGCTATAAATAGAGACCTTCACTTCACAGGTTGTTCATTCCATTCCCTCTACTCTCACTTAATACTTTATTCTCCCCCAAATACAGTCGCTTATTCTCACGCCGGAGCCCGGTTAAGAGGGAAACCCCCACATTCCCCTTTTAACAAGTAACGGTGTTTTGTTTTGCAGATAAACCACGATCATTAAGGAGCTCAGGAAACCATAAAGAAGGTTAACCATCATGGTAGAAACATAAACCAAACTGATTAGACCCTTAATTAGTTCCGTGTTTCTTCATTGGCGCCCACCGATTTTTTCAAAAAACCACTTTCATCTTCTTAATTCCTGAGTTTTCGTTGCTTTTCTTCCTTCGATCATGGCTGGTCAAGGAATCATTCCCGAATTTGTTGGTCTTGGAGCGGACCCTAACGCAGTGTTGGGAGTGGATAACCAAAACATCCAACCCCAACACGTTGAAGAAATCGGCGAGATCGAGATGGCCAACACCGGGGGTCCTCGCGGGAGCTTCACCCGCATCAATCAAACTACCCCAGGAAACAACGGTGCTGGACCTTCGAACATAGCTCCACCTCAGAATATCTCAGCGCTATTAGGGCTACCAGAGGGCGAAACCCCAGCCTCATGGTACGCCAAGCAACTCGCTACCATTAACGCGGCATATCAATCCTTGAGCGCGCAACAAGCAGTTCTAACGGCAGAACCTTCCTTGGTTACACCAACCGGCCCTAGTCACGGGCCGCGCCAGATGCCACCACCGCAAAATATCCAAGGAAGAGCCAGCAGACCTCCCCCTACCCGGAGACTAAGCATGCAAGACACGCGCGATACACGGGGGGAGACAGAAAGCTACTATGACGAACCGTCAAACTTCCAAAGAGGCCCAGTTCATAGCCGGCTCACGCCGCGCAACATGAATGATGAGTGGGAAGAAACTGACCCGAATGATCCAACCTGGGAGAACGATGATGAGTCCTCGGTCTTCAATCGTTTGCAAAGAAATCATGAGTACTACAAACCAAGGCAACACGTTGGTTATACCGAAGAGGCAGAGCGTGACTTTCGCCTCGCCTATCGACCAGAAGAAGCCATAGAGCATTCAAAGTTCATCCCAAAAATAGCACTAGCGCCGCTCAAGAGAGAAAAGTTGCCTCCGACTGTCGGAAAGTTTAACGGATTGACTGATCCAGACGATCACGTCAGAGTGTTTACTAGCGTGGGCTGCATGGGAGGTTGGAACATGCCCATGTGGTGTCATTTGTTTATCCAAACATTAACGGGGGCTGCTCGCGCCTGGTTCGACAGCCTTCCTCCGGGAAAGATAAAATCATGGGTAGATTTCAGAACTCAGTTTTTGAGTCACTTCAGCCAACAAAGGCGATACCAGCGCGACACAGCGGAAGTTGAAGATATCTGGCGCAGAGATAATGAGGGTCTGGAAGATTTCATTACGCGCTTTAACAAAGAATGTTTGGAGATAGGTGGCGTGAGTGAGCAACTCATGCGCTGCCATTTCAAGAAAGCCATCCGCTGTGATAGCCTGATTAGAACCATCACTGGGAAAGATGGAATGCCAAAGGAGTGGGATAAACTCATGGAAGCCGCGAAGATAGTCGCGCAAACGGAAGAGTCACTCGCACGAAACAACAGCTATCGTTCTGAAGATAGATTTTCCAAAGGGGGTCACTCGCGCGACGACAACAGGCGCAACAAAGGCAAGAACCCTGGGTGGAAGGCCAACCACTCCAGCGGTTATAACGACCGACCCCGTTACGAAGAACGATCCCGCTGTAAGGAAGACGCGCGAGATACTATTGACCGCATCGGCTATAGAAAAGCAGTCAGAGACGATAACCGTGAAAAGCATTGGACTCCGCTCATAAAAACGCCAAAAGAGGTGCTAATGACGGAGAACCATGATTTTAAGGCTCCCAGGCCTATGACAAACAAAAAGGGGCAAGACCCCAATCTGTATTGTGATTTCCACAAGGATACAGGCCACTTAACAGATGATTGTTACAGCTTGCGACAAGAGATCGAGAGAGCACTAAAGAGTGGAAAGCTGAGCCACTTAGTGAAAAACGTGCGCAAAGAGACGCGACAACTCCATCGCCACGATGAAGGAAATCACAAGAAGGTTCGACGCCTGGAGACACACATGGTCAATGGACCGAGGTATAGCGCAAGAGAAAAAGGCAAGAGACCTTATGAGCCTTCATGGCAAGAACAGCAAGTTATTTTCCCGGTGGTGCGCGGGGGTCCCCGAGCCACACGACCCATCGTCATCACCGGCATCATCGGCCATTATGAGACTGAATACGTCTTCATTGACCCGGGGAGTACAGCAGACATCATCTATGAACAATGCTTTAACCAGTTCGACGATGAAGACAAAGCGAGACTTGAACCAGTTGATTACCCACTGTCAGGGTTTTGCAATGAAATGGTCTTCCCGTTAGGCCAAATTAGCTTCCCCGTCACACTCTCTGACGGGAAGCATTCAAGGACAACAAACGTCAACTTCATGGTGATGCCTGTTAAGTCAAGACACGATGTGCTGATCGGGAGAGAGACGCAAGGTGAGCTGAATATGATAACTTCTACCCCCCACTCAGCGATTGGTTTCCCAACCAAGACGGGGGTGGCAATCGTTTATGCAAAGAAAGAAGTGATGTCAACAGAAGAGATGCGCCCAACAAAAGCGGCAAAGGTTTCAGCAACCGAGCCCGAAAAATGGGTTTTAAATCACAAATATCCGGAGCAAACGGTGACGATAGGTCACGCTATCTCACCAAACGTCAGAACTCGTCTCAAGCAGCTCCTATTCAAGAACATGGATATTTTCGCCTGGACCCCGGCCGACATGACCGGAGTCCCGCGCGACATCACAGAGCACTGTTTAAATACCTACCCCTCGGTTGAGCCAAAAGTCCAAAGAAGGCGCAGCCTAGGGGCAGACAAGACGAAAGCAATGAATGAGCAAGTGTGCGAGTTACTTAAAGCCGACATCCTGCGAGAAGTACGTTATCAGAGTTGGGTTGCGAACCCCGTAATGGTAGAGAAGTCTAGTGGTGGATGGCGAATGTGCGTTGACTACACCGATCTCAACAAGGCATGCCCTAAGGATTGTTACTCTTTGCCTGAGATCGACAAAAAGATAGACTCTCTCGCGCCATACAGATGGAAGTGCTTCTTGGATTGCTACAAGGGGTACCATCAAGTTCAGATGAAGCTCGAGGATGAAGACAAGACGGCTTTTCGCACTGATCTGGGGATTTTTTGCTATACGAAGATGCCATTCGGCCTGAAAAATGCTGGCGCCACATACCAGCGATTGATGGACAAGACCTTCGCGGGTGACATCGGAAAGCATATTGAAGTTTACATCGATGATCTAGTGGTCAAAAGTCCCGAAGAGGACCAAATGTTGAAGGACATCGAGAAAACGTTCAATTCATTGCGCAGCGTAAACATGAAGTTGAATCCAGCCAAATGTTCTTTTGGCATGGAAGAAGGGAAGTTTTTAGGCTTCATAGTCACCAACGGCGGCTTCAAAGTGAATCCGGAAAAAGTCCAAGCGATAGAGCGGATGCCATCGCCGCGAACAATCAAAGAAATGCAACGGTTAACCGCTTTTTGTCAAATCACGCCGCGAAGTCGTACCCTTTTATCAGCACACTGCGCAATTGTGTGAAGAAGCAAGAGTTCAGGTGGACCCCTGAAGCAGAAAAGGCTTTTCAGCAAATGCAAGAATGCTTGATCGAGCTCCCCACCCTGACTGCACCATTTGAAAAAGAGCCACTCGTACTATACTTATCTTCTTCAGATAAGGCAGTAGGGTCGGTGTTACTAGTGGAAAGAAATGGAGTTCAAACTCCAATTTATTATGTCAGCAGGGTACTCACTGACCCGGAAACGAGATATTCCACGATGGAAAAATTGGTACTAGCGCTGCTACACGCCTCCAGAAGGCTGCGCAGATATTTCACAGGGCATGTGATCACCGTGCTTACCAATTTCCATATCGGCACGATACTTCAAAAACCAGAAACGTCCGGGCGGTTAGCAAAATGGGCCATCGAGCTGGGGGGGTCACAACATTCTATATCGGCCGCGCCCAGCCATCAAGGGCCAGGTTCTAGCGGACTTCATCACAGAAGTCCCAGTTGAGAAAATCAAAGATTGTGAGCTAGTGGAGACTCCCGAAAAAGACACGACAAATGAGACTTGGATGCTTTACACTGATGGGGCCTCAAACGAGGACGGCGCGGGGGCTGGATTGCGCCTAGTAAGCCCTGAAAACCATGAATTCACTTACGCCATCAAGTTGGACTTTAAAAACACCAACAACGAGGCGGAATATGAGGCATTTCTGGCAGGCTTGCGCCTCGCCATCAAAATGGGAGCTAAAAATCTACATGCACATGTTGATTCACTCTTGATAGCCAGCCAAGTCAACGGTATATACGATGCAAGGGGTGAAGTTATGGCCCTATACCTGGAACAAGCAAAAGAGTTGCTTCAACAATTCAAGTCTCACAAGGTCATCCACATCAATCGCTCTGAAAACAAACCAGCTGACGCCTTGAGCAAGCTTGCTTCAACATCCTTCCAACATCTGGCCAAAGATGTAAGGATTGAGGTACTCAAGAACCCGTCAGTCTTGTTACGATAAGTCAACGTGATCGAGATAGGGCAGCCATCCTGGATGACCCCTATCATTCAGTACTTGAAAGAAGGAATACTCCCAGAGAATAAGGCAGAGGCAAGAAAGATTCAGAACAAAGCTCTGCAGTACGAAGTGAATGGTGGTATCTTATACCGCAAATCCTTCTTGGGACCACTCCTGCGCTGTGTGGACCCCCAAGATGCGAACTATCTGATAAGGGAGATTCATGAAGGAATCTGCGGCATCCATGCGGGACCACGCATGGTTGTCGCTAAGATTATGAACGCCGGGTATTACTGGCCAGGGATGCACGTTGATGCCCTGAAGGAGCTGCGCAAGTGCGACTCCTGTCAGCGGCACTCTCCTAAAACCCTGCGCCCCAAGAACGACCTGATCCCCGTATCAACTGCTTGGCCTTTTCAGCAGTGGGGAATCGACATGGTAGGTCCCTTCCCAGACGCTCCCGGCGCCGTCAAGTTCATAATAGTGGCCGTCGATTACTTCACAAAATGGGTGGAGGCCAAAGCCCTTGCTTCAACTACAGCCATGATGGTGCGCAAGTTCATTTGGGAACACATCATCTGCAGATTTGGGCTCCCACCCAAGATTGTAACCGACAATGGCACCAACTTTGCGTCTGAAGACCTCCAAAACTGGATGAAGGAGATGAAAATCGAACACACTTTCTCCTCCGTTGCGCACCCTCAAGGCAACGGGCAGGTTGAAAGTGTAAACAAGTGTATTGTCGAAGGGATTAAGGCCCGACTGGGCACGAAGCGAAGAGGCTGGGTGGATGAGCTCCCAAGTATCTTGTGGGTTCACCGAACCATGCCGAAAACAAGTACCGGCGAGACCCCTTTTAGCCTGGTCTATGGCTCAGAAGCGGTTATCCCGGCAGAAGTTGGCCTACCCTCTCCGCGTTTGACAGCAGTCAACGCAATCGACAACGAGGCAGAGCGTCGTCTTGACTTGGATCTGCTAGAGGAAAGGCGCGAAATCGCGCGTATCAAAGAAGCCAAGTACAAGACACAACTGGAGAGGTACTACAACGCGCGAGTCCGCATCTGTACCTTCACTCCAGGGGAATATGTCTTTCTAGACAACGAAGCCTCAAACGCCGAACGCCCAGGAAAACTAGCACCCAAATGGGAAGGCCCATACCTGGTTCACGAAGTGCTAGGAAAAGGGGCTTACAAATTGCGCACCCTGGATGGACACATCATCCCGCGCACGTGGAATGCGCAACAACTGCGCAAATGCTATATATGACTATGTAGGCCCCGCGCCTTTATCCACTAATGTCGGCTACGCGCCCTTTACTTTCTTATGTTGGCTACACGCCTTTTATGTTACAAGCAATGTATCCCGGCCTAAGCGCCTACGTAATCAATGAAAGCATACGACATGCTCTTTTATCACTATCCGACTTATTTCGTTACAAATACATGTTAAACTTCTGATTAGCACGAAAACACTCCAGTTACGCTCAAGAGCCTCTCCTACATTTATTCGCGCTAACTTAACCAAAGTTTCTAACAACAGTGCAATAATTGTAACGGGAAAATAAGCAAACATACTATTTAATAAACGCAATCGCGCAACAATTATAAAAAAAAAAAACAACAATGTCATTCATTAGATAAAAGCGCGCCCGCGCAAAGAGTTACATCAGCCTACTTGAAATTTTTACAAGGCACAAAGCCTGTTGACAAACCTATTCAAACTCATCATCTCCACTGTCATCATGCTTATCGCCTTTATCGCCATCACCGCCAGGCTTACCGTCACCACCATCGTTTCCACCATCATTGCCCGCCGCTTCATCTTCGTCAGAGAGTTCTACGTGCTCTGGGGGATCAAGAATGCCCTTCATACGTGCACACCAGTCATCATGTTCCAAAGCCTTCGAGACTAAATCCATCACAGGTAAGGCTAAATGATTATAAGATTTTTCAGCTCGAACCAATTCGGCATCAGCCCCATCAGTTACCGAGCAATGACTGATATCAAACTCTTGTCCAAACATTGCTGCGGCATGTTGCGCACACTCCATATAACCTCCGCGATGTCCAACGGCGCGAGAAGCATCAATGAGAGTAGCGACAGTCTGATCCAGCTCGCCAGCATTCAGAATCGAGTTAGCCATCTGCATCAAAGTAAGCAAGTAAGGAACTAACTTGGTAAGCAAAACCAAAGTTAAAGATAATACCAGAACTATTCCCCGGCCGCGCAGCCACTCGGCATCAGAGACAAGAGTATCCACGATACCCTGAGCTTCAGCATAATTAGTCTGCGCTACATTAAGAGCTGCAGTACTAACATCACGAGCTTCCTCAGCCCTAAGCTTCGCCTCTTCAGCTGAGGCAGCTTTAGACTTTTCAGCCTCCAGATCGATCTCCAAGGATTCACTTTTGTCAACCTGCTCTCGCAGGCGACGTTTCAGCTCAGCAATCTCGACATCCTTGGCCCGAAGATCCTTGTCCTTGCCTGACAGCTGCACCTTCACGCCAGCAAGCTCACCCTGAAAAGGACAGGACTTAGGATATATTGCAAACAAAGCACACAAGGAAAAAGTCTAAGTGGCACAAACCTCAAGTTGCTCCCTAGCAACCTTAGCAGCTTGCGCATCTTCGAGTTTCGCCGTCAACTCCACAACCTTAGCTTCAAGGTTGACAATCTTGTTACGATCCGCAGCCGCGCGCTCATTATCCTTCGCGCATATGCGCTTGAACTCAGTTTTCTCCTTAGCCAACTATTTTTCAGGCCTTGTTTTTCAGGCCCTCGCGCCCCCAGTCTTCTGCCTTCTTATCAGCCTCAAGCTTGGCCTTCTCTTCATCAAGGGCGGCTTTTGATTTCTCAAATTCACTTATACGCTTCAACATCCGCTCACGGTACCTCTCCCAATCCGACCGCTCCCTAACCATTGTCCGCCACTCACGGACAATTTGGTGGTTAGCAGCGCGAGCATTCGCCTCCCCAAGCATGTAAGTACGGTACAGCCCTTCATGAGTTTTCGCCTTCTGCCTATTAACTTCACCAGGAGTGAAAGAGTTTAAGAACCAATCGCGGCAAGGGCCAAACTCTTGGAAGGTGTCCTTCTGCCTCAAATTCCAGGGAGCCTGGTGGGGGGCATTACCGCGCTCCTCTTCGGTATAACTTTTATAGTAGATATCTCCAAGAGTATCCTTGGCCCCGATAGCTTGCGGATTATAACCCCCGGCGCCACCAGAGCTCGCGCCACTAGAAACGTACGCAGGGCGGGTAGGTCTTTCAACCTCAGGTTCTTTCCTCCTCTCTTGATGGGGCTTTGTAGACCCCGTAACACTCAAAACCTCCGGACCCTGCGCTTTCTCCTGGATAGTGATGGCAGCGGCACCGGTATACCTCAAGGAATCACCACTAGGCTTTTCAACAGCCTTTTGCTTCTCCTTCTCCACTTTAGAAGCTTTCTTCCTCGCCTCTTCAGCCTTCCTATCCTCCTCAGCCTTCCGATCTTCCTCGGCCTTCCTCTGCTTCTCCTCCTCCACTTTCTTCCTCCTATCCTCATCAGCTTTCCTACGCTCTTCATCAGCTTTCTTCTTCTCTTCAACAGCCTTCGCCTTATCACCTTCAGCAGCATGTTTGTCTTTGACAGTCTCAACGCCAGCAGCCTTAGAAGATTTAACGGTAATCTTCGGCCTCTTTGGCTCTGGCTCCGTAAGTACAACACCCTTCTCAGGGGTTTTCTTCTTACCCTCTGCAAAAACAAAGTGATCAAGAAAAAGAGCAACAACAAGGAAGAGCTAAAAACAAACTTACCAGGAGAGAACCTATAAAGTGAACGCAGATTGCTCTGTTTACCAAGCACTAGAGCCCCGCTAGCCTTCGACGCGATGGACACGCCAGTAGGCGCCTCGCTCCTCGTTCTTTTTCTGCTGATCAACTTTGCAGCAGCCTCCTCTTCTTCTTCCTCTTCCTCTTCCTCCTCGTGCGCAACAGAGGAAGGAGTAGCGCCAGCATCCGGGTTACGAGAACCCGCGCTCCCTGAGCCACCAGTTCCAGTCTTCTTTCCGCCTGCGCGCGACAAACCTTCAAGTGAGTCACTAACAATCACGAAACCTCTCAAGTCACTCTGTCGGAGGCGAAAAATACCTTTATCCGCAACACCAGTGGTTGCGCGACTACCCCCAGCACCCTTGCTGGTCACTTCAGCATCCTTCTTCTTCTTCTTCACTGGTTTTTTCTTCTTCTTCTTCTTCTTCTTCTTCTCTTCTGGGTCAATACCCAAGTCGCGCAACACACCTGCAAAGACGTTAGACCACGAACTTAGCTCTCCGTTCGAGGATCCTACAGACTCCTCGCTGGAAAGATAGATAACCTCTTTCCCAGCAGAAGTCACAGAGCGCAAAGGGCGAGGGTTCGGTATGTGCGCACCTTCGTTTGCAGTGGGCGGCAAGGCGAACGCATCAGCAACAGGATACATAAAGTTATCCCTTATTTGGTCATACCAGTATTGCTCTCCGTCTTGAAGCGGGCGCACGCCCATTCTACCGCCAAAAGCGGCGAAGGCAGCTTGATACAAGCGCACCTCTACAAGATAAATCGTATCAAAACATAAAAAAAAGGGAAAAATGCAAGCCCCGGAAGATCAGTAAAAATAAGAAAATTACTAACCTTCGTCATCAATCATTAAGATAGGAACCTCCTTGCTATCAGGCGGCCACTGATCGCTCATCCGCGCCGCTACTAAGACATTCTCCCTAAACACTCGGTTTGGGGTGGCAGTAAGCTCCCGATACCAAGCCTCAGTCTTAGGGATCTCCAAGTCTTCCTTCACGATCGCTTCAGTCGAGGCGCGAAACGTCATGGGTATCGGAACTACCTCCTCCCGTATATAGAAAAACTTAGGTTTCCAGTCATGGAAACTCTTAGGAGGGTTTAAAAGTATCTTCTTCGCCGTGCCTCGACTGGTGAAGGAATAAAAACCCATATTCCTCTGAAGTTGGTAGAAAACCCGGAATCTGTCTACAGTTGGCTCTATGCCATGAGCCCAACACAAGAACTCGAAGTGTCGAACCCGAACCATTCCGGGTGGGCTCATTTGAGATATATGGAACCCATAATATTGAAGAACATGAGCCATGAAGTTAGTCGCCGGCAACTGGAAGTTGCCCTGATGGAAGAAGTCTTCGAATAAGGTGATATACCCCGGCGGTGCATCAGCGGCCGTCTGGTTCTGGCCGGGGTACCGGGCATCCCACTCCGGTGGGAACCGGAAACTACGTGAAAGCTGCTCAAAAAGCCCTAGATCCCACCGGAGAACAGGTACAGGACCTTCTTCTCCGGGGTTATCTTCGTGTTGTTCCTCAGCCATCGATAGATAAGACAAGGGTCTTGAATGTCTGGAAACAAGCCTGATAATCTGCGAGGTTGTTCTTCAAGAACTTGAAGATCTGCTGCAACCGTTCTTCAAACTTTGAAGATTCAAAGAACTTTGAGAGGAAGTAACAGAATATTAGAAGAGAGTGATAAGCCTCATATCTCTCTGGATATATATACCCATCGCATTTAATGCGATGGGTAACCGTGCCAACACCGCCTCAAGCAAGGCCAACCAGAAAGCGCCACGTAAGGCGTATTTCCCGGAGTGACGGTTATCACGCGCGCGTGAGCCTCACTCTCCTGACGAAAAGCTGAACCGTCAGGGGTCAACTCAGTCGTCACCAACCACGAATTTTGCACCAACCTGTCAGAAAATTCGAATTTCGAGGTTTTTTCCCGCCAAAAGTCATTAGAAACTTGGTGTTAAAGCCAGCAACAAGCCTAGTAGCCGCGCCGTAGTAACCAACAACTTACACGCGCGCCGTCTACCAAAACCAAAAGCATCATTCTACTTTATTTTCTTAAGTCCAGAGCTCCAACCACTTGCCTTGCGCATGGTGCAGCACTGGACTGGGGGGACTTGAAGGGGTATGGTCCCAAAAAGCCGCGCAACCCCCTGTAAGGTCGCGCGGGACCATACTCCTTAATCAGCAATTTTCTTGATTGCAACCTCGCGCGGGCTACAACATGTCTTTGTAACGCGGCGCGAGGTCCACAAAAGAAGAAGACTCCAGTTAGCAACACTTAGCTTTCTAAAAAGAACATCTGAAAGCTCATGCCGCGCGCATGATAATAACGTGCTCAGCAAGAATCGTGCGTGACTACGGCGCAAGGCCTTTCGAGATAGTACATAAGGTACAAGTGGCAGAATAAAAGAGCCAATCAGGGTCCTTCTGTTTCTGCGCAATCGTGCTCCACGATCGTCTGACATGCAGGAGACAAAAAGTACTTAAGGACGCCTATGTGGCACCAATCACAGGGCAGAGACAACTGCCCCACGATCTCCACTTACCTGCTGATGGCAGAAGGGCGACCAGGCCGACAACAGTGACACGTGGCTCCAATCACGTTGCGCCAACTCCATAAAGCTCCTAGAAGCCACTAACGGTCGACACCAGTGAGACAAGGAGCATATCCTCCATGTTGTCGCCTTCCGGCCCAAGGCCCATCAGCCCACACCCTCTTACACCTCTCCGGCTATAAATAGAGACCTTCACTTCACAGGTTGTTCATTCCATTCCCTCTACTCTCACTTAATACTTTATTCTCCCCCAAATACAGTCGCTTATTCTCACGCCGGAGCCCGGTTAAGAGGGAAACCCCCACATTCCCCTCTTAACGAGTAACGGTGTTTTGTTTTGCAGATAAACCACGATCATTAAGGAGCTCAGGAAACCATAAAGAAGGTTAACCATCATGGTAGAAACATAAACCAAACTGATTAGACCCTTAATTAGTTCCGTGTTTCTTCAGATTACGAAGACTTAGTTCAAATTTTGTGTGTTTTTAAAACCTCAACAAATACCCTAGATAAATACTAACTACTTAACAATAAGCGGTAACAAAATAACTAAATGTAATAGCAAGTTCATATAGAAAATCAATAATAAAACCGGCCTTTTAAATATTAATCATTAATAAAAGAGTAAATTGTTAAAATCGTCCTTGAGGTTTGGGCATGTTTCATGTTTGTTATTTTCATCCAAAACAACTTTTTTTGTACCATGTAGTCCTTCACTTTTGAGATTTTTTGTAATTTTTATCCAAACGTTTGACTTTTTTGCCAAAACCGTCTCTGAGATTTGAGACTTTTTGACATTTTCATCCAAATGTTTGATAGAAAAAATAAAGCAAATTAGATGTTTGGATGAAAATGGCAAAAAATCTCAAACGTGAAGGACTATATTGTACAAAAAAGTTGTTTTGGATGAAAATGACAAACATGCCCAAACCTCATGGACGACTTTGGTAATTTACTCTTAATAAAAATATGAATCATAAGAATTTGAAATCGCCAATGAGGTGGTGGTAGAATGGTGTGGAAGAGACTTGGTGTTCTAAGGGACCCAAGTACAATTCCTACTCTCCTCATTATTTACGGCGGCACCTGGTGATGATGAGACACTAGGCGAGTAGGCGGAGATCGCTAGTTCGATCCTTGAACTGAGCGGGTTTTATCTCACTGCACTGTAGTGCCTTCGGGCGAGTGTTCACGGGCTTCGGCCCTAGGTGAGGGTTTTCCTCGATTCGGAGGCGAGTGTATTCCGAGGTGGTGAATTTCACCAGTAGCCCATTTAGAGGACTCGTTAGATGTTAAAAAAAATTAAGAATTTGAAATCGTAAATTTATGTTATCTCATTTCAATGATTGATGCAAACATAAAAGAAACGTGCGCGACAAGACCAAACATAAAACACTTTAAAGTTTAGGGGGTCAATTTGCACATTTATCAACAAATTTCCGATCAGAAAAAGATATTTTTTAGCAAGCGACAGCTACGTGTCTCAACTATCCACACCTAGAGGACCACACCCGTATGATACGCTCCGAATCTATCTGAACCGCTCCATTTTCCTTTTTAGATTTAGTCTACATCACCCTCCACGTCACCAAATCCCCGTCCACGTACACAACCTAAATCCACCGTGTGTCCTCATGAACCTAAACTTTGTCCACGTCAGACACATGTAGGACCTTATAATATCTCAAATCTTCCTTTCTAGTCCTCCAATTTATGCAAATTCAACTCATCAACCCCTTTGATTCTAAACCAGTCAATTTCATTTCCTTTAGCCAGATTTTTTCTTGTCATTTTGCTGCCAAACCCTAAAAGTTTGCTCTGATAGTCTGATATTCGATCTTATTCCAGAATACTTGCTAATCCGATTCGTTATTCAAAGCTTTTACTGGTAATTTCTATATTAATCATCGCAAATTAGAGTAATTGTTGCTTTTTAGCGAATTTTATTTATTATTATTAGTTTGATATTAACTTAAGGTTAGCGAATATAACGATCTATTGGTGGTTATTAAACAGTTAATTAGTATAACATGCCGGATTATACAAGTTTACTGAATTTGTGTTTCGTTTCTGTAGTTTCAGATGTTTTGAAATTAATAATATATATATGGATTATGCTGGATTTTGGTGGTATTAGTCTTGTTTTTGTGAATTTTAGTTGATTTATTGAATTTGTATTATGATTATAGTTGAAAATTGTTGTATTTTACTCAAAATGTTAGGTAATCTCTTGTTTTTGTAATTGAAATAGTTTTTTGATAGAGCTGGATAATATGTTGTATGTTGTTTGTAACAGGGATAAATAGAGAGTCCAGGAGATCGTTTGTGCAGGTACGGAAGAGTTTGGTTTAGTTTTGGTATGTCTATTAATCATAAGTTTTGTTAGTATGTCGATTAATCATAAGTTGTGTTCAGGTACGGAAGGTTTTGTATTTGATATTTGAAGAGATTGGATACCTTGATGTAGCTGCTATGTGCTGCACATTTTCTTGCATTTAAAAGGTTTGACTGGTGTCAATATGGTTTTCCAACCTTTCTTGTAATTTACGTTTTTGGATGACCAGTAGCAGGACACGTTTAGATGACCAGTAGCCAAGGAGGGAGCAAGGGATTTCAACAGGTGAATAATCACGTGAAAGCTGAACGTCAGAGAGATGTGAATGGATTTGTGGGCAATGGACCGGGTTCACAAGCAGGTGACAAACTGGTGGGAACTCGTAAAGTTGATGAAAATGGGCAAGACGAATGCCAGGTGGCAGAGCAGGGGAATGCTGCTGTTCAAGCACCTCAGCAACAGCCTCAAGGGTCACTGGTTCACTGGGAGAAGTTTCTTCATGTTAGATCCATTAAGGTCATGTTGGTCGAAAATGATGATTGTACTCGTCACATTGTCACTGCTTTGCTCCGCAATTGTAACTATGAAGGTTAGTCTTTTGGCCTATATTTCATGAAAACTTAACGCATGTCATTATAGTCACATGGTGATCATCTAACACGTTTTATCCTTTTGTCCTTTCTTTTCTGGCAGTTATTGAAGCAGCCAATGGATTACAAGCCTGGAAGATTCTGGAAAATCTATCCGTTCACATTGACATTGTTTTAACTGAAGTAGTCATGCCTTTTCTTTCAGGAATCGGTCTTCTATGCAAGATTATGAGCCACAAGTCACGCAAAAACGTCCCTGTGATTAGTAAGTACCCGGCTTAATCTTTTCTACAAACAAAATTAGCAGCAAATGTAGCTATATCCTGCAAAAGCTTACCAAAACGATGTGATTAACCACCACTCCTTATGAGATCGTGTGCAGTGATGTCTTCTCATGATTCAATGGGTTTAGTTTTTAAGTGTTTATCCAAAGGTGCGGTAGACTTTTTGGTGAAGCCTATTCGTAAAAACGAGCTTAAAATTCTTTGGCAGCACGTCTGGAGGAGGTGTCAAAGTGTAAGTAACATATTTATTGTATATAGGGTTTTGCTTGCCAATCTTCAAGATATATTTATTTCCCATTGCTGCGAAAATATACTGTTTCTATCAGTCTAGTGGTAGCGGGAGCGAAAGTGGCACGCATGCCCAAAAATCTGTAAACTCGAAAAGCAACTTAAGGCGCAACAACAGTGGCGGGAAAGACGGGGATGACAACGGGAGCACTGATGGTAGCGATGATGGCAGTGGCACTCAGGTACTTTCGCAATCTTATTAGGTATCACTTTTTGATCTGACATGGCATATATATGGCATCATCATCATCATCATCATCATTATTATTTTGAATCTAATTTCGCAGAGCTCTTGGACAAAACAAGGTGATGAACCAGAGAGCCCAGAAGCTGCATCTCCATGCGACCAAATAACCGAGCATCCAGACAGTACTTGTGGTCTAGTTATACGCCCAAGAAGGCATGTTAACGATCAGCAAGGACAATCTTGTTCGGGTATTCCGATATCTGAATTACTTACGTTATTTGAATCATTTTTTTTCCTTTTTCCATGAAGCATGTCTTGTTTTTCAGATGACGATGCAAATGCTAAAGAAACTGCAATAAACATATCTAGAGACTTAGAAATGCAGATCGAGTTTCCAATTGAGAAACCTATAAAATTGTCTGATCCTCACACGGAAAATGGAGAAATCAAGGGTCAAGAAGAGTGTGACAAGATTATGGATGCAAATACTAAGGTTATTGATGATTTTAATGAAGTAGTAATGGGTGAGCATGGCTTAAAGAGGCCCCGCGCAACTGAAAAAGACGAGAGGACGCTTCAAAATGGGTGTAATATTCTGAGACATTCACAGCTTTCAGCCTTCACGAGGTCTGAATATGTTTTGTTTCAAAAAATTAAATGCTTAGTAGACTGATAATAAGGTTTTGAATTGCTGCAGATACAACACGAACTCGAATGTTGTAAAGTGTACACCTGGAATTGTTGGTAGCTGCTCTCAACCTGATAATAGAACTAGTATTTTGAAGAAAGAATCTAATCATGATGCTCATTCTGATGGATATCTCATTTATCAAGGCTCTTGTGAGGTTGGTGATGACACATTTCTGTTCTTTTACAAACATTCATACCACCCTCAAATTATAATAATACTATAATATATAAATATTAGATTTAATTGCCAAAATCGTCCCTGAGGTTTGGGCAGGTTTGCCATTTCCGTCCAAAATGACACTTTTGTACCAAATTGCCCCTAACGTTTGTAACTTTTTGCCATTTTCATCCAAACCACTAACTTAGTTTATTTTTTCTGTTAAGTTGAGGATATTTGGATGAAACTGGCAAATATAAAACCACAGGGACGATTTTGGCAATTTACTCAAACTCTTTTAAATTTATTTTATTTAATTAATTTTGTTACATATATAATAAAAAAGAATATACATGCAATTTTTTTATGAAAAAAATAATAGCTTTGTCACATAATTTTTATAAATTTTCATCCAACCACTGACTAAGTTAATTTTTTTATTAAGGCGAAGGATGTTTATAAACTAAGACAGAAATTAATTTCTAATTTTTTATATAGATCAGTTTTATAAAAATAAAATCTACTTAAACATCTAAATTTTATAAAACTAAAATGCTGGTGACCTTATTGGAAAAGGTCAAATAAAAAAATCTTATCATATGTAACGTTTTACAATTTTTTTCTATTACTACAACTGATAAATATTAAAAGTTGTAATCGATTGTTATGTGTTGCACACCAATGACGTTTTCTCTTTATAAAACTGATTTATATAAAGAAGCTGTAAATTAATTTATGGAGTTTTAATTACATAGTTAGTCCCTGTGGTTTGCACAAAATAACATACTTAGGTACTAATAGTTTAAAATCACCTTCTAGGGTATTAACTTTTCATTTTGTAACATTTGGAGGTATTAACTTCTAGGGTATTAACATAGTTAGTCCCTGTGGTTTGCACAAAATAACATTCATAGGTACTAATAGAAGGTCATTTTAAACCTACAAATAACGTTAATACCTCCACACGTTACAAAATGAAAAGTTGATACCCGAGAATGTGATTTTAAACTATTAGTACGTAAGTATGTTACTTTGTATAAACCACAGGGACTAACTATGTAATTAACTCTTAATTTATAAAATTTAAAACATCCTTCACCTTAACAGAAAAAATAAACTGAGTTAGTGATTTGGATGAAAATTTATAAAAATTATGTGACAAAACTGGTAATTTTTTTATTCTAAAAACTCCATGTATATTCTTTTTTATTATATATGTAACAAAAATAATTAAATAAAAGAAATTAAAAAGGGTTTGAGTAAATTGCCAAAATCGTCCCTATGGTTTTATATTTGCCAGTTTCATCAAAATATCCTCAACTTAACAGAAAAAATAAACTAAGTTAGTGGTTTGGATGAAAATGGCAAAAAGTTGCAAATGTTGGGGTCAATTTGGTACAAAAGTGTCATTTTGGACGAAAATGACAAACGTGCCCAAACCTCAGGGACGATTTTGGCAATTAACTCTAAATATTATTAAAGAACAAGTTGGGTTACTGTAGCAGTACAGCGTCCGTCACATCAGAGTTACAGTAACTTTTTTTTTCTTCATTTTTTTGTTGATTTTTGTCTTTTTCTTACTTTCACCCCCTTAATTTTCATTTTATACACTTACACCCCCTTAACTTTATAAAATGTCATTTTGACCCCCCTTGAGTCAGAAGTGCTTATTTGTATATATGTACGTGTTGGTATAAATTCAAGTTGGTTTCTTGGTTTTAAAATGCGCGCATAATGCGCTCGATGTGCTGATGAGAAGACATCGCCACAACTGATGCGTTGCGTTTACATGATGCGAGAATATTGCACGCATTTCGCATAATGCGCTCTGATGCACGCAACATTGTTAATTATTATTTTTTCCAGATTTTATGAACTGGGTTCGGTTTTTTCAATATTTAATATCTTAGCATTCTTGATTTGAACAAAAAAGCACAACTCTTATCTTCTTATTACGTCATTCGTTTTACTTTAAGTATGTTTTATAAGTTTTTATGTATAAATAATTTTTAAATATTTTTTTATAAATCGCGCATCAGATTTTTGGACCAAACGCATCGGAGCGCATCATGCAATTTAAAACCAAGGTTGGTTTACGTTTCGACCTAAATTTTGTCGGGTGAAATATAATACGTTTTCGCGCATATTTTTATGTACGTTTCCAGTTGGTCTACGTTTTGACGTAAATGCTGTTTGGAAATGAGTCGGATCAATATAATACGTTTTCATCAGGCGGTATAAATTCGAGTTACTTTACATTCCGCCGCCGCCGCAACGCGGTACCATCCTTTAACTTAAAAAACACTATTTTCTTACGTTTCGATGTAATTTGTTTAGGAAATAAGTCGGTCAAATATTAACCATTTTCGTGCTTATTTTTATGTAAGTTTTCAGTTGGTCTATGTTTTGACGTAAAATTTGTTCGGAAATGAGTTGGGCCAAATATAATACGTTTTCATTAGACAGTATAAATTCGCGTTACTTTACGTTTCGACGCCGCCACAACGAGCGGGATAAATTTACTAGTTTGAAATTAATGTTAAAAAGGCCAAGACTAAATCTTTTAGTTAGATAAATTATACGGCAAGATGGATGGGTTACATAACGTGCCAAAATGGGCTCGAGTTGAAACGTGGCAGTTTTTAATACTGGCCGGTTGACCCACAAACTATGTGTCTGTGTGTGTGACTACTTGATTGAACTTTAATTATAAAGGCCACACGCACTATCTACTTTGAAACTTACCTAATTTAATCTTTGATGCTTGTTTCAGCAAGTAACACCAAGGAAAGCTGATGCCACCACACCTAGTGACGTTTTGCATCAAGATCTCCACGTTCAACACATACATCATCATCACCATGTTCATCATTACCATAACATAGCAACCGATCAACCGTTATTGTCCAAACATGATGATTTCGGTTTAAGCAAGTTAGCCGCAGACGCTCCGCATTGTGGGTCATCAAATATCAAGGGCGGGGCTGTTGAATGTAACGTTGAAAATAATAGTATAGACAGAAGTGGCTCAGGTAGCAAGCATGGAAGCAATGTGCCGAATGGCAGTAACACTGGTGTGAATCTCGAGGTTACAAATGTAGAAAGTAATGCAGGTGTAGCTGGAAAAAGTGGAAGCGGTGATGCTAGTAGCGGTGGTGGTGATAGAAACCACCACAAATCTGCACAAAGAGAAGCGGCGTTGACTAAGCTTCGCCAAAAGAGAGATGCAAGATGCTTCCAGAAAAAGGTGACATGATACCGTGCTTTACTGACAAAAACTATGATCTCGTTGCCTATTTATACAATTTTGGATTTAATTTGAATTTTCATTTCACAGGTGCGATATCAAAATAGAAAGAAACTGGCAGAACAAAGACCACGTGTTAGAGGACAGTTTGTAAAGGGAACAAATCGCAACAGTACAACCAATGCTGACGATGGCTAGTTTATCATGGAGGTCTTTGTACAGGTTGGTTGGTTGATTCGTTGGTGTTTATATATTGTATTTGTTGTGAAGGTTTTAAATACTCGGGAAACCATATTTGGTTCTACAGAATTTGACAATAACATAATAACAGTTCCTAAGTTGGTTTATTGTAGATATCGACATCGATGCTTCATGTAAGATACAATTTATAGACTTTTGTGGGTTACGACCATTTATAACAAGCTTTCTGCTATCGCTTGATTAACATGTGATATGATACTAGAAGGATAAGTGAAGACCTTTTAGAGGATATAACGTTTAATAAGTGAAGTCTTTTTTGAGGATATAACGTTTATCATCAGACATCTATCTATTGGGCCACTTTTAAATTTAACTAATGTAACAAAAAAGAAACCCCTGCCTGTTTGTAACGATATAAAGGTAGTCCTTATTTAGTCAATTGCGTTTTATGTTAACTAGTGAGTTTCCCTCCGCGCTTCACGGCGGGAATTCTTTGTTATCTGTTCGAATTGTTACGGTACCGTCATTCACTATAATAATAGAAAGAGAAAACCTTACATCGATAAAAAACAACAAAAACGAATATGATGTTGTTTAGTTGATATCAGTTAGTTTGTTTGTTTGTGTTCTATATTTATTTTTTACAACTTTGCGATATAAATCATATTGCAAACGAATATTGTACCACTATCATACCAAACCAAACTGAAATCGACTGATGTATCGTTTTCGGTATTTGTTTTTATTGTTTTTGCTTTTGATAAACTTACACCGTATAAGTGAGATTCCCCCGTGCTTCGCGGCGGGTGCTACTATCTTATCAAACCGAACCGAAACCGACTGAACAACATATGTATTGGTATGTGTACTTAAGATTTTCGTTTTTGCTATCGATAAACAAACATCGTATCGCTACCTTACCGTACCGGACAACATCAGCACGAAATTTATTCACTTTTATGGTTTTCTATTTGATAACGGATACAGTTTCGCTACAATAGTGAACTGAACGAACAACATTGGTTTTGGTAATACTATTTTTTTTATTGTTTTCTTTCGACAGACTGACACCGTATTGCTACCATATCGTATCGTACGGAATAGCATCAAAAACGGTACTTGTATTTATTTTTATGGCTATCGGTATAAAACAAATCATTTATACAACTCTGTTTGCAACGATAAATGAATATCGGAAACGGTATCGTGACAATGTGAACCGATCAATACCGTTCGAACATCAGTGTCGGTGGCGTGTTCGATTTTATCGTTTTCGGTCAATATAAATAACGTGTTGATTTCTATACCGAGTGCATGTATTGTATTGGTATTGTAACTAACCGAATCGATACCGATCTAATGCCCGTCGTAACATACTGTCACAACATGCGACCAGATAACTTAGAATGATAAAAAAATAAATGTTACAGATTTAGATTTTTAAAAAAGTTAACGAACGCAAGTTATTACTAAAAATAAAATATAATAATAAATAATAATGTTAAAAAAAATACTTGAATATGATAAGTTATCATTTATTATTAAAAATCAAATAAAATGATAAATAAGTATTAATAAAAATAGATCCTTTAAAATGATGAAATACTATTCATCAAGAATTATTTTTATGGTTACCGATATAAAAAAATCCGTTTATACAACTCTGTTTGCACCGATGAATGAATATCGGAAACATTATCGTGACAATCTGAACCGATCGATACCGTTCGAACATCGATGTCAGTGCCATTGTTCGATTTTATCGTTTCCGGTCAATATAAATCACGTGTTGATTTCTATAGGTATTATAACTAACCGAATCAATACTGATCTAATGCCCGACGTAACGTACCGTCACAACGTGCAACCAGATAACCTAGAATGATAAAAAAAAATGTTACGGATTTAGATTTTTAAAAAAGTTAACGAATGCACGTTATTACGAAAAATAAAATATAATAATAGATAGTAAAAGATCAAAAAAACAAATACTTAAACTTGAGCAATTATCATTTATTATTAAAAATCAATAAAATGATAAATAATTATTAAATAAAAATAAATCCTTAAAAATGATGAAACACTATTCATCATGAGTTTATATGTATAATATGTATAATAGGGGTCGATTTTTTTATGTGACATCTTTACCCTTTAACCACGTGGTCATGGTGCTCAGAGGTATTTGAGGGGTCGGGAGAATTCTTGTATCAGTTTGGGTTTGTCCCTACCCATAAGGCTAGCGGGTGTGATTTAAAGCCCTTAGAGGCTTTATAGTGCCATGTCATATTTATATCAGTGTCATGTCACATAAAGAGTTTTAAAGTCACCCCCTTTAACTTGAATGCAATGGTTTAAAGCCCCCGTATTAAACAAAATAAAAAAAGATTTGATTGGTTGAGGGTATGTTTGGCAAAGGTAGCTGGTGGTTGGAAGCTGTTAGCTAGTAGTTGTAGCTGTGAACTAGTAGCTGTAGTTTTTTAGATATATTTAGTGTTTGGCAGAGTAGCTGGAGCTTTTAATAAAATGTATAAAATGACCCAAATGGGCATAACTACAAATTTAAAAAGTTTGTGCATTAAAAAATTCATTATCTTTAGAGGTTAAAATAGTCAATTTTTCCATAAAAGCTTGTAGCTCCTTCTAAACGCTACTAGTAGGAGTGTTCAACCAAAAGCTTCAAGCTCCTAACCTAAAAGTTTCAAGCTCCTTCAATCAAACAAGTCTTTTTATTGAGTAGCTTTTTCTTAAAAGCTCAAATCTAGAAGCTCCTAAAAGCTTCAGGCCAAACATACCCTAAAAAGAATGGGCCCCACCTGCACACTGTTTTAGCTGGCGGGCCATCAATGGCGTTCCTTTTTGGCGGGCAGGGGGTGGGTGTGAGGCGCTATGGGGCGCTAACGAAGGTGATGTGGCCAGGGGCGGTATACCACACCCACTTGCCTAAGTTGAATTGACTAGAATAATTCGGCAATCTGGTTTGACTGTCCAAAATCGATCAATTATTTTGAAAAAGACCATACAATCATGGATGGGTTGCCAGTGAAATTTTTAAAATGTAAAACAGACAATCAAGGGCGTAGCATTGTGGGGCCGGGAGGGGGTGGCCGAACCCCCGAACTTTTCGCTCAGCAGTGGAGGGTATGTAGTTTTCGTATAAATTTTTTGGGTAGATACGTTTTTTACCCTCCAGTTTTGTAGAAATTTTTTATATATACGTTTTCGACCCCCCGGTCGAAAATCTCAAGGTTCGCCACTGCAGACAATACAAAATAATAATTACATATATTACTTAGGAACTACCATGAATGGTAAATAACATTTTTTAAGTACTTGTTTCAAATTTTGTTTTTCATTTAGTTTGATTTTTCTTATAAAACACTAAAGTTGTAAAATGTAAAACAAACAATACAAAATAATAATAATTTTTTTTTGAACGACCAACAAAATCAATCCCGAGCACTCTCGGGGCATCCACTGGACAAACGGAGTACTCTGAGAGTAACCCGAGTCCACCACCAATTCCGGGGAAAAAACCCAGTAACCCACCCGCCCGTAGGCACGACGGTGAAATTACCAGTAACTACCATGAACAATTATTAACACTGGTTTTTTTTACGTCGGGCGTTGCGGCAAAGTCGAGCAAATAATAGTGTAAAACAAATGTGATTTAAAATTAAAGCATGTTGTTTAGAAAGCGAAACTATTAGAACGCTTCAGTTTATCATCGTGTCGTTTTATAATACCAAATAAATATTTTATTTTGAGTACAACTTCGTTTTTAACAAAACTTATAACAGAATGTCAAGGAAAAAAATCAAGCACAGGTACGTACTTAAGTTCTATAAAAAAGTTATAAACATAAGTTATTAAAGAAGCATCAAATTAACCGATAAATTAATATATGTTCTAAAAAATTATTAAAAAATGATAAAATAAATATATGGTTTTATAAAAGAAAAAATAAAAAAATAAGTTATTAAAATTAAATATAATAGTAAACTATTATAATATATTAAATAAAATAATAATAAAAACTATATATTATTATAAAAATAAAATTACTATTCATGGTCCTTTATCAACAATATATATATATATATATATATATATATATATATAATATACTAGATTATAACCCCGTGTTTTACACGGTTGAATAAAAGAATCAAAAAGTTAGTAATGAATATTTAAATTATAAGACGATAATTTTAGACGTTTTTCAAATGCCAAAATAAATTTTGTATCGTGTATGATCAATATGTGATGTGTGTGATCAATATGTGTAATGTTTATCAAGTTTATAAATATGAAAGTATTTAATTCGTTGATTAAAGAAACTTTCTCATAAGTTTTAGCAGTCAACAACCATTGTTTGTATGTTTTTTTTTAAATTGAATGAATTATATGTATATACACACACAATGTTAGTATCTCGTGTATTACGCTACACAACTTAAGTAAATTTAATGTTCAGTACTTAATAACAAAAAAATGTTATCTTTTTAGAAAACTCATGGATTGTTCGAGTTGAATACACATGGTTATTACACCAATGTGAGTTTTAAATAATATTACAAATATAATTTGATACTTTATTTATATAATCTGCTAGTAATTTTAGTATCTTAAGTTGTACTATCAATAAAATTATAAGTTTTTGTACATGTTATATGATAATTTATTAGTTGTTATATATTGTTTTTATCCAAATAATATATTTTATGTTATTAAGTTGTTATGCTTGAATCAAATTGTTGATATTTTTATACACTGGTTCTTCTTCTTCTTTTTTTTTTTACTATTTTAATAATATGTATCAAAAATATTATTATTTAATATTATTTTATAGCATGAACAATACAAATATTATTATAAAAATTATTATTATTTTAATATTATTAGTTATAAAAACGATTAATATAATAATGTATCAAACAATTTGGGACAAAATATATATAAAGTAACTAAAAGTAAGAAAACTTTTTCACGTTTAGTTGTAATTATTGTTTTGTATTTGTATTATTACATAGTTCTTATTATGATTGTATTTTTTTATTGAAAAAGGAAAAAAAAATCAAACCATCTCGATGATATGGATATTGAAAGAGTAAAATGATTATATAGTTAATATATAAGCTCTATCTATTTTTATTTACATCAATTTTGTTTTAGATTTGTATTTATCTTTTAAGATTTGTTGAGATTTTATAGGAGTTACAATTTAAAAAAAAAAGATAAATTGTTTGTATAAATAAAAATATAAAAAATGTAAGGTTGAAGAAGAGATCGCTAAAATCAGATGTCTCTTTGGATGGTGTGGATGTAGTGCTGCCGATCGATTCTGTTCGCCAGGTTAATAACAGGTTAGCTAACACTCTTCATGGGTATTTTCTGGGTGATAGAATTGCATATCCAGTAGTTGATTACTTTGTAAGAACAAATTAGAAGAAACATGGTCTTCAGAAAACTTTGATGAATGCAAATGGGTTCTTTTTCTTCAAGTTTGAAGATATAAAAGGTATGGATGCTGTTCTTGAAGGGGGGCCTTGGATGATCTGCAACAAACCTATGTTTCTCAACATTTGGTCCCCTACAAACACCCTTAAAAAAGAAGAGTTTAAAAAGGTTGCAGTTTGGGTTAAATTGCATGACGTCCCTCTAGTGGCGTATTCTGCTGATGGGTTAAGCATGCTGGCGTCCAAAATTGGGTCCCATGTGCGCCTTGATTCGTATACAACTGATATGTGTAATGAGGCTTGGGGAAGAAGCAGTTATGCTAGGGCTCTGATTGAAATATCGGCTGATAAGGAGTTGAAAGGAACTCTAACCATGGCTATTCCTGAATTGGACGGAAACAAATATGTTACGGAGACTATTAGGGTGGAGTATGAATGGGAACCCCCGAGATGTGCTCAATGTTGTGTGTTTGGGCATGACTCTGAGGGATGCCCTAAACGTATTGGCTCAACATCCGAACCTCCTACTAATAGGCCAAAAGTAGAGGAGAATGGTTTCACTGAAGTTAAGGCTAAGAAGAATGCAAAGAAGAATGGCTTTCAAGTTAATAACCAGAAGCCCAAATTTGAGTATAGACCGGTCGATAGGAAGAAAAAGGCCGTTGCAATTCAGCAGGTTACTACTTCTCCTAAAATTCAAACTCATAATCCGTTTTCTGTTCTTGCTTCTGTTGGGGGAAATGGTGTTTCAGTCCAAGGGAGAAAGAAAGGGGGGTACACATGTTCATCAGGATCCAGATGAGGAAGAGGTTGAGGTTGTCTATGATGAAACCAACGACTTTATGACTTCAGGCTCATATCCTTCATCTTCAGGACAAGGGGCAAGCACCTCTTCTACACAGTTCTCCAATGGATAGAGTGTCTTTGGTTCGTGTGAAGGGGCCGCAGTTTCGTAGCAACTTCATTTTTTATGATGGAGGATGAGGTTTTGGTTATGGTTTGTTTTGTCTACTAGATATCTTTTCATGATGTATAGTAGGCTAGGTAGATGTGATGTTTATAGGTACCTTTATGTTTGTTGGCTTACATATATGGGGCATGCCCTGTATATGAACTAGTGTGGAACTCATCCTCACTACTTGTACTTATTTGCGGTTGTTTATAATAGATTCACCGGGGTAACCCTTTACCCAAAAGAAGAAGAGAATGCCACGTGGCATTAAATGGAGTCTTTTATTAATATTTAGATTAGATATATAACACATATATAACTTTTTAAGTGTTTGTTTCAAATTTTATTTTCATTTAATTTGATTTTTCTTATAAAACACGAAAGTTGTAAAATGTAAAACAAATAATACAAAATAATAATTACATATATTACATAGGAACTACCATGAATATTACATATATTACTTAAGCATATGTTTCAAATTTATTTTTCCTTTAATTTTATTTTTCAGTAACTTGTGTTCATTAGCTTTTCAAAAAATCTAAATACACAACTGTAATAATTTTTTTCCAACATTACAAAAAAAGTTGTACTGAAAACGAATATCGTACCATACCGAATGAACAACATCGGTATCAATATACATTCTTATGGTTTCGATAAACTAACATTGTATCGCAACCTTATCGTACCGTACCAATTTGTACCGTACCGTACCAAGCCAAACAAACAACATAGGTACCATTACCCGTATTTATTTTATGGTATATAGTTTCAATAATATATCATTTATATAACTTCGTTTGTGAAAATAAATGAACACCGGTACAAATACTTTGATGAACTAGACCAATGCCATCCGAACAACATCTGTACCGGTGTTAGTTTTTTTATGGATTTTGTTTGATGTAAATTACATATGGTTTGTTATACTGAGGACTTGTATCATTCCGGTAGTGTAACAACCAAAACCAATGTCGATCGAAAACCTATTGCAATATCGTGCGAAATCCCGCTACCGTTCTAACAATATCGATACCTTTGTTAACATGCCTTAAATATGTTGTGATATCAGTAGGATATCCTCCATTATGCCCATAACGAGTTTAATCTCATATTAAGCCCCGTAGGGGTATTTTGGTCATTTTAAATATTATAAAAGGAATTAATTTATCTTATGTGATCAGGGTCTGAATAAATCAGTACAATAGCTTATTTTAACAGGTTATAACATTTGATTATAAGTCTTATATGCCAAAATAGTTTTAAACCCAAACTATGCGTTTAATACGCGTATAAAGCCGTTTTAAGCGACGTACGGGTAAAAATAGGATTCTGAGTTTTCTGATCAGTTAAACAGGTTCAAAACACTCCATTTATTATTTAAAATCAGTAGCAATTAGATTGGCATCAAAAGGATTTGTAAAACTCATTTTATGGCCGAAAATGGTATATTCGGTATTTACCGAATCAAGGCACTAATCCTAGCTTATGATCAGTTTAAAAATAATTAAAAATCTTCAAAAGTCCCAAAATATTATATTACATCAGTGGGTAAAAGGTTTGGTGCCAAAAATTGGGTTTAGATAGGCTTTACGCTAATGACGTCGTTTAATTACTAAGAAGCATTCTAATTACGTCATTAAGCATAACTCCTAATCTAGACCTCCAACTGATGTGAAAATTTACAGACATGTTTAATAATCAGTAACTAAGATTATTGTACTTTCACATTTCCAAAATTTTCGTTTTATGGTCATAAGGGCATTACGGTCAATATTTAGGCGATTAACGGAAACGTCGGACAATTAAGGATTTATGTGGTATAAACGCAGAGGGTTATACACACATGTAACTAGGTCCTAATGGAACTTTAAGGCATGTCTAAACCTATCTAAACCGGGTCAGAACTGAAGTCAAAGCAAAAGTCAAACTTTTGCGTCTTTCGGTTCCGAATCGGTTCAAAACAGAAAGTTGTCGAATCAAACAAGTTTGGACAAGTCCGTACACTTATTACAAAGTTATATGAATGATAAAACAGGTTACACGCCTTCTATATCGTTAATTACGCGTTTAATCAAAGTTTAGCATTTCTGTTGACTTTTTCGGACAACATTTGACTCGACAAACGACCTAGTTAGGATTGGAATCAGTGAGTGCCCTTTTAAGGGTTTAAAGCCCACATAATTACCAACTTATAAAAACCTTAACTTTGCCTAACCGCTGGACCATTTGTGTTTAATCGTTAAGTCAAACCGTAATTACGACGGTTTGACTTCTAGGCTATAAACTAAGCAAGACTTAATTTAGAAGGGTTAAACATACTTACTCGTGTCTAATGATGATTAGGAAGGTCTTGTGTCTGCTGATGTGCTCCTCAAAATGTCCAGAAGTTGAAGTGTGGTTGCATGTTGCAACATGAGACTTTTATAGGAACTTTGATCATACTAGATTGATGCCAAATGGGTCTACTAACAATCAAGGATGTAAACATGTGTCTTCTATAGGCTAAATACCATCATAGGCAGCCCATGGTTTCGAAAACTTGAGTTTTAAGTCGGTTACAAGCTGAACAGACAGCTGTCTGTTAGTTTCTGCATCTGTAAGTCGGACGCGGCCCGCGTAAGATATGGTTAAGTCTTACGCGGCCCGCATGGACCTCCGGTTCAGATTTCAAACTTTACTTTAATTGCACATTTGGCCCTCGGTCCTCCTAAACGTCGCTTTCACTTCAATTCTTGCATTATGAGGCTTTAAAATTAACATTTAGGGGCTTTAAGGCTTATACCATCTTTGTCAAGTCCTCGGGTAACTTTGTGATCACCCGAAAAACCCTAATTTTCAATGTTGACGATTTTAACCCTCACACACGAATTTTATCACAACTTTCTCATACGGTAACGAAACTTGGTGAAATTTTTATGGTGCATTCTAGTAAGCATAATTAATTGTTACAAGGCTTCAGGTTTGCTAAAAGGTCACTCAGAGGTATATCTTAACATGTTGACACATTTAACCCCTGTAGTTTGTAATCTCTCACTTTCTTTCACAATTCGCTATGTATGATCCATGATTTATTCGTTTAGGGTTATAAACACCATGTAGGGTTATTGTAAAGTATATTTATTCATTGTTGATACTTTGAACCCTCAAATTCACATAGTTTCATTGTTTGTCAACTTTAGTCCTTCAAGAACATTCTTACACACGTTCAAAGATTATGACACGTGTCAAGACATTATAGGACGTAAATTTTCGAGGTGTTACACCGGCCCAACCCTATATTAACCAAGGCTACGGCTTAGGGCCTCCTGTTTTTGGGGCCTCAGTTTTAAAAATCAATATATATTATGCAATGTAATGTGCATATTAAGCATAATGTAACTAATTTGCAACATAATGTCTTTAGAGATTTGCTGTTTTCCATTTCTAGGATCAAATCCCACTTGTAGCGTTTTTTGTATTTTTTTTTATTTGAGTAAACATTTGTTTTGCTTCCTGTGGTTTGGTCACTTTAACGGTTTTGCCCAAAACCTTTAAAAATAACCATTTCCTCCAATAGTTTGCTATGGTTTTTCCATTTAGAAAAACAGACAATTTGGATAGAGTTAGAGGCGGGGAGCAAAATGGAAAAACCATAGCAAACTATTAGAGTAAAATGACTATTTTTAAAGGTTTGGGGCAAAACCATTAAAATGACCAAACCACAGGAAGGAAAACTGGAAGTTTACTCCTTTTATTTTGTTGCTTCCATGGCCCAAGAAAAGCCATGTAATGTTCTGGTCATTATTTTGTCATATATCTTTTAAACATATGAATTTTGTTTTAACATATTAATAACTAGTATTAAGCATCCCCGCGTTGCGGCGGGGGCGAGCACTAATGCCATACTACTGTCAGCGACCACTGACACCGAAGTTGCAGTGTTAATGCGAAGAAATTAAACCGAAACGTAAAACATAGAATAAAATAACTAAGTTGATCTAGGACTCGCGCGTTACGATGTACCCGCGTCTATTTTTCCCGTTTGACAGGTTCATCGTAATCTATATATAATATATATCATTACCACTATACAAACCATAATGCATACATTACAACAACCATTGCATTAATATGTTGCAAATTATATTTATACAAGATTTTGGCTAAATTAATTAGATTATTATAAATAATAATAATTTACAATAAAATAACATACTTTGAATGGATCAAACCTATTGAATATGGTAAGATAATGAAACCATTATTTGATTATGTTATAACCACTTAAGCACAATTTACAACCATACATGCATACAAAACATATTGAATTTGGTAAGGTAATGAAACCATTATTATTTGATTAAGGTACAACAACTTAAGCACAACTTACAACCTATATTTGATTAAGGTACAAGTATTTAAGCACAACTTACAACCAAACATGCACACAAATGTTTCAAATTAATAGTATATAAATGTGGGTGAGGATCAAATAGGAAGTTTATTTTGGCTAGGAAGGATAGGAAGCAATAGGATTATGACATGTGGTAAAATTTAAAATAAAGATCAAGGGTATTTTAGTCAATCATATCCTTTATTCTTCCTTCTTCTCCCCAGTAACTTCAAAACCCACCAGTTTCAAAACCCACTATCTTCAACTATTTCTTTACTTTCTATCTTAATAATCACTACATTATAGTGCGATTTTCATCACCAATCAATGATTCAAACACTCGATCAACATGTTCTTCATCTTTTTTTTTGAAAAAACCCAGTTTAATTTCATACAAAATCTCGTTTTTCCCATGATTTTGAAGATAATCACTCGATCCGTTCGATTCGATCACTGATAAGTGTTTCTATTATTCAAATTTCGTCAATCGTTGAAGAAATCGACTTCAATCCATGTAAGAAATTCTTTAATTTCATTTTTACGATTTGGGTTTTTGATTTAGTCATTGCGTTTTACGATCTTGACAATTCACAGACAGCTTTATGTGTCCATTGTGTTTTAGAAATAAGAGAGTTTAATGTGTATTTTGGCCATTGTGTTTTAGAAAAACACATTTTTGAAGTGTTTTTAGTTCATTGCGTTTTAGGTAAACACATTTTTATGTGTTTTCAGTCCATTGCGTTTTAGAAAACATACTTTCTTTTGTGTTTTTAGGCCATTGCGTTTTAGAAAACACACTTTCTTTTATGTTTTTTGACCATTGCATTTTAGAAATAAGAAATCTTTATGTGTTTTTTGGCTATTGCGTTTTACATAAATACATTTTTGAAGTGTTTTTAGTCATTGCGTTTTAGGTAGAACACATTTTTATGCTTTTTCAGTCCATTGCGTTTTAGAAAAAAGACATTTTTAAGTGTTTTCTGGCCATTGCGTTTTAGAAATAAGACATTTTTTAGTGTTTTTGGTGCATTGCGTTTTAGGTAAAACACATTTTTATGTGTTTTCAGTCCATTGCGTTTTAGAAAGTACACTTTCTTTTGTGTTTTCAGTCCATTGCGTTTTAGAAATAAGACATTTCTTTGTGTTTTCTAACCCTTAATAATGTTTCGATTATTTTGTTTTTGTTTTTTTTTTTTTGAACTAAATAGTTTCTTTTTAGATTATTTTGTAATAATGAATTTCTTTGTAGTGTTATAGCTTGCACCAGACATTTTGTGGTAATAACTCAATGGAAACATGAGGTCTATGCAATGCTTATTTATCTAGACAACAATAACAATCATCTTAACTAAGATCACATATTAATAAAAAGAGGTGTGTGTTTTTTTAAGATCTCTCATGTATGTTTCTAAGTTGTAGATTATGACTTATTCTAGAAGTATTGCATAATAAGGTATGAGTTCATTTATCTGTTTTAAAAAGAAGTCGAAAAACTAGAACAATGTCGGTGCTTCTCCTCCAAGTAAGTTATTCTCTTTTTCTTTTGTTTTCTACTTTACTAGATTTTTACCCGTGCCACGCATTGCCGCGGCAATGTCAAGCGTTTTTGACTTTGTTACAGACATTACGTTAGTGGCATTAACATGGTTAGGCATAGATAATCACTTTCCCGTCTGGCGACAACTGTTCTGAAGCATACCATAGGGAGAAATTTCGTATCCACCCAATCACAATCGTCACACAATTTAAACTTAAACGTCCGAACAACACGTTCAACGTCATTATTTCCACCAGACACATAGGAACAACACCTAGCACAATTCGTCTTCAATTCCTTCCCTGTTTGTTTGAAAGTTTGTCGTGGGGTGATCACAAAGAAAAAAACAAATTTCAAATACCTATATCACACATATCAGAATCAACAAATAAAAATAAAAAACAGAAATACTGAATCCTCACTTAACATCAACGCCACTTTCGTCACTGCACTGATCCACGGGCACTGACTCCGCAACCACCACCGCACACGGAGGCGATAGCTCATGCTTATCCTCATCCTTCCGCTCTTTCTCTCTTGTAACTCCCGACGACATCTGGCGTCCAAAAGAAAACGCAAATAGAGCTATAAACGCTAGCCACAACTGTTGAGCACCGAATCCCAACGGTCCAAAAAAACCCTCATAATTTCAACCGGAACCGTAGGAACACGATTCCAGTCCACCGCGGCGTCCAGGCGCATCCACTCACCACTCTGAGCATCACCACGAACCAAATCGGTACCCACATTAGAAAACAGTGACAATTGCTTGTGCCCCGCAATTGTTGCATACCAGAGCGGATGGCTTCTTTTATGGCTACATTTTCGATCCATAAGTTGTCGTTTTCTTGCTTCGAAATCGCATTTTCATGCCGCTCCATTTTAGTTTGGACCAATCGTTGTCTCAGCATCCCTAGACTCTACTTTACAGGTAAGATAATATGTATGTTTGTCAGTTTAAATGTTCTTATAGTTAAAATCCAAAGAAATTCACTGTATAAGTTATAAGCCAAGTATCATTACCTTCATTTGACATGCTTGATTGCCAAATTCAGCTTCTTTCCAAGCGCCAAGCTTTCTTTCTCATCAGGGTATGAATTATCTTTAAAAAAACATTACCAGACAACATAAACATATCATCAATACACAACAAAACCTTATATAAAAGCCTAAATCTAACTATTTACTAAAAAGATGTAGGAACTAGGTTCACTTTTTATTAAAATATATTACAAAACAAATAAAAAATAATAATAACGAGACTCTCGTTATTTGTGGGAAATTCGACTAGTACAATACCGGTTACAAAATCTAAATAAACGAATATAAAATACAATGTAATTGTACCAATCTTGATTCAAGCAAGCGTCTTTGTAAACTTCAACCGCGCCTTCCAGATCGAAACTCCACTGCAAGACAAGCAAAAAATCGTTGACAGTTTTGGTTGAGGCACGTGTTCTGTTAGGATCTGAGGATCTACTGATTGTGCATGTTTGTGAGATTTGAACAAATCAAATAGATATGAGTAGTTTTAAGTGCAGCGAAAATGAATAACAAACATTGTAAACTCAATCAAAGTGGAATATAGTTTGATGAACAATTGGTTTTCATAGAGTCGAAAGATTACATTAAAAGCAAAAGGTTACAATGCAAGCTTACAGACTAAACTCCCCCTCAGCCTGATACTCCAGGGTTGGTTGCACAAGATGAAAGGATTGAATTGAGGAGAAGAACTCTCTCAAAACGAATCAAATATAACAGTACAGAGTACTGTCATTACAGAGTACTGTCATATTTATAGGCAAACCAAACCACTGATGTACCTCAGCTGACGTCACCATGATAGTGACATCTAACCGCCTAACAACCTATAAACACTGTTCTATACAAAACTAATGATGTCTAACAACTGATTGATAATAAAATACAAAACAAGTCTAACACTGTTCACGTTCCACTGTTGTAGCCTAAGCACTGATTGTTTGAGCATCAGTGCTTTCTTCAAAAGGTGATCAGTCTTTGAATGAGCAGTGCTTGGGTCTTCAGCAGTACTTAAGAGACAGCAGTAGATAGAGCTCAATGTTTGCCTTTTAGCAGTCTTTAGTTGTTTCATCAGTGTTTGGTTCATCAGTTGTTCTTCTGAGCAGTACTTAGAGTGTATCAGCAGATAGGTAACCACTGTCAAGGGGAGAGCTTAGTGTAGACGTCTGCTTATTATGAATCCACTGTTGTGAACCGGTTTTGGCTTTACATTATCTGTTCCTCTGGTAGGGTTCAATCCCAACAATCTCCCCCTGGAACAGATAATGCCAAAACCTGTCATTATTCTGGATTTTTATTCTTCATCAGAAGTTCCTTTGCTTTACTTTTAAATTCTTCTTCAAACTCTTTGGAACTTAAATCAGCCTCATCCCTGCACAGTGTAAGCTCAATGAGATTTTGTAGATCTTCAACACTTAGGCCTAGTGCTTGATTCCTTGATATATGCCTCACTTCTCCATTGGTTCTGATCAGAGTCAATACGTGGGTCTTTTGATCAGAGAGCCACTTTAGTATTTTTAAACCAAATGGGTTTCTTGGGAGAGGTTTATTGACTGATGAACTTAAAGTGTTTGGCCTAGAGAAGAAGTGTAGAGCAGTATCATGAGCTTCAGACACTCGTGTGAATGCTTTTTCAATAATCTCATTACCTGCAGCTATGTCTGCTTCAACTTCTTTGTCAGACAGCTCACTGTTTGTGACATCTGCTGATGACTTTTGGCTTACTACTTTGACCCTTTTGGCAAGGTCTTGTAGTTTTGCTAATCTTTCTTTATCTGAAGCTATTTTCTTGATAGCTTCTTCAATCTGATCAGCTTCTTTATCCTTTTCTTCTTCAGCAGACAGCATTTCTTTCCTTTCTTTTCTCAATTTTGTGACGAAGGCTTCTGCTGTGCTGATTTGTGTTTCAAAGGTCTTGACTTGCTCCTGTAGCTTTTTGTAGTTAGACTTTTTAGGAATGTCAGAGACTTTCATCCTCTGTTTCTCAAGCCTTTCATAAGCTTCATCAGTTTGCTGTTTTGACCATTTTGCTATGGCATCCGCAGTATCCACATTTCCATCCACCAACTCCTGCTTCTTTCTTTTATGCTCGGAAATAAGATCAGCTATGAATTTCTTGTATTTGTTCCAATTTGGAGCTGTCTTTTTCTTCCGTGGATCAAGTTTAATCTTTTCAATTCTGTTAGCCTCATGCTTTAGTGCAACGATTGGCCAGTCTTTGAATTCTGTTTCTTCAGCAGGATAGAACTTTTCTTTCATTATGTATGCAAGATATTCTTTTCTCAATTCATTTCGTTGATCTGCTTCAGGGGATAAGCTTGACATTTCTTTGTTCAGATCACTTGCATATTCTTCTATTTGTTTGACTTTGTTGAGCAGGAATTCCCTTCTTTCCAAAATGGCTTCATCACCTTGATCCTTGCATTCAACTTTGGCTCTTATCCTTGCTTGTCTTGCTTTTATTTCGAGATATTCATCCATGTTTTCTGGAATTATGAAACCTATGAGAGAAGGAAATTTCCTTTTTGTAGGATCATCTTCAGTGTAAAATTGTTTCATCTCATTTTTCACAGCTTCTAATTCCAATGGATATTTAGCAGCAACAGGATCATACTTTTCATCAGTAGCCTGTGTTGTTTCTCTTTTTCTTTTGTGAGGCTTTGGAGGTTGTGGTGTCGGAATGATGAGATCAGTGGTGGATGTTTGACTAACAGTGGTTGAAACAACCGGTGTTTCAACCGCTGTTGTCATTACAACTGCTGATATATCAGCAGATGTCTTCTGCTTTTGAGCAGGGGATGGAAGATGTGAGGTAGTTTTTGATGGTGGTGGTGACTCATCATCAGGAATGAAAACCCTTCTCCTTTTTAATGTAGGAGAGGCTGATGATGTTTTGGGTGGATCCGTGGTTTGAGATTGGAAAGCAGTGGTTTGTGATTGTGATTGACTGACAGTGGTTGAAACAATTGGTGTTTCAATCACTGTTGTCATTATAGCAGATGTTGTAACATCTGCTGTCTTCTGCTTTATAGCAGGAGGCAGTGGTGGTAATATGATTGTAGATGATGATGTGAGGGCAGTGGTTTTGGTGGTGTGTGATGAAGTGGTGTGTGTTGAAGAGATGGCAGCTGTTTGGCTACTAACAACAGTTTTTGTAACTACTGTTGTATCAGCTGTTTGGCTAACAGGTTTTGAGACCTGCTTTTCTTTTTCTTTTTCTTTTTCAGGCTCAATATAAAGACCATGTTCTATTCCCATCTTATTCATTTTTCTCAACAGCTTGATATTATCCCCCTTTTTGGTATTATCTGAAGGGGGGTTAACAAGAAATGATAGGGAAGAAGGAACTTTGCCAGAGGCGCTTTGAATGCTAGCCTTTATAGCCTTGATATCTGCTTGAGTGTCTTTAAACCTTGATTCCACCATGTTGGTCAGCATTTATACATGAATAGCATGCTTTTGATCAGCCATATGTTGCTGTTTTTCAAGCATGGGTTTAAAAATATTCCAAAGCTCATTTTCAGCAAATGCATGTTGTGCAGGTGCTTGAGCAGGAACAGCAGTGGCTTGTGCTTTTTGAGCTTTTAAAATCTCTTGCACCATATCTTTAATTTCAGCAACTGAATCTTCAAGTTTTTCAACTCTTTCCGTCAATTTCTGATATTTTGAATCATCACCTACATTGGTAGGATCATCTGAATCCCCACCAGTAGTGGTTATATCAATGTGTGTCTTAGGAATTGAGTCCCAAAAATCACCCATTGATTCCCCTTGTTCTTGGTACCGAGGACTTCTTTCTTCAGCACTTGATAATCCTTTGATGTTACTAGTGGTCAAAATAGGCTCACTAGTGGTTATTGATGGTGCTATAGAAGAAATTGCCTTCAAGGGAGTCTTACTTATGAAACAACTGTCCAACTGAAGATCTGTTGATCCATCAGTTGTAGTTGCTGCTCCACTTGAACTACTGACAAGAGTTACTTGTAACTCCTGCAGTGTAACCTCCTTAACTGTTGCTGGGATAGCAGAGGTATAAGCATCAGACCCAGTCACTTGTGGGGGTATACTCTCAGTGATAGGTGATAGAGAGGAATTGGTTTGTATCTGTGCAATATCAACCGCATGCAACAGGGGTATTATTGATTGTGGTAGTATGATTGGTGAATGTATGGGAGTTGAAAGAGACATGTCCTTGGGATCAGGACTGTGGAAGATAGAGCCAAGTGGATCCAGAGCTTCATAATTTGGTATCCCTGTGATTACAACCTGATCCTTTTGTGAGGATGCAGGAGGAGTTTTAGGCATAGGTTGAGATCTTTCTTCCAACTGCTGTGAGGAAGTAGCAGCAGTGGTTTGTGGTGACTTTTGTGTTGTCACAAGCAGTTGCTCTGGGATCTCATCTTCCAGAGTTGCCTTTGTTTTGGGTTTGGTGGGTTTTCTGGATGTTTTTCTTTTGGTCTTTTTGGTAATGTCAGGTGTGGGTTTCAAAGCAGTGTTTGTGCTGCTCTGATCACCTGGAGCAGTGGGCTCAGCAGAAGTTGCCTGAGGATCAGTGGCAGTTTCTAAAGTCTGCTCAGGCACCTTTGCTTTTAATTTTATTGGTGCCATCATTCTTGAAAATGTTTCAATTGTTAAACCTTTTATTGGAAAATGGACACCTTGTTTGGGCAAATTTTCATCTTCTTTTTCAAATTTTTGTTTAAAATAATAGCTCAGAAATCTTGGAAAAAGAAGAAATGATTTGCTGTCAACATTCTTTATCATGTCATTGAAGATCTCCTGGGAGTAGTTGTAATCTTTGTTGTTTAGAATAGCATAGCCCAGGCATTGAATCTTCAATGGTATTTCGTTAAACGTTGTTGTTTTATTTGAGACACAACTCAAAAGTGTGTGAAATAAAAATCTGGGTGCAGATGGAAAATAACCTTTTTGTAAGGTATCTATACCTTTGATTGTTCTGCATACCCCCTTTTCAGAAAATCAGCTTTTAACTCGTTTTTATCAAAAGAAGTTTTACCTTTCAGATCATCGAGTTTGAAGACCTCTGAGATTGATTGTGGGGTGATTTGAAATGCTTTACCCTGTATCGAGGAGTTAATGGCTACTACTTTTCCGTCTTGTTTTTCAAGCTTAGCATTTTTCCAAAACTCTCTCTGGGTTTGCAAGTAAATGGGAGCGTCTACTATCAACAAAGTTTTGTACTTTGATGCGGATAATGTGTCGATAACAGAATCGAAGGTGTGGTTGTTTGAGGGTTTTGTGAGAAGGCCCAAGTAGTTGTGCGGTGATTTGTATGGGATTTCAATGGTTTCTTCGGCCGTTTGAGCGACCTCTTTTGAAGATGATGGTGATTTTGGTGTAGATTTTGATTTTGATTTGGACTTCGTCATTTTAATGAAGAAGAATCAGAGAGTGATTTTGGGAAGAAAGGTTGAAAACTGCTTTGAGAAGAGAACTTTGGAATTCAATTCGACAGTGTAAAACCCTGTTTGGGGTTTTGATCAGGGTTTTATTTAGGGAGAAAAAAAATGATCGCTGATGTGGCAGCGGTTATTATGATCTGAAGGCTAAAAACTGACCACGTGTCAAAACACTGATGAAATGGATGAAGAGTGGAGAACAGTTGTTGTAAGAGCCACTGATGAATTAAGCATCAGTAGTTACAACGGTAATAATGAGGACAGTGGATGATTGTTACTATCAGTGGATAGCATATAAGTGGATAAGACACTGATTTTGAGCATCAGTGCTTGCCAAGCAAAATGAAGAAACAGTGGTTGACTTTCAGCAGTGGATAGTGATTAGGAAACAGATGTATGAACAAATCAGTGATTAGGGTAAATGATCCAGATTTGAAGAACAAGTATTTCAGCAACGGTTTTGAGAATTTCCATTCAAGGTTTTTGCCACATGTCAATTTGAAGGACAGTGGTTTAGTACCCCAGATGATGTAAACTTTTTGCTAAGGCACTCATTTTTGTTAGATATCCAAGTTAAAACATGAGATGCCCCAGTAGTTTAACCACAGTTTAGCAACCAACCTTTGATTAATGTTTAAAAACAAACCTGAGTATGACATGATCTTGAACTATGTACCATTTCCTTTTGACCCATTCATGAGGACAATAATACCAACAAAAATAAGGTACTATGTCCTGACAGGTAATTGAGACTAATGCCAACAAAAACAAGCAAGAGTTCAAAATATATTACTCAAAAAAAAAATGAATAATATATCCTGATTATTCGAGAGAATCCTTTATATACAAAATTTTTAAAGGATTTTCTGAGAACAGCATAAAAAAGGATCTGGTATATTTTCAAATAATAAATAAAACGTAATCATATCATTCTCAAGTTTATGAAAAATGGTCAGTGGTTTGACAGCAGTTGGTAGAACATTCTGAATACATTTTGACCACTGTTTGGTACCATTTTCTTTGTCAGTTGATTGTAATCATGAGGACACATGGATAAATTTTTGAACATTTGTCTAGTCCTCTTTGGAGTTCATTCACAGGAATCAAAACCTTTTCCTGAACAGATGAATTCACACAGTTGCTTAATAACCATTATTACCCTAAACTTTGACTCATAAGTGTTTTATGTTTATACTCTTTTCTTTTGACTTCAAAAGTTTTGAGATAAACACACTTCTGAGTTTTTGTGAATTTTCTTAATGTATTTTAACATAGTTAATTTTGTCCTTTTGAGGACCTCAACCTGTTTTCAATACATAAGATCTGAATGACTAAAGTTTTAATTTCCCTCTTTTTATGTTATCAAAAACTCTAATGTTTTATGAACATAGATTTTTGTAATCTGAGGTTCATACTTTAGCATTTTAATAGGATGACATCACAATTTTCATAACAGCAATTGAAATCAATTTTGAAAATATGAAATAATCCCACAGTTTAACAGATATGTTTTCAGATCTGAAAACTATGAGCGACTTATGTATGATATCACTTGTTGTGTGAGATTTGTGTGTCATATGACATCTTGGTTGATTTACAGAGTTTTTGATTAACCACTTTGAACATGATTTACTCGATACTCTGTTTTTCAACTAAATACAACCAACCTTAGTATCAATGAATTTTGAGCCGAACTGTTATGTCAAAGGATTGAATTGAGGAGAAGAACTCTCTCAAAACGAATCGAATATAACAGTACAGAGTACTGTCATATTTATAGGCAAACCAAACCACTGATGTACCTCAGCTGACGTCACCATGATAGTGACATCTAACAGCCTAACAACCTATAAACACTGTTCTATACAAAACTACTGATGTCTAACAACTGACTGATAATAAAATACAAAACAAGTCTAACACTGTTCATGTTCCACTGTTGTAGCCTAAGCACTGATTGTTTGAGCATCAGTGCTTTCTTCAAAAGGTGACCAGTCTTTGAATGAGCAGTGCTTGGGTCTTCAGCAGTACTTAAGAGACAGCAGTAGATAGAGCTCAATGTTTGCCTTTTAGCAGTCTTTAGTTGTTTCATCAGTGTTTGGTTCATCAGGTGTTCTTCTGAGCAGTACTTAGAGTGTATCAGCAGATAGGTAACCACTGTCAAGGGGAGATCTTAGTGTAGACGTCTGCTTATTATGAATCCACTGTTGTGAACCGGTTTTGGCTTTACATTATCTGTTCCTCTGGTAGGGTTCAATCCCAACATCTTCAACACGCTTCCCTTAAAACAGATTCCGCGCCTCCTCTCAGACGGTCTGTCTCCCAGGGTACAACAACCGGAACAGTATGTGTACTGCCGGAGATGGCACTCACGCCCGAGATCACAACGGGTATCAGGGTGTTTAGAATTGTTGATGGAAATATGAAGTTGTGAATAATTTAGAGAATGCTCTTCTCTAAAATTTCATAAGATGTAGAGATAGCTCTTGAGTATCTTTTTCTTATTATCAAATAGGGCTGTTCATGAGCCGAGCCGAGCCGAGCCAGGCCAAGCTCGGGCTCGGCTCGATTATAAACCGAGCTGGCTCGGCTCGGCTCGAATTTGAAACCGAGCTGAAAATCTAAGCTCGGGCTCGGCTTGGTTTTAAACCGAGCTAGCTCGGCTCGGCTTGGTTTGGCTCGATTTTATAAAAAAAACTAATATATACCTCTTAAAATTTAATAGCCTAAAATATTATTCAATAATTTAAAAGAATATATTCAAAATAAGTTCAACTTAATACAATTCAAACAAAAATCAAGTTTAACAACGCAAAATAAGTTTTAATTTCAATAAAATACAATATTAGTTCATTAGTATGGTAATCAATCTTCAAATATGCCATAAATATCAAATTACATACCTATATACATGTAAATAATAATCAGTTTTTTTTGTAATATATTATAATGTATATAAAATTAAAACTTATTATAAGTAAAATAATTCGAGCTAAACCGAGCCGAGCTACAAAGCGAGCCGAACCGAGCCAGCTCGGCTCGTTACGAGCCGAGCCGAGCTAGGCTCACTTTCTAACCGAGCCGAGCCGGCTCGGCTCACTTTTAAACCGAGCCAAATCGAGCGAGCTTTTTCCGAGCTAAATCCGAGCGAGCTTCGAGCGAGCTCCGAGCTGCGAGCTTTTTGAACAGCCCTATTATCAAATGAATAAACAATCTTCATTTTATAAAGAGAGACATCAAGACTCATTCAACCCCTTAATGTTTGTCATAAACAAGGTCATTAATCTTGTAATTAACAAGATAATTAATCTTGTAATAACAAGAGTTTAAACTCTAAATTAATGGATATTAAGTGGTAGTAAAAACAAAACTGCCATTCAACTTATGGCACCAGTGGAAACCGTCTAACATTAACTCTCTAGTAAGTAGACTGGTTTGACCGGTCTAGTGCGCATGCAGGCGCGCCTTAGTTGAGCCTACACTACGCTTCCGCGAAGACACACCTTTTTGCACCACACGCTAATTGGATGCCACTACGCATACCAGGACGCCACCTGGTTATGTGCCATCCATATTCGCGCGCCACACGGATGACACTACGCATACCAGGACGCCACCTGGTCATGCGCCATCCAAACTCGTGCGCCACTTGCAGTCTTCGCCATAGCCAATGACGTGCGCCATGCACCATGCCAAGGCATCCGCCTACGCCACCCAAGGGTGCGCCATAAGCGGACCCGCGATGTATCTGACCATGCGCTCATGGGCAAAAATACAAAGACGGCGTGCGAAGTTCAAAACGCACCACATTGGGCTTATAGCCCACATCACGCGCGCATATGTGCAGGTGCGGTGCACCCTTTGGTCCCCACTAGTGTTTGCCTTCAAGGAGTGCTCCTCCTTATATACCACTTTAAGTTTTGTCATTCCACCTATGTGGGACAAGGTGACAAATCTCAATCCATTTTTCTCATATTTGTTTGTTCCAAACATACAACTTCAAGCTTCGATATCTCATTCATCTCAGCTCTATTTAGACATAGTTTGAACACAAACCATAAATAATTATTTATACAACACATATATAAATATTATTGATGTCCAAAATATTTAGTGAAAAACTCATTTTCACTAAAATTTCCAACAATCCCCCACATGAATGGAGATCGATTAAAACACACAAAATTCCCCGATGAAAACTCGACAGTCGAGTATTGCAGGATAGGTAGGTGTAGCCTTTGAACCTTCCTTTGTGAAGCATACTTAGCCTACTAGGGTTTTGTAGACGTGATGTCCTTGAACAACCCCCCATTTGTGTAAACGACAATATACATTCACACAATACTTTCCCTAGCCGGGCCATCCCCTCACTATCGTGTCCTATAATGGTCATGGAGCAATTTCCTGGTTCTGCGGGAGCTCTAGGAATTATGCCCTAATTCCATTCGAAGCGACCACACTTCTCTCCAACATAGGTGATTTCCCTTTAAATCATTAAAAGCATTATGGTTTACTATGATTTACACAAATCATAAAACCACATATTATGCTTAACCTCACAACAATGTCACTGGATATTATAGGAATGGACTAGGACGTATTTAAACACCCTTTTATAGTTTTAGGGGGATATATGAAACATATAAACTAGCTCATATATAAACATATATATTAGCTACGCCCCCACAGTGACTCCCCTTCGGTTCATGATTAAGTTGGCCTATTAAACCTAGATCTTGGGATCTCCAGGCAACTAGGTTAGGTTTCCCTCATGTCCCTTTTTCCATGGCTTTAGTCCAATTCCACAACCTGATCTCTTATCAACCCACTGGTTGTTGGATCCAAAATTATCTTTGACTTCGCTAAGTCACCAACGACAATTGAGATCAGTTGTTCTAACATGTTCTTGACTCGCTAGTCACCTTTGCCTTTTAGTCGATTCATAAGACTTATAACTCGTGATCTCAACCTGGATCCAGTTATGTACCTTGTCTTTAGAATGACATGAAACTCGATTCATGGCTAGACACGTTTTCACCATGCCTTTGGTGTGTCATGACTGACATCTTATTATATTGAATCTAACCAATTGGCATTCGAGTCCAATCTACTCGATTGACTCCATATAACCATTGTGTACTCCACTTGGTCATGCGTTTGCAATATATGCAAGTCACCCCCACATTTAAGTGTAATTGGATAACATCCAAATGGGGCGATGAAAGGTTCTCCCTTTCATTTCGAGTTTGAGAAAACTTCTCAACTACCATTTCCACATTCAAATGCAAGTCACCCCCACATTTAAGTGTAATTGGATAACATCCAAATGGGGTGATGAAAGGTTCTCCCTTTCATTTCGAGTTTGAGAAAACTTCTCAACTACCATTTCCACATACCCTAAAGGGTTTGTTTCTTAAATGGCCTACTCCCCCCACATTGCTTGCATTTTAATGAAGTTATATTTATAGTTTTGTTTAGCACAAAATTCGTTCTTGTGTTATCACATATTTTGAATGTTTAAAGTTAATTTAATCTCCGTCGAGCATATAAATTAACAAGTATTAGTCTAGCATGCTTTAGACCACAATACTCTAGCATGTGAACAGAAGATGCATCATTCTGATTCTTCACAGCCTTAAGAGATAACGCACTATCTCTTCCGAACATTCGTTTCTTAGTTTAGACACAATAATGTAATTTTATTTCACCATTCCAAAACCAACGGTTTTAGGAAGGTCTCAAAACCATAGTTAACTCCATCCATTAGGATCATAACTCGTTTGCCTTTTTATCTCCAAGGCTTCACCATTGACTTCCTAAAGACTTAAACATAAGTCGTAATCCAAGTCACTTTGATGAAAGATCTTTGTATAAAATCACTTGAGTGTTGAGATATAGCCAATTAGATTGACTCTCAACAACAAAGCATTCACGTATGCCTATAGTGATATATACATTTACGTTGTTGTTTCATTAATACCATGTGTTGGGATACTCTCCCAAATTGAGGACCATGCCTCCACATAGTTTAAACAACATTGATGGTGGTAGAAGCATCTACAAGTCCATCACTATTGTAAATTTCCATTAATAAATTTCCTAAATTTATTAAAGCATTTACAATAATAACATATATTTCTTTCATATGTTATATTCTTTGAAAACTTACATGTGCATTTCCATGTTGATGCTCTCAACATTAGATGACATATCTCGTTTTCGTGTATTCCATCTCAAACCATACACCACGTTTCTCACGACGCTGTAATGCATTTGATATTTGATTTGTGACTTATTACATAAGTCATTATCACAACCCGCTCGTTGTGTTTGTGTAAATTACTTTTTACACTTTGTATCAAAATGTGTATCCTTTTGACAACTTATAGTAGTCCAAAATAACGGATACACCAATGATATCTAAACATCAAAAACCAAAGTGTTATTATCTTCAACATTTTTTTTCCGAAATACACGCAATTATTTCGTTCGGTGTCATGTTTTGAGGTACTCCCTCATCTTGGAACTCTAAAACTTGAATAATCACAAGTTGTCCAAAGTATAAAGTTGTTTACAATTAACCACTCACAAGTAGTTAAACAACTTATTATAACAACATCGAGTTGTTTTTCACAAAATAGTCTTTCCAAGACTATTATATGGTTCAAGACGTTATACTTCTCGTGTAAGTATCGAATCACTTATAATTCGCAAAAACATGTTTTATTCGTTCAAAACATTTCTCGTTTTTGCAACTGTTTTAAAATTAAACTATATATTTATGTTTTGATTACAAATCAAGACAAAAAACCTTATAATAGTTTAATAAATAAAACAATTTCAAACTCGCTCGTTTGAAAATAAAACGAATACACATCGTTTTAATAAATGGTTTATCATATTCAAACCATTTCTAACCGCTGTTAGATAATAACGATTATCAATCGTTAAAATAAGTGGTTTGTATGAAAACCAATTCTAATATGCTAATTAGAATTTAAATGTTTAACAAACATTCAAAATATTCGGTTTTATAAAGTAAACCGTTTCTAACGCGCTCGTTAGAAATAAAACGAATACAATTATTCACTTTTGGTTTAAATGAACGTTTTCTAACACGCTCGTTAGAAATGAACACAAATCTTTCTAACACGCTCGTTAGAAAATATATAAACCGATTACAATTCATCTTAAATAGTTTATGATAGTTAACCCGGTTCTAACCTGCTCGTTAGAAATTAACGATTGGAAATCGTTAAAATAGTTGGTTATAAGATAAACTAATTCTAATACGCCCATTAGAAAATTTATATTTCAAAACATATTGAAATACAATTTATTTTGTATATGGTTCGGTTTATCTAAACACGAACACAAGCCAAGAACTCCAAAACTGAATCAAAAAGTCGTTTTGCAACCCGGTATTCGGATTAAAGATTGTACTCCAATCATAAAATTAATCCGACTCATTGTACTAAATAAATATTTCCCAAAAAATATTTTCAAGATTTTAACAAAAATCTTATTAAATATTTTAACTTTCGTGAACCTAAATCCTCATAGAGAAGGGATTTAAGATTGTAGCAACAATTTTCACGAAAGTCTGTTTTAAGATTGTAGGAACTAGGTTCACTTTTTATTAAAATATATTACAAAATAAATAAAAAATAATAATAACGAGACTCTCGTTATTTGTGGGAAATTCGACTAGTACAATACCGGTTACAAAATCTAAATAAACGAATATAAAATACAATGTAATTGTACCAATCTTGATTCAAGCAAGCGTCTTTGTAAACTTCAACCGCGCCTTCCAGATCGAAACTCCACTGCAAGACAAGCAAAAAATCGTTGACAGTTTTGGTTGAGGCACGTGTTCAACACGCTTCCCTTAAAACAGATTCCGCGCCTCCTCTCAGACGGTCTGTCTCCCAGGGTACAACAACCGGAACAGTATGTGTACTGCCGGAGATGGCACTCACGCCCGAGATCACACCGGGTATCAGGGTGTTTAGAATTGTTGATGGAAATATGAAGTTGTGAATAATTTAGAGAATGCTCTTCTCTAAAATCTCATAAGATGTAGAGATAGCTCCTGAGTATCTTTTTCTTATTATTAAATGAATAAACAATCTTCATTTTATAAAGAGATACATCAAGACTCATTCAACCCCTTAATGTTTGTCATAAACAAGGTCATTAATCTTGTAATTAACAAGATAATTAATCTTGTAATAACAAGAGTTTAAACTCTAAATTAATGGATATTAAGTGGTAGTAAAAACAAAACTGCCATTCAACTTATGGCACCAGTGGAAACCGTCTAACATTAACTCTCTAGTAAGTAGACTGGTTTGACCGGTCTAGTGCGCATGCAGGCGCGCCTTAGTTGAGCCTACACTACGCTTCCGCGGAGACACACCTTTTTGCACCACGCGCTAATTGGATGCCACTACGCATACCAGGACGCCACCTGGTTATGTGCCATCCATATTCGCGCGCCACACGGATGACACTACGCATACCAGGACGCCACCTGGTCATGCGCCATCCAAACTCGTGCGCCACTTGCAGTCTTCGCCATAGCCAATGACGTGCGCCATGCGCCATGCCAAGGCATCCGCCTACGCCACCCAAGGGTGCGCCATAAGCGGACCCGCCATGTATCTGACCACGCGCTCATGGGCAAAAATACAAAGACGGCGTGCGAAGTTCAAAACACACCACATTGGGCTTATGGCGCACATCACGCGCGCATATGTGCAGGTGCGGTGCACCCTTTGGTCCCCACTAGTGTTTGCCTTCAAGGAGTGTTCCTCCTTATATACCACTTTAAGTTTTGTCATTCCACCTATGTGGGACAAGGTGACAAATCTCAATCCATTTTTCTCATCTTTGTTTGTTCCAAACATACAACTTCAAGCTTCGATATCTCATTCATCTCAGCTCTATTTGGACATAGTTTGAACACAAACCATAAAAAAATATTTATACAACACATATATAAATATTATTGATGTCCAAAATATTTAGTGAAAAACTCATTTTCACTAAAATTTCCAACAAAAGATTGGGCTTCAAGTTCTTGAACTTGGTAGGCAATGGGTTCCATTCTAGACTAATGTATTTTGGTCTGACAAGTAGACGGGATCGAGAACAACAAACTATATAGATGATGGGCCATTAGTTAAGAAAAATATTAAACACATTATAACTTAATGGGGTTGCAAACTGTGTTGCTCAATATGAATTAGGTGCAAATACACACATTTGTGATTTGTATACCAAGTATAACTCAAATTCTTTTACTTATATGACATTGAGCTTTACACCAAACAGTATACGTGATGTTTCAACAACCATGAATGAAATCATTTATAAAATCAAATATAAGCTAATAAATCAACTACATACATAAAATGTTTTTTTTACCATAAAACACAACTTCAAAGACTTCTAGTGACATTGATTGTGTATATATATACAAAGAAGTCACGATTTATTAAAATAAACTGCTATAAACAAAGAAGGTCCCCAGGATTTAGTCCCCTGGTTACTGTCGAACTTCCCCAATTAGATTTAGCATTTCTAATGTCGTGTACTCCATCTCTAATCCCTAACTCAGAATTTCAGTTTCTATTGACGAAGGAAAAGGTTCGTAATGAAATAAACGTTAGTATTTTTTACCTGTTTTGACTCGCCCGAATAATGATATGGTCAAAAGGCAGAGATCGAATTAGGATTCGTTGGGAAGGAAGGTGCCGCCGTGAACTTCAACCTTGAAACCCTAGAACTGACCCTACTTCACTTCTTTCCTAATAACGAAAACCCCCAAATCATAGAACGTTTGATTGAACGCGGCTGTTACATCGCCGGTGTTGCAGCCATCGCTCTCCATCATAAACCAGATCATCCACTCTTGTTACCGTTGGAACCTCGGTTACCTCCTTAAAATACAAATAATCTGTAATGGTAGTGACGAAGGTGGTGGTGTGGTGATGGATTGGAGCAGTAGAGTGAATTTAGGGCTGTTCATGAGCCGAGCCGAGCCAGGCCAAGCTCGGGCTCGGCTCGATTATAAACCGAGCTGGCTCGGCTCGGCTCGAATTTGAAACCGAGCTGAAAATCTAAGCTCGGGCTCGGCTTGGTTTTAAACCGAGCTAGCTCGGCTCGGCTTGGTTTGGCTCGATTTTATAAAAAAAAAACTAATATATACCTCTTAAAATTTAATAGCCTAAAATATTATTCAATAATTTAAAAGAATATATTCAAAATAAGTTCAACTTAATACAATTCAAACAAAAATCAAGTTTAACAACGCAAAATAAGTTTTAATTTCAATAAAATACAATATTAGTTCATTAGTATGGTAATCAATCTTCAAATATGCCATAAATATCAAATTACAAACCTATATACATGTAAATAATAATCAGTTTTTTTGTAATATATTATAATGTATATAAAATTAAAACTTATTATAAGTAAAATAATTCGAGCTAAACCGAGCCGAGCTACAAAGCGAGCCGAACCGAGCCAGCTCGGCTCGTTACGAGCCGAGCCGAGCTAGGCTCACTTTCTAACCGAGCCGAGCCGGCTCGGCTCACTTTTAAACCGAGCCAAATCGAGCGAGCTTTTTCCGAACTAAATCCGAGCGAGCTTCGAGCGAGCTCCGAGCCGCGAGCTTTTTGAACAGCCCTAAGAGTGATTCTGGACATATACTTGAGAAAGATGTTTAGGGTTAGAAAGAGAGGTGGAGTAGGAGAACACTGACGTAGAAGGTGGACATAAGATGGTTTGTCTTCTTTTGCACCGACCTTTCATTTTAAGATTATATAAATAAATATGTAGATTTTAAATTTTTTGTTGATATGTATTTACAGCAAGGGCCGCCCCAAATTTATCATACGCTTTGGGCCTCCAAAAGGCTTGGGTTGGGTCGACGGCCATCCTACGGGTATCAATAACAATGATTGATAAATTGATATCTAGACCTCTTGGATTTTGGAATATACAATTTAACCCCTTATATTTTGGTACTTTTGATTAACACCCACAGTTTGAGAATATAGTGGCGAAGCGTTCACAAACTAGGGCACGCAAATCATTCCATCATCATTCATCTGTCACGCAAATCGAATCCTCTTCACTCAAATGGCGACCACAGCATCAACCACCACTACGACGGCGACCGACGATCGTCCTGCGAACACCCTAGACACGGTTCCCACCACAACAACCGAGAAACAACCGCCAGCTTCGTCCGCCGACAAGAAAGACGTCGATTCAGGAGAAACAAAGTCCAATTCTACAACAGATCCGGCGACGGTTACGGCGGATAGCAACAACGAAGACGGTGGTTCAGTTACCGATACTCAGAGGAAGATTCGTCGTGCGGAGCGTTTTGGTATGCCGGTAAAGCTGTCTGAGGAAGAAAAGCGGAATTCTCGTGCTGAGAGGTGATTAGTAATTATGCTGCACTAGTGTTTATTGTTTTATCATATGTGTATATGTTTTTTTGGAAGGATTCTATATGTGAAGCTAGGGTTTCTGGTATTGATATGGTTGTTTGATCTGTGTTTTACATTAGGGTTTACGTTTGTGTCTGTTATGAGTTGTGCCGACTTACTTGCTCCTGTTTAACTTTCTGGCTTCGTTTGCTGAATGATTATTGTGATAAACGATTAGTGCTATAACATTTACCAGATTATAAAGTTTGTGGAGTATTTTATGTTATTGATACCGGCATACCGCTATGACTGTGTTTGTTGGTTCACTATTATACGGAGGAACAGGTCACTTGTTGGATTTGTAGCATGAGTAAGGTTGTAAGAATCGCTAGGCGCCAGTCGACCTGTGAGGTACCGACTAGTGATTAATCGGGATTAATCGGATTGGGATTTTATATGTAATTTTCGGTTTTATATATACACGCATTTTCTTATGTATTTTTTTAAGTAGACATGTTTTAACACCTTATTCGACACATTTTTGCAAGTAGATAGGATTAGTTGCAAAAATTTACAGATTTGGTCAAGAATCTGGCCGGAATCGCTAGACTACCAAGTATGTTTTTGGCCAATTAGGACTGGATTTGACCAATGTTGACCGCCTACTGATTAATTGACCGATTAGATAAAATTACTCGGTGAACCTGGGGCTGGTGATTAATCGGAGACTAATCGGAGGCTTGTCGGGATTTTTACAACCATATTGTAGAAACATATGTTCAGGTTGTGGTGAATATAGATTTCTGGTGTTTCCAAAAGTCCCCTCTGCGTATTCATTCATGATTATCTCTGCTTGTTAAGTGCTGTTTACAACTAGTTCTGGGGTTTCATCATAGCTTGTTGTGTTTTTCACTTTTTCATGCTCTGTTATTCAATGTGGCTCTTACTGACCCATGACAGAGCATCTGATACTTCAAACCGTTGTCCAATTTTGTGGTTTGTATGAGAAATAACAGTATGATTCTCTTCGAGATTTACCTTTTTGGTGTAGACTAGGAAGCCATTATCTGTTGTTATATGTCTTTGGAAGGAATCAAAATTTTGTTACCTTGAGTTGCAAACACATTTTTTTTCTGTATGTCTCATTGATAGGTATGTCTTTTGTATTGGATCACAAAACTGTATTTCTTGTAATCTTTGCCTTTTAACAGAGACCGGATTCTTGATTCCTAAAAATCGATCGTTTCATTGTAAAATGTGATGGATCATCTGAACTCATCAAGTTATGACCTTGTTGTGCTTCAGGTTTGGAACAGCACCCGGGCCACAAGGATCAGATGGCACAAAGAAAGCGGAGGAGCTAAAACGGAAGGCTAGAGCAGAGAGGTTGTTCAGAGCATACAACTTGTTACTGCATGTTTCAAATAAAAATTTTATACCCTAAATCCTAAATTTAAAAAAAACTTTTATTTGTGTTTATAGTTATCACTGTTTCATTCATTAACCGTTGATTGTATATCTCTGTTGATCAGATTTGGTATCACTAAGTCAACACCTACCGAGGAAGAGGAGAAAAAGAAGGCTAGACTTTCTAGGTTTGGATCAACTCCTAGTGCTGATCCTGTAGAAGAAGAGAAAAAGAAAGCAAGGGCACTCAGGTAATTTGTTTCTCAACAATATTAATTTCCATGTAAGTTTGAGCAAGTAACCTGAATACTTTTCCACAGGTTTTCAGGAACATCAGTGACTGGCAATGGAAAAATTGAACCAGTAGGTTTTTTTTATTTTTAAAACTTATTATTCTTATTATCTTATATAAAATTCTTATGTGCTTTATACTGAGCTTCTTTTTACCTGTTTTAAACAGAAGGCAACCGTTGCTGGCAAGGCAGGGGGAGAGGCTTGAGCCTTGTACTTTGTCCTTTTTCTAGTAAGGCTTCGTGTTTATATGTCAATCTATTTAACCTTGTTCTCATTTGGAATACTGTAGTTATCAGCTTTTTGTTAAACACTGAACAACTATATTTTGCAGTTATGGTGCTTCCTCATGTATCAAGTGCGGTGAGAATGGATAGCTGGTGTGCCCAACTTATTTTTTAGTAATCTCTTTGTGTCGCCTAAACTAAAATAGGATAGATTAATTAATATTAATGAAATAGTCAACGGGGTTAGATCGTAGGATATCATAATTTAACAAGAACTAACTAGTACTTAAGTTGCGTTCCATATTAGTTTCAAACTTTCATATCGTCTTTGTCATGTTCACGCCCTCATAGTTTTTCAATATCAAATCTTGCAAACCAGTTGCAGTGTTGGTAAAACAATAATAATTGCCGGTCTAGCACATCATGTCCATGATTCTTGGTCAACTAGTTGCATATATTGAGGTAGCATGAATCTATATGTTTTGCTTACATCATCTCAAATTGTATGCCCAATAGCTTAAAGCATAATTTGAGTTGCCGTTTGCTATATAATGATCAATACATCTTCAGGTAATGATGATTTCATATTAAGGCTGCATTTTGTTTACACAAGAATCATGGTCATCTCATGTTAGGTTGGAAATTTTACCATGACAAAAAGAAAAAAAGATAAATTTGTTATTATTCATGTCAAAACTTTGCTTTATATCTGATATTGCGTTACTAGGGTAGAATGAACTAATTTTAGAGAAGTAGTTATATGAAAAAATTGCTGGTAAAAACTAAAAGGAAAAAGGGCTGGGTTAATTTGCTAGTATGGTCAAGATAGGCGACACAATGATAGGAGATTGCTATTAATCTTGTTGGGCTGCTTGTTATATCTGTGCAAGTGTTTAGTATGAATTGCAGCGAAGAAGGGAGGGCCATAATGTTGAAGGACAATGATTATGTTCATGTATATTGTATCGAATTTAATACTTGGATAGGAAATGAGGGGCAAGACCTTTGATGTATTTTTTGACTTTTCAGGGTTGTTTTGATGTTTATTTTGCTCATACTATCCGCTGCGTAATCTGTTGATGCTTAGTACATGTAAATGGGTGTAAGATAGGGGTGTAAATGAGGCGGAGCAGCTCGAGAGCTACTCGGGATCGGATCGGTAAAAACCTCAAACAAGCCGAGCCTTAAAGAGACTGACCCCCGAGCTCGAGCTTTGCACGCAACGCAAAGCCTAAACGAGCCCAAACAAATTTTATACTATATATTAATATATAATATACCTACTATTTAACATTGGCAAGCCAGTTCAAGTCGAGCTTCGGCTTGTTTAAGCTATCAAAGCGAGCTTAAGCCGAACTTTTACGTCAATTAAAATTGTTCTTACATTACCTTGAGCCGAGCCAAACTCGAGCTCTTGGGTTTTACTTTTGAGCCAAGCTTGTCAAAATAGTAAGCATGACGGGCTCGGGCTTGGCCTTTTAAATCTGAAATAAGATTTGATTGAAGTAACCTTTTAAAGATGGAAATTATAACATTTCTTAACGTAACTTATCTATAAACAAAGGAATTTAGAGAAAAACATTCAATTTCAGCTTCAATTTACATGGACTTTTAAGCTTAGGCTCTCACCTAGTATATGTTTAATCTTATAAAATAACATGATCAACTGGGGCCTTAAATTGTTATCTAGTTTGTGCAAGTCTCCTTATAAGTTCTATATGCAACTTTGTCACTGACATGATTAATTGTTTTCACTAACTTGCAATTAACTGTATGCATCTTCCAAAAAACTAGTTTAACTTTGCGAAGGCGAGTAAGATAAGCGGCTCATGATAGAAAAGGTAGATATGTTGTACAGAGCTTTCTTCTAGTCATGTCTGACCTTTGTTATTAGTGTATGCTGTGATCATGTTGAGCATGAAATAAGCAAATATGTTGGTCTAAAGTTGTGTCTACCATTTTAAACAACATTTACATCTTTGTCATTGAGAGAATTTATATATTACCCTTCAAAACAAATTTACCCTAATTATTCTCACCACTCAACTCCACAAATCTTATGTTAAAAGATTACAATTTGGATCCATTTGGTATATAAACCACACATCAGTTGCCCATACAACCGATGTGGGACAAGTCTCATACCTTGCAATGGTTTTAGTCCTTAACAATCGACTCTCCTTGAGGGGCAACGTCAATTGACCCTCCTTAAGGGCCAACGTCCTCGTTGGTCACGACTAGCTAATTAAACAAACAAAGTTAAACGAACACAAATGAAAACAACTGAACAAACCATAGACGGACACAAATGAAGATACGAACAATATGCAGTTTTTTAATTTATATTATTGAACAAGCCTATTTTGTATTACTAAAATGTCTACTTGCTAATTAGTTAGTTATATTTATATTTTTGAGTGATTGTAGATGGTTGTGAGTGAATGAGAGAGAAAAAAAAATTACTATTCATCAGTAAATTTGAAGGAGATGTTGTTTACCTCTATAATTTTTTAAAAGTAGCTGTGAGTAGGGATTGTTTTTTTTCCCAAATACCCGTACTTGTACCTGTACCGTACCCGTACCCGTACTCGTACCGATTTTAGGTATTTGGTACATGTATCGGTACTCAGTTTTATTGATTTTGGTATTCGGGTACTTTCGGTATTTGTACAGGTAAAAACGGGTATTGGTACCGAATTTTATGTAGACCTTTAAAAGTTTTTTTTGTACCTGTACTCATACCCGTACCGTACCTGTATATTTGGTACGGTATTTGGTACCAAGTTTTGTTCAAATTCGGTACCGGTGTTTTCGGTACCGGTACGGGTACTGTACCAATCCCATCCCTAGTTGTGAGTGGAAGAGAGAGAAAACATAATGATAAAAGTATAAAAAATATTATTTAATTGAAAAGGAGAGCGAAAAATATAGTGTTTTGAGTGTAATTGTAGAGATAGAGTTAGAGATTTGACTGTGGATGCTCTAAGTAGTTAGAAGACCCTTTATATGTTTATAACTAAATAAATATAACTACTTATGTATTTATTAAAACTTAAACGAGTATAAATGGACTTTCACTGACATAAATGAACGAACAAAACTAGTGTTCATATTCATTCGTTCAATTGAACTACCAAAAAAATTTGTTCATATTCATTCGTTTATTAAATAAACGAATGTAAACGAACTTTCCACCAAACATCTCTAATAAACACACCAAACATCAATAATAAACACTATTGAGTTATTTATCACATTTATGATACCATGCAATAAAATTAAATGAATACTGACCCCGAAAAGAGGTTACAATGGGGAGTGACCACGTGAATAAGGCATGTCACATGGTGGTGTAAAGTTATAAACATGACACTATGTACTTCAACAAGTGACAAAGAATTGGGGCCATATAAATGTTATAAAATTTTGACAAAACTCAAAAAGGTTTTTCTTCAACCATTACAACGAGTGTTCAAAGTAATCTACCAATAAACTATATTTTTGTTTCCGAAACTACAAATCTATTTCCTAAAGGCCAAAAAGTAAAAGGATACATAACAACATTTTGACCAAGTGTCTATGCCAATTGAACTTTTTTTTGTTAGAACAATCAACATTTTAATAACATAAAAAATATAAATCATGATAAGTGTGGCAAGTTTTTTTATGATTTTGAATAAACCGCTAACCGTATAACAAAATAACACTTGAACCAACACATATTTCGTGATATTAAAGCTATTATTTTCATGGTTAAAATAATAAATTATACGAATGATTTAATTAATTTAATAAACAACTGTAATTGATCATATTTTACAATAGAATTTGCATAAGAAGGGAATTATTTTACTTGAAATGGCGTTTTGAATATCATGACAGTCAAATTTTGATGGGTGTTAGTATAATTGTACTTTAAGTCTTTAACAACTCTGTAATTTATATTATATATTTATATGTGAGCGATTTATTTAATCAGCATCTTCATCCCCAAGTTATTCTTTGATTGTTGTAGTTAAATCGACCATTTATGTTGGTTTGACTATAACTAAACACAAATAATATAATAATTAATCTTCTTAAAATCATAGATATTTTTAAAACATAGATAGTTTCAACTAATTGGGGATTTTATTACAACTTTTTTCAGTATAAATATTGGATTTTAATAATCTTAACTATTCGTCATTGGCCGCCAACAGTCCCAACTTAAAAAATAACCACTAGCAGGGGCGCAACTTTCAAAGGGCGGGGGGGGGGGGGAACTTTTTGCTGAGTAGTGTTACGTATGTACGTTTCGTATATAATTTTTAGGTATATACGTTTTCGACCCCCCCCCCCCCCCCCCCCCCCCCCCCGGTTTTATAAAAAAAATATACTTAAATATAATTTTTAGGTCCGGTGACTTCCGACCCCCCCGTGGAAATTTTCAAACATCGCCACTGACTACTAGAAGTCCCAACTATTGACATATTGGCCACCAATGGACCCTGACTAACAGAACCCTAACGCCGTTAGTCTCTGGTCGCCGGAAAACCGTTTTTGGCCAGAAAAAGGTTTCTAAAGGTCCGATCTAAGGTTACAAAGGGGTTTGGGAAGAAGATGTTAAGTTTTCCGGTCAAAAAGCTGAGTTTTCCGACCAAAAATTAGTTTTCCGGCGAAAAATGAGTTTTCCGGCGGCTTCAATAATTGGGGCTTTTACTAGGAAAAGGTTCCTAAAGGTCCGTAATAAAGTTACAAAGAGGTTTGGGACGAAAATGTTGAGCTTTCAAGCCAAAAATGAGTTTTCCGGCCAAAAACGTTTTTCCGGAGACTAACGGCGTTAGGGTTCTGTTAGTCAGTGTCCATTGGAGGCCAATATGTTAATGGTTGGGACTGCCAGTGGTTATTTTTGAAGTTGGAACCGTTGGCGGCCAATGACCAATAGTTGAGATTATTAAAATCCAATATTTCTTTTCAATAAGACTGCTCAAGAGCGAGTTGATGTAACACTTGCGCTACTTATCCTCTCACTTGCCCACTCAAAAAAACATCTCTCGTCTTGAAACCGACTTCTCCTCTCTCTTCTCTCCCCCTCACACTCGTTCTTTCCGTTCATCCCTATGACCTCCCCCTCTAAAAAGGGAGCCACCTAATGCCTACAAACTCCTTATCAAAATGATCTTACTTTTATAACTCGGTTGCAAAAACCGACACTATTTGTATGTCAAATAGGATTCCCTTCAAAGAGTGTCCGGTTTTTACTCCCGCTCATATTTATTATTATAACCGCACACTATTTGTGTGTACGCAATAGTGTCTTGATTGTTTGTTTATTTATCTCTAAGACATGAACAAGTTTTGCAAAGGGCAATAACAAGACTAATTTACAAAATTATTTTTACTGAAAATGTTGTACAAATGAAGAGTCTTATGTATTAGAATTACCAAATACTTTATATTTAACATGAGATCCTATCAAGCCTATGTTGAACAATATTTGATTTGATATGTCTTCTCATGTCCATTGAAGTTTGAAGGCATTCTTTAGCATACCTTAAAGCATCAAGTACATCTTTCACTTTACCATTTGATATTGGACAATCTTTATTCTCTTCTTTCATCGTCGAATTGACCGCGACTAATGCCATGGAGTTGTCACATATATCATCATCATGTTCATCATTTCTAGGTGACGTAATCGATTTCTCTTCGACCACAATCAACGCCATAGAGTTATCAACATTATGATATGTACCTTGATCGCGTTCTACATTAACATCGTTGTCACGCATAATGAAGGATCTTGACCTGGTCAACGACAGATTAAAAGTGAGAAAAATATAAACAACATTTTTGCAACAAACAAATGAAATTTGAATAGTTAAAATTAAAATGAATGTGTTGATAATCATATTTTAAATTCAAGAGACATACCCATTATTGTCTTTTTTCTGTACATCATATTCATCACCATCTTTTTGACTGGACTGATCAGGTTGAGATTTAGAAGATGAAACAGATGAAATCTCACTTTTTTCAGAAATACTTGAAGAATATTCATCTGCTGAAACATATGATATGTTCAAAGAATCAAGCTTTTTCAACAAGAATCTCAGCCTCTTTTCAGCTTTGTTTCTTGACTTGATCTCCATTTTCAACTGCTTCTCTAGCTCAATCAACTGCAATATTCAATATCTAAAAGTTACAGACTCACGGATGACACTTTCCGTAAAAAAACCAAAAACAAATATGTGAGCTACTAGTCAGCAAAACAGACAGACAATACTGGTTGGTATGAGACGTCGGATGAAATTAACCAAACAAACACATTTCAGATGTGGAAAACATAAGATTTATCTTATTTTTTGGGATCAATATATATTCTTTAAACACACACAATTAGAGGAAACACAAAACCTTTTTGGTAAATTGTTCAGATTCATCATTAGCAGCCTTGGAAGCTGCTCTTTCAGCAAGCAGTCTACCTCTTAAACACTCTACAGTCCTCAAACCTTCAGCTTCTTCCATTATTTTGTCCCTAAATAAAAAACCACATCAAGTATCTTATATGAGAGAGAAAGATAGGACCCACCTCCATTTTGATATTAAAGAATCATTAGTCATCATTGATTCTCTCTTGTTTTTCACCTTTTTTTTTGGGAGTTTTTTTCTTGAAGTTTACACTTCAAATTCCTTGGATTTCATAAGAGATTAAAGTTAAAACAACACAGAAGTTGCAGGGAATTTTATATATTTTTATTTCAACTTATAGTTGTTATATCATTTTACTAGAGACAATAATATTGGTGTCGGTGTGTCTTGTAGTTTGGCTCTATCTTTTAGTACCAAAAGTTATGAAGTATTAATTAAGTTTCTGATATTATATATATATATATATGGAACTCATTAAGTGGAAGTTACCTTTGAAATCGATATCCACCGTTAGATCTTGCTGAGATGAAATCTGGGCCGTTTAAACTCACTAAAATAACCGCTCTTGTAGCGGTTCCAAGAGGTTATGGTCGGTTTTTGTATCTGGTGGTTACCTCCATCTTTTGCTACCCACTATCTCCATAACTCAACCACCTAAATGTCACCTTTAACCGTTTTGAGTATTGATTTGAAATATTAATTAAAGGTGGTTACTTATTATTATATATATTATAGACAGTGCTATCACTTTTAATCATCACCGTCAAATCTCTCTCAGGTTAAATCCTAGCCACATAAAGTCATCAAAATAACTGTAAAATAGGCAGTTGAGAGAGGTTATACACTCTCTCTCTCTCTCTTAAAATCCTACAGTTACCGTAAACTGAGGATAATTTTTGCAATCAATTTTGTAACTCCTGCAGTTTATTAAAACCACGTACCCCACGTATGCAAATGATAACCACCTCCTCTGCGAACCCTTATATAAACAAAAGAATTGTGAAATTGGAGAATGTCACAGTGATCCCTCATTCTTCTTAACTTTCGACCGCACATGAGGGTTTCTACAAATGCATCAGGGTTGGGCCCTGCCACTTGATCTGCCGTTTTTGGTGGCTTTTTATTAGTCCTAATCGAAGTCTGTTTCTCATGATGTGCAACCAGGCTCGAAATTTGATCCTTCTTCATCGTCGACTTTGGTTGATCCATATAAAAATCGGTATGTGTAGTTGTGTACATGGTTAATTGACAAAGTTGTTTGTTTATCTGTGTGTATTGATTCCGTTTATGCTATCTGTGATGATTGTTGGTTTGAAGCACTTGTAGACCATCGGCGGATTTACAGGGGGACCCTCTGGCCGGCCAAATCTACCGCATAGAGTATACCGGAGCAGGCAACAAGAAGGAAGAAAAAAATGAGATTGATCCTCTTAATTATCTTAGACAAAGTGGCTAAAGTTAAAAGAGAAATGGAAACTTTATACTCAATTTCTGGCCAATGTTAGTGGCACGGTGTGTCGAAGTTGTTTGGTGAGTCCAGAGTCGGTGACATGAAGAGAAGCAGAAGAGACAGCTGATGAAGATAGGTCATTATGCTTTATGGACCATTTTTTAAAAGCCCATCTTCATTTATTAAACAAACCCAGTAAAAGACCTATTTTTATTATTTTCTTTTAACTTACTAATTACTAATTAGGGGCTTCTGACTTTCTTCGTGAATGCTATGAGGTACGAATTAGTTTATCTTTATTTGTTGTTTAATAATTAGTTTTTAATTTGATTTTTGAGTAAACTGCCATTTTGGTCCCTGTGGTTTGGCCAGTTTTGCCACTTTAGTCCAAATCTCAAACTTATTACATCCAGAGCCCTGTGGTTTGCATTTTATTGCCATTTTGGTCCAAAAGTGAAATTTGACTAGAATTCCCAATTTCAACCCCCCTGTTTTGTCCTTATCTCCAGGGGTATTTTTTGTCATTTTGGTTTTATTGTAAATGATTATTAATCCAAACACCCCCTAAACTGATTATAAATCCCAAACACCCCCTAAACTATGATTATAAATCCCAAACACCACCTCTTTATCTTCAAACCCAGATTATAAATCCCAAACACTGTTAATCGATTACTCTCTCCTCCTGCCGCCACAAACCACCATCACCGTCTGCCACGACACGACACCCCCTAAACTCCGATTACTCTCCTCCGATTGAATCTGATAACACCACCTATCTCTCTCCGACAACAACAAATCAAACTTCATCATCAAGAACATCATCTTCAAAATACAGACAACAACAAATCAAAGTTCATCATCAAGAACATCATCTTCAACAACAAATCAAGAACATCATCTTCAACAACAAATCAAGAACATCATCTTCAAAATACAGACAACAACCATCAAACTTCATCATCAAGAACATCATCTTCAAGAAAAGGCATCTCCTTCCCCAAATTCACCACCGCCACAAGCACCACCACCACCGCCACCTCCTCCCCCTTCTTACCACCGCCACCATCAACACCCACCCTACCGCCACTACATCGTTCACCGCCACCCACCGCCTCTGCACTCTCAAAACCCCCTCTGTCTCTCTCTTCTCTCTCTACCCTGTTTCAAACAACCCTCAAAACCCCCCCAAATGACCCCCAAAATCAACCCACCGCTACCTCTCCTCCGCCATCGCCATCACCGTCCTCCGATTTCGAGCGTTTGAGCTTCGATTTGAGCACCAGCAGCGTTTGAGCTTCGATTTCGAGCGTTTGAGCTTCGATTTACCATGTGTTTTCGAGCGTTGCGGTATTTTAGAGAGAGAACAGAGTTGGCGGCGGTGGGATGGTGGTGGGGATGAAGATGATGGCGGCGGTGGGATGGTGGTGGGGATGAAGATGATGGCGGCGGTGGGATGTTGGTGGGGATGAAGATGTATGTTGAGAGAGAGAGAGAGATGTCTGAGATGAGGGTCTGAGATGAGGTTAAAGATGATGATGATCAAGGGTTTTATTATAAATGGGTTATAATAAATCTAAAATGACCAAAATGCCCCTGAGGGTAAAGACAAAATAGCAGGTCATTAATGGGAAATCTGGTCAAATTTGGATTTTGGACTAAAATGGCAACAAAATGCAAACCACAGGGCCCTGGATGTAATAAGTTTGAGATTTGGACTAAAGTGGCAAAACTGGCCAAACCACAGGGACCAAAATGGCAGTTTACTCTTGATTTTTTATCTGTATTTGTTGTTTAATAAATTAGTTTTTAATTTGATTTTACATCGTTGAATTATCCATTAGTTTTAAATATGAGGCACAAATTAGTTTATCTTTATTTGTTAGTTACTAAATTAGTTTTTTTCTTAAATATGAGGTACGAATTAATTTATCTTTATTTGTTATTTACTAAATTAGTTTTTTTTCGTTTGATTCAACATCGTTGAAATCGATATATGGAACCCATTAAGTGGAAGTTACCTTTGAAATCGATATCCACCGTTAGATCTTGCTGAGATGAAATCTGGGCCGTTTAAACTCACTAAAATAACCGCTCTTATAGCGGTTCCAAGAGGTTATGGTCGGTTTTTGTATCTGGTGGTTACCTCCATCTTTTGCAAGATAATATGGTTTTGTTATTTACCTTACTTATGGTATCTTTTTTTTAATTTATACATATTCGATTTCTTTCTTCTTAATTACAAACTGTTACCTTTGTGTAGGTGCTTGGAGTCGATATACATCGAGGTATTATTTCAAAAATGATTTCTTCAACATAAATAGTTAGATTTGATGCATTATTAGATATGCATATGGCACATTTGAGCAAAATTATCATGCCATCAGTGACCTTATTTTTTCAAATTTTTTCAATAATCTAAACTTTTTCAAATTTTTAGGAGGTTTTGTGCTTTCAGACACCATTTTTTTATCTTATTTTTTTTCTTAAGTTCTTTAAAGATTTAAACAATTCAAGACCTTTTATCTTATTTCAGGCACACGTAGACTGAGCAACGAAAAAAAGCTGCTCATGATTGTCTATCAAGGTCTGGATTGATTGATTCCACATAAGATATATATAACATATGACTTAAGGTGTTTATATAAACCTGGGTATAACTACACAATGTGTTGCCAATACAGTACATCTCAAATACAGATTGAGTATAACTACATAAAATGGGAGACTTTGTCAAGATTTTCCCAGAATACGTAGGTAGTAGAAAAAATGAAGTGAAATATTGTCTTATGTTTATTTATTTGCACTTTACTTTTGTTTTCAGCCACATATGTTTTTGTGATTATTATCATTATTATTACTATTACTATTATTATGATTATTATTTTCCGTATCATGATCCTATAGGTGGTGGATTGAAACCACAACTAATGTGATACATTGTGGGTCCACGTCATACGTGCTTGGTTCCGACCTGGTCGCTTTCTTAAGCGGTGAAAAGATGAAACCCCAAGTTGGACTTTTAAGGATTCCACCCAATTCATTTGTGAAGGTAAAAACTAAAAACAATATCACTGAAGTGTTGACTAAAATCAAAATTAATCGTGTTTTTTTGTGGGTTAATTGTAGAGATGTGTAATTTGCAGGCAAGTTCATGGTTCTTGCATAGTGTCACATACTTCCATGCATGTGTGCTTCATGGGCCCGTTACTGTGTCAAGGTAATTTTTTTCTATTCATTTTGCATGAAAATGAGTATGAAAATGTTTTTTTTCCCATATATAACAATAATTTGATGATACTAAAAATAAACTTCAGTTGCATTCATTTTAGTTCGGGATGAATCATTTTGTTCCTGATTTTGAAACGGATGAAGACTACTTGCTTCCAAGATTCTTCAAGTTAGAAAAGGCACAAGAAATGAAACGATGTAATTCTTTTTATTGCTTTTAGTACTTTTGTTAGTGGTGATTTTTGTAGTGTTTGGATAATGTGTTGAGAATGAGTTTTTGTGGTTTGAAAAAAAGAAAATGAAAAGTTAGATGGTTGTAACTTTTTTCAAAAAGGAGACAGAAAAGAAGAAAACGAGAAGCAAACAGAAACACCATCAATATACATCTTTGTTTGTTACGTTGTTAGCGTACCCCGTCCACCGGACGGGTATTAAACTAGTTATATTCTGTTAGAACTAATTAAACGTTTACAAAACACTTAGAAGTCAGAAGATACTTAATTTTAATTTATTTTTCACAATCAAGTAATTTAAAATAACAAATGATATAGTTTTTCATATCGATATAAATTTATATACGCAAATGTACTAATATACACACTTTTATATATAAGTATATATAAATTGTTAAAATTTTTATTACAAGATTAAACACAACTTACAAAGTTTATTTAGTTTGTTAAAAAAACCTAAAAGGGGGCTCACACCAACCAACCTTCATAAGTTCGTTTGTTGTCACGAACATGCGCTCGTTTGAAATCTGCACAAGACAATGTTTGTGACTTCATCGTCTATCACTCTATCACCTACCACATAGTGGCGTCACGACCTCAAATGTGGGTTCACTAAGTGTGTATAGAATTGGGACATGTTTGTTAATTTTATTATTGTCATCGTCATTTTAGTCCCTGAGGTTTGACGAGTTTTGCCACTTTAGTCCAAATTTCAAACCTGTTGCCATTTTGGTCCCTGTGGTTTCGTTTTGTTGCCATTTTGGTCCAAATTTCAAATTTGACCAGATTTTTCAACTTAAAACCTGGTTTTTTGTCTTTATCCTCAAGGGCATTTTGGTCATTTTAGGTTTATTATAACCTAATATTGATTAACATCATTAATATATAAACCCCACCATCACTGAAGATCCATTTTCTCAAACAATCACCACCACCACCGAAGATCCACCACCACCACCGTCGCCCTCACCGCCTCCACCATCACCGCCGCCACCCCCGACACCCTCACCTCCTCCACCTTCACCTCCTCCTGAATCGGATTTACTGTTCTTGTGAATCACCTCCGTCAACACCACCACCACCGACGCCCTCACCGCCTCCACCATCACCGTCGCCACCCCCGACACCCTCACCTCCTCCACCTTCACCTCCTCCTGAATCGGATTTATTGTTCTTATGAATCACCTCCGTCAATCACCACCACCACTGAAGATCCACCTCAGCTACGCCGCCGCCGCCTTCATCTCCGCCGTCGATCTGACGGAACCCCTTCAACTCCGCGGTTTCTTCACTGCTGATTTAACAGGTTTGGTCGCCGATTTGATTGTCGGAGATTTTGAAGCCATAGGGTTAGGACAATTTGCTTTGGCGGTGGAATTTTGTGGCTGCTTTGAGTTATGTGAGGGTTTTTGAGGGTTTTGGGTTTGGGAGGGTTGGCGGCAGTGGGATGGTGGTGTTGGCGGCTGTGGGATGGTGGTGGTGGGGATGATGCGGTGGTGGTGGTGGGGGTGGTGGTTGTTGTTCTAGCAGTGGCATTATTGTTGTTCTGGCAGTGACATTATTATTTATTAAATTTGAGTTATAATAAATCTAAATGGCCAAAATACCCCTGAGGATAAAAACAAAATAGGGGGGGTTAAGTTGGGGAATCTGGACAAATTTGAAATTTGGACAAAAATGGCAACAAAAACGAAACCACAGGGCCCTAGATGCAAAAAGTTTGAGATTTGGACTAAAGTGACAAAACTGGCCAAACCTCAGGGACCAAAATGGCAGTTTACTCATTTATTTAAAACCAAAGGAAAAAAAATAAACAATAATATGAGTTGAGAGGTATAAAGTACACATACGTTCATTACTATTTTTATTTACTCTTTAAATCACGCAATTAAACTTTTAAAATATGATTAAAACAAATCAATATAAGCGTTCAACACCATAATTCATTCACACAGAGATCCACTTCGAATTCTAAAACCTACACATTCTATACATACGCTTGATTTAGTTAAATACGCAATAATATCAACGTTTAAAAACAAAGAATAATCATTGTCTAGAAGAAGTGCCTTAGAAGTCAGAATAGAAACACACACACTATCATGACATGAAGGATTACCAATTTACCCCTGCATGTGCCCTACGATTTTATTATTTAAAAGGTCATTTTACCACCCATTTATTTTGAAAATAAAGCATCTATATCCCCTACACTTTAGTGAAAACATACACATACCCATGCCACCTTTATATCAGTTTATTCCAATTTCTTAGTTATACATCATCATATCACCTTTATATCAGTTTAATGTCCCGCTTGCGGTGTGTACATATAATGTATATATGTGTGGACGTTCGGGGGTAAAAGTGAAATGGTACTAACTTTAATGTTATTTTACTAATTTCGTGAAAATAACGTTAAAAACGGCGGATGGTTAATCATGCATCATGTGGTGACGTTGATAGCTGAAAGATACGAGGGTACATGCACCAACCAGTCTCTGTCCTGATTGTTTGAGTGTTTTGTGTTTTAGGTCCAAGGCTTGATACAAAACTAAAATCGAGCCGGGGGTCTCACTGGAAGCAGCCTCTCTATTCCTACGGGGTAGAGGTAAGACTGTCTACATCTATCCTCCTCAGACCTTACGTTAGCTTTGCTATTGATGGAATTTACTAAGTATGGTGATGATGATATCATATCAGGAATGTTAACTCCAATCTTAGTTATGATTATAACTAAAACTCATTGTTGTTTTGGTTGCTTTGTCTTATCATCTTTATTATAACCCTATCCGTGTTTAACCAAACTTTAGGTTTAATAAAACATGCAAAAAAGAGTTTTAACTTGTTTTATTAATGGGAAGTTCACATGAACTAAAACTTTGTTTTGTTCTGACCTTATTATTAGTATCAGCCTTTTTAAAAAAAAAATGTGTTTCCAAGTGTGTATGTATTTTTGTAATCAACTAATCATGTATCATGTATGAAGTATGTATACCAGTAGCAGGGACGAATGAGAAATGATGATAGGAGTCAACCGTCCAAGCCCATGAGCTTGAAACTTATTTAACGAGCCAATACGGCCCATACTCACAAATCCAAGATGGAAGCTTCAAGCCCATGACGGTGGGCGGAAGAAACACTAGGTAATAACAAAGATGGTAGTTTTTGATTTTCCTTTTTTAATGGTTGCATTTTGTTTGTAAACTATTAGAATTCTCCTATGCGTTGCGTCGGAAACTCATTAGCTATCAGTTCGGTTTATCATGGTATTATTAATATCGTACCGACACTCGATATAGCAACCGATAGAGAAAACTCAAAAATAAAATCGTGATAAGCTGAAAATGATATCGACACATGTTTTACGTCTATCGAAAACTTAAAATAAAAAAAAAAAAAACTATTTACGATTGAAAATATCACATCTACTTAACGGGTATATAAAAGAAGGTGGACTAAAATTTGATGGGTAGAAAAGGAAGGTGGGCCGAGAAATATTTTGGGTTTGGTAGGAAGTTGGGTTCCAAAAAACAAGAAAAAACAGCAAAAAGAACCAGAGAAGGAAAGGAGGGAGAAAACCGTCTCGAACCTGCGTGTGACGAGACTTGTCTTCTTTGGTTTATCTTTAAAATTTGAGAAAAATGCCCGGACAGTCCCTGTGGTTTCACCTTTTTTCACCTATAGTCCTTATCTTTCTAAAATTACTTGAATAGTCCCCAAGTTTTCACGTTTTGTTCTCGGATAGTCCCTGGGTCTAACTTCAGTTTGTTTTCTCTGTTAAAATGATGTGAAATGACAAAAATACCCTTTCCTTAAAAGGCCAAACCACAGGGACTATCCGGGCATCTTCTTCAAAACCCTAGCCCCCATTAGTTTTATCTCACAATATACACACACATAACCTGCATAACCAAGAGAGAGAGTGAGATTCGACCGAGAGAGAGAGAGAGAACCGAGGGAGAGAGAGGCGAGATCGAGACGGGTGGTCAAACACTTCTTACACTTCTTATTTTTATGAGTGAAAGAAACTCAGCGTCTCTGGATGTGTGCTCCAGTAAGACCGCACCGAACAAATCAATTTCGTTATTAAAGCTATACCTCTGAGTTCCAGCTCCAAATAGGGACAGTACCAAAGACAACAACGATCCACTCCTCATAAAGTCCCAGCCAAGTTGTTCAGTTTCCATGTAAATTCTCATTGATTGCAACTGTTCGAGCACGGAAAACACTAAATTCGAAAAATTAGCACCTGTAGCAACCCCACAACTGCCCAGGATTGAATGACTAAAGTACAGAAAGTGTTCAGTGCTATTCATATCGAGAGTCTGAAGATCCCAACAAAGCATAAAAACGTATCGTTTAAGAACTAAGTCCTCCATTGTAGATGCTTCTTTGCCTCTCCAAAACCCTAAAATCCAAGAGAAGGAAGAACATACCTCAGCCCAATTCAGACCTAAGCATTCAACTGACACTATTACACATACCAAGATGTTCTGAAACACATTGCTGTTGCAGAAAATTGTATGTACTAGGTGAAGAAACGCCTCCAGCATAAACACCACAAGACTTTCGATATTGAATTCAACGGAAACATTGCTTGTGGCAAATTCATATCCACTTCTAAACAAACTAGGCAGCCCATTCGCAAACGATGCGAAAGATCCCAACAATTTGGCATTGTATTCAACATACGGGGCGTCTTTAGTAACACTTGCGAGTAATTTGAAAATTCTTGTACAGAATGACAATCTTTTTCGCAAATTGATACCGTCTATCTTCTCATCACACTTATCCAGATTCTCAAACAGTCCCGTGCAATATGAAACAAGACGGTGTATGCATCCCAAGTGAACAACTGCCCAGTGCTGCAACAGTGGGACCAGTTTATTAAAATCATGAGAACTCCGGAGCCACTGGATGACCGGCACCCGACGATGGTGGAGGGTGGAGGAGGGTGATGGTGGTTGGATGTTGAAGATGAAGTGTGGTGGTTGGGTTTTATAAATAAAGATGAAGAAGATGCCCGGATAGTCCCTGTGGTTTGGCCTTTTAAGGAAAGGGTATTTTTGTCATTTCACATCATTTTAACAGAGAAAACAAACTGAAGTTAGACCCAGGGACTATCCGAGAACAAAACGTGAAAACTTGGGGACTATTCAAGTAGTTTTAGAAAGATAGGGACTATAGGTGAAAAAAGGTGAAACCACAGGGACTATCCGGGCATTTTTCCCTTAAAATTTAGAGAAACGTGTAGAGAATTAAAAAAAAAAAATCACCACCCAAATCAGAACGGTACCGTCGTTATCGACGGCGATCGGCGACGAGTGACGCAAATCACAGCAGATCGACGACAGATTCACGCACAATAACACCCGTGTCGCGGGAAAGATTTAGGAAAGCTCTGTTGCCTCCTGGAGCTGAGGTAATCCCTACATTTAATCGGCATCTTAATCCATCAATTTGGTTTAATTCACACAAACGTTTTATGTTATTTCAATGTTAATTATATGATATTTTTTTGCGAACATCTTGACCCATATAGTATTGGACAGCAGTTGATAAACTTTACTTGATTTTTATGAAACATAAACTGAATTTGGGGAGTGTTAATTGCAGAATATTGAAAAGCTAAAGAACATTGTAAAAGAAGGGAATTATTATGGGGCTCAACAGATGTACAAGACCACTGGTTCAAGGTATGTTGTAGTCTGCAGATGATAGTGAAAGAATATGCTGTGGTATACACTTCATATCATCATATGGATATGTCAAGTTGTTAACTTTATTGGAATAAATGTTTCAAGTTTTCACATTGCATTTGTTGATAACTAGTTGATGCCCGCCGCCCGCGTTGCGGGGCGATCGCCGAATAATTCTCAATCAATCAAAAAAACACTACTATAATTTTGCTAGGAAAAAAAAAAACTAAAACGATATTTTTCGGATCAGGGCAAAACTATAATTTTTCAGGACTAATGAGCGAGTGTTAGGCGGCTCCTTGAGACGGAAAAAAAATTAAATCGAGTCAACCAATTAAAAAAAATGTTTTCTACTTTTGCTAAAAAAACAAAAAACATTGGGAAAACGTAATTTTTAACTAAAGGCGAAATCATAATTTTAATTCCGAGATAAAATCGTAAATTAAATGGACCAATGGGGGTGTGACAGGAATCTGCCGGCATGACTGTAAATTTACACTGGGGGCAAAATTGTAGTTTCACCAGGAAAACAAACAAAAACGATGGAGAAAATGTAAATATAAGTTGAGGGCAAAATCGTAACTTGGCTGTGAGAAAAAAAACTAATGGCAAAACTATAAATTTATACGGGGCAAAAGCGTAATTTTGAACCGAGGGCAAAATCAAAATTTTTAGCTGGGAGCAAAAGCGTTAATTTACTTTTAAGTGGGGGTAAAAACATAACTTTGAACTGATGGCAAAATGGTAATTATAAGGAAAAAAACTAATGACAAAACTGTAAATTGAAACGGGGCAAAGTCGTAATTTTTAACCGGGGGCAAAATCGGATTTTTTTAGCTGGGAGTAAAAGCGCAAATTTAATTTTAAGTGGGGGCAAAAACATATTTTTGAACTGATGGCAAAATCGTAATTTTAAAGCGAGATAAAATTGTAAATTGGTTGGGCTAATAGGGGAGTGTCAGGCAGCTGCCTGGCACTATTTCCCCTACCACCCATTTAATCCAATAGTCGGCTGGCACTGTTGCCGCCGACACTTCCTTTTGTTGTTGAAAATTAGACCGAAAAGTAGAAAAATATGTGACATAAGAAAAATTTATTTGATGGTTTCTTATGCATTAGCTTATGCTCATTATAGATATGCTACAGTTGGAAGATTTTCTGAAGCCTTAGACCTTCTTCAGTCTGGTGCTTGTCTTCAATTAGAACACGAGCAGGTAAGTTTTTAACACCCATGAATGAAGTCTTAGAACTAAATCAGCTCCGGCTCAACTTTTTTAGGGGCCAAAGTGGATTATAAAATCGGGGCCCGTTCGTAAAAAAAAATTGTTTAAGATTCCTAACACAATAAGACGTGGAAATATGGTGATACACTTGTTTCGTATACGATTTTTAGAAGGCACACAATCACACATATTAGAGTTGGAGTGAGTTTTAGTGAAAAGAAAACACTTCCACGTATACTAATTCTTTGCTCTACTCGGTGAAGCTAAAAATTATACGAATTCTAAATAACCTATTGAAATCCAATCTGTGAAAAAAAATACAACTTTAAATGCCAGAAAGACCCTATCCAAACACTTTCTAATATGTCGACGAGACAAAAAATTGCATAACCATATTCAGATAATCGAAAATTGGTGTACGGTTTTAGTATGTAATGAAGAAACTTGGGGGCCCCTTAAATGTGGGGGCCCTAAGCTACAACTTAATTTTTTTTATACACCCCTGAACCAAATGAAGATTACTCATATGTATTATTTCCTTCCAGTACAAGAAATGGATTCATGAAAATCAAATTAGCGTATTGTTCGTTGATACAAAATCTAATTGGTGGATGCGTAAAACTTGTAGGTAATTTGTGGGGGTGAGCTTGCTATGTTGTTTGTGGAGATGCTAGTGAAAGCTAAAGTTGACTTTGATGAAGACTATCTTGGTTAGTTATATATGTATATATATCTTTACGCGGATGCTTCATGCCTTCACCTTGGTGTTATGTTTCATGAATGCATATACACGTGCATCAAATACAAATATTGAGGAGACTAACCGTTTACATATTTTCTGTTCTGTTATTGTACTGTTGCGACCACCAATCTTAGACCGTATCAGGAAAATCTACAAAAAGTTTCCTCGGATTCCCATTCCTCAAAACTTGGACATGGTTGATGATGATGATGCAATCCATCGATTATCTGAAACATTTGGAGCAGCAAAAATACGTGTTGAGAGCTGCTCATCATTTCTGAAAGCTGCTATCAAGTGAGTGACTGCTATCAAATGAACCTTCTACTAAAAACACAAGTGTTTAGAACATCTATTACTGTTTTACTACTTTATACCTACAAGGAACTTTTAATACATCTATACGCAATTCACTTCGTCACCAAACATTTAAAGATAAAGGACTATTAGAGAAAAGGATTGAACGTTAAGCATGTGAAATTCAATATATAAAGGGAGTTATGAATGACACTATGAAAGTTCATCAATAAATATGTATAAAATTAGTTAATATTTCCTCTACTGGAATTTAAACCTCTGACCGTTTTCTTGTGTTCCTAGGTGGTCTGCAGACTCTGGTCCACGTAAGATTGGATCTCCCGAACTACATGATATGTTGGCTGAATACATATACTCCGAATCATCAGAGCCTGTAAGTCTGTTATTCATCCAAATTTTTAATTTCTATTTCCCGGGCCCTGAAGGAAAGATCTTTTTCATCAACTATTATACTAATTAATTTTCAGGATATGACTAGAGTGTGTCACCATTTTGCAAGGGGTAGAAATCCAAATAGGTTCGCTTCAACCCTTGTGAACTTTATGGGCAAGGTTAGTTTTTTTCTCTCTCTTATTTTTTTTTCATTAATTTTATAATAGATATGAGTTGTTTAGTTCAACGGTAGTTGAACTTAACCAACTCATGTTATTCTACTGTTATTTGATGGATCACACAACTGTGTTTCCTCCATTGTTGGCTTTGCAGTGTTATCCAGGTGAAGATGACTTGGCGATTGCACGGGCCGTTTTAATGTAAGTAAAATTGTTTTGTCAATAGATTATCATCAGATTTTTTCATTTATTTTTTAACTTATATTGTGTAGGTATCTTTCTATTGGTAACCTAAGAGATGCCAACAATATTATGGATGAGATAGAGAAACTTGCTGAGGTCAAGGGGCTTGAATTTCCTGATTCAGAATTGATGCGATTAATCAACTATCTCTTGCAAACGTTAGTTCTATCTTTCTCATCTTCGCATTCATAATATGATTTGTTTTTAAACTTTGTGTAGAAATTAATTGAAAGAAAATAATATCTGACCAAGTTGTTATCACAGGTTAATGAGAGATGCGTTGCCATTATTCAATACGTTGAAACAAAAATTCAGCTTAAGTATAGAACGGGATCCTATGTTCAACGAGGTGAGTACATTCTGTTTAAATCATATAGTGGGACGGGGACCCACAATGACGCTTTCGTGTCTTAAGTGGGACCCATGAAATAAATTGTTAATATTATTATTTGCGTGCAGTTGTTAGAAGACATTGGGGAAAAGTTCTATGGAGTACGCCGTAAAAATCCCTTACAAGGGATGTTTGGAGAATTGTTCAAGGTAAGTATAGTTTCATCTTCTTATCCTTAATTGAGTTATGTGTGTGTTTGCTAACTAATTTCACTTTTTCTTTTTGCAGATGTAACTTGAAACACACTTTTTTTTTTAATTATTTTTTACAAACATGTTGGATTCTTAGGTAGTATCTAGTTTCAACACCAGTCTATCTTCTATATTATGATCATCTAAATTCTCAACTTTTGTTTAGTTGTAAATCCTTTTAACTTGATTAATATGTCATTATGAACAATGAATTTAGCCTCCCCACTGTGAAAGTGAAGACATTTTCTAGTGTACGAAAGAGTAATAAAGCGACCAGGTTTACTCAAATGATGTCAGGATGCTCACTTTAATGGAAGCCAAGCGGTTTTAAATGTTTGAATTTTGTGACCCTTTGCATATGTTTTTCATTTCTTCTTGCTACCAAGCAAACAGGTTTACCTAAGCATTTCATGAGGCAGTGTTTTCTGGTTTCATCTATGTAGTTACTTTCTTAGAAAACAATACTGGTCAGATGCCACTGCAGAATTCATCTTTTTCAAAAAGATTGTGGGCTTTGTCATTTGAAAAAATATTCCTATCCAAGCATCTGAACCGAAAACCTGATTTGTTGTTATCCAGAATTATGGTTATCCAAATTTTCATATTCGGACTCGGAATACTGTTTTTCTAGAGTTTCTGATATTTGGAAATCCGAAAATCTGCAATGCATGTTATACATATATAATTACTACTTACCCCAACTCTGGCTAAACCATTTGTGTTTTAAAGTTCGAACGACTGACATAGGATATCTAATCTCTCGCTCCTGCGCCTCTCTAAGAAATTGTAAACCGAATGTTTGGAAAACTGGACCATAAACTATCCTAAAAAACCTAACACGACATTGATTTTTTCTTTTTATGAAATCCGAAACAAGTTGGTTCATGAGTCTTGGTTACTCCAACACAACCATCATTCACAGAATAAAATTAATTTTTTTTTTCATCTACGACTCATATTTTTTATTTATATTTACAATTTACATTGAGATAGTTAATTGAGCTTTACTTTTCGAAATTTAAACATTTATAGAGAATATCCTTTTGTGTCAAGATTATAGTCTTTAGAGCACCTCCAGTGACGCATTCCAGACATCCGGACGTCCAGGTAATTTGAATGTAGTATTGGAGGATCCCGCCCGGATTCAAACCTTTGTAAAGTCGTTTGGAGTTCCAAACTCGGATTAGTGATTGCAGACCCTTTTCACACACATACAATATATAAATACGTGTGTGTATTATATTATTTTCTTTAGGTGTTTGAAAGTGGACGTAGCATTGGAGAGAAAATGAGTGTGTTTGAAATATGAGTGGACATTTAATGCGATGACATGGTATGCTTATCATCTTTTGAAACCCGTTGCATTGTAGATGCTCTCGATAAAAAAAAAAAAAAAAAGCTAAAAATAAAATGTCGTCACTTACTCACTTGTCATACGAGATCATAGAGTTTAGTTTAGTAGTAGTAGTAGTAGTTTAGGTTTACCACTTTGGTAGGTAAAATTTGAAGTTTTAAAAGCTTTGTGCCAATAAGCAATAGTTAAATAGTTTTGTGCTTATTTTATGACTTTTAAAACTTCCACACAACAATGTAAAGTTAGATTACTTGCATCACCAGTTGCGAGAAAAGAACGAACCCTTGTTTTCGCTTCTCGACCGGAAGATCGGCAACTGCTTCTTCGGTTCTTGTCGATCCTTTCTTCCGGAGACTGGCTGTTTATCCGGCACCGGTATCTATTCTTATCATTCTGTTTGTTCTTAACTCGTAATTTGATTTCGTATTTCGTTATTTCACTATTTAAGTCGGCGATTCCTCTAGAATTTGTTACTGCTGTCATCATCGTCGTTATTGTTATGGTTATGTTCATTTGCGTGTTTGTGAATTTGGTGCTGAGTTTCCGTATTTTGTTATTTGCAGTACGTTCACGTTGATTGAAGGTTGAAAACCTAAAATTGAATCATGAAACGTAGGGCATTATTTATTGATGTTTAAATTTGTTATTAACTTACCGGAAAAAAGTTGAATGTTGCAAATTCAAAGTTGAATCATGAAACATTGACACCTAGTTTTCTTTATAAATGCAAATTGATGTCTATTTGTTACAAACTTATCACGAAAATTATCTCAGCTGTTTAACTTGCTGTAAATTTTTTATTTGATTATCGTATTTATCCTTAAGTTAACGTTTAAATATTAGATATGCAATTGAAAATTTAGGTTTTGTATCGAAAGACAGAATGTAGTTTCTTTTTGAGTTTAGGAAATAATTTTAATTTGAGCATGTGGCAAATGGATCTATAAACTGTGAATGGGTGCTACTTACTCAATCTAAGAATATACAAGGTTTTGGCTCAAATGTGTAATTTGGAAATCATATTAGCAAATTCACACGAAGGTCATTTTTATTGATAGAAACTCTGAAAATGGTTGTGTATGTGTATTGATGCATCTCATGAGAAGTTTAATAATTAAAACACTTCACACATGGAGTCATGGACTTGATCATTTTTAAAGAAAAAGAATAATGTAGAGCTGAATACTTATTAGGATAATTTCTTCTCATAACCCCTTGTATGGCGCCGTACGGATCGCCCTAATCATTTCCCTTAATGCTATTTTGTAGTAATGTTATTTGTTAGTTAAAGCCTAATCTTATAATCTTCTTTTATCGGTTAATTCTAAAAAAACACATGCTTTAATTAGTGAAGTATCCTAATGTGGAATGGGTTTCAAAAATGACAGAAGTATACATATTTTTGTTGAGTTATTGAGTACACATCTTTGGCTTTTAGAATTCACGTCTTCAATCTTTAGAATAATATGCATGCCAATGTGCCAACTTTTTCATTCGGTAATTGGAATTGAACTCTAGTTTTCAGTAGATAAGTTGTAACTTTTTATCATATGTTTGAATCGTCTTAAATTTTTTAGGAAACTATCCTTGCTAGTTACTACAGAAATGAATCACAATCAGCAATCAAACGATGTTAGGCATGATGATGAAAACACACTCTCGGAATTTCTTGCTTCCTTAACGGACTACACCCCAACTGTGAGATTTATTAGAATGTTAGTTATTCATTCTGTTCCATTTTTAGAAAAGGTTCAGTGAAAACTAACCTATGCTATGTTTCCATATAGATTCCCGATGAATTGGTGGAACATTACTTAGCCAAGAGTGGATTCCAATGTCCAGATGTTCGAATGTAGGTTCCCGATATCTTCCCTATTATTTGTGACACACACACTAATGTTTAATTTGTTTTTCTGCAATTGTTCTTGTATTATAGGAAGTATTACAATAAATTTGACAAATAGAATGGTTACCCGTCAGTTCACTTGATTAAGACAGTTTTATTCAATGAATCTGATGACGTAAATCATGTACTTTACGTTTCAGAACCAGGCTAGTAGCTGTTGCTGCACAAAAGTTTGTGTCCGACGTTGCGACTGATGCTCTTCAGTAAGTTTTTTACTTCATGAAATTTTTCCTATTATAACGTCAATTCTGGTATTAATTAAATATCTGCCTAGAAGCTGTAAATAAATGTAGACACGTGGAAATCTTGATTGATACACTTGGTTGGTATAAAGGTGGCTATGATTTTACTTGTAATTGATGCTTAAGACTACTTGACTATAAGCATTTATTTATGTAAAACTGCAAATATTTTGGAACGTGATATGTTGTTCGAAGCTCAATGACATTTCCTTGCTTTTCTACTATTTACATGTATGTCCCCTATTTGTATCTTTTTGAATCTTATTGTAGACACTGTAAGGCGAGACAGGCAGCTGTTGTCAGGGACAAAAAAGACAAACAGCAAAAGGTACATGATATTATGTATTTCTAGTGTTTGTTCTTCTTTGTATCATCTCAATTTTCTGTTGTTACAGGATAAGCGTCTAATTATGAACATGGAGGACCTCTCTAAGGCTCTTCAAGAGGTAATCTTTAATATTGACATTTATTAATGTCGTGCTCTCATGCATGCCAAACTCAGTGGTGCATCACTCTAGCTTTTATCTTAGTTTAATTAAAATGGTTTGGATTCTTTGTCGAATGTAGACTATTTTTGACACGAGAAGACGTACTAAACACACATTGATTTTCTCTTTTACACATTTTTTAAAGTTTTTGTAGTTTTCTGGAGAAGGAAAAATATATATATATATATTTTTTTTTTTGGAAAATTAGAGATAGAAAAGTGGAGAGATTTAACTACAATTAAACATGTCGTAAGATATCTTTCAGCATTAGAAAAAAATAAGGTGCTTTTAACTCTATTTCATGAACAATGTAACCTGGATATTTGATTTTTTAATATCAGTTGAGATTAAGAAAAAATGGTAATTTCATTGATGGATAGATATTTGTGGTGTGAACTGCTATTTTTTGTTTTGAGATTATATTGAATTCAGTTGAGATGAAATGATGGGTGTTTGGGTGCAGTATGGTGTAAATGTTAAACATCAGGAGTATTTTGCTGATAACCCTTCAGCTGGACTAGAATCCTCTTCAAAAGACGAGTAAGTCCGCTTGCTGTTATGGTTTTAGCATTTTTAGATAGATAAAACTGAATGCTTGTGTAATTAAGGAACTACTGATGTATTTGAGCATGCATGGATCATGTCAATACTCCTTTGATGGAAAAATGTATTTGAACCTTGTTTAGTTATTGTGCAAAAGTGTGTTAAATACATTTTTCATGTTTTCTTTACAGTTTTGATAATTTATTAAATAACCATAGTAATTAATGAGAGAGCAAATTGGACAAACTGGACAAATCCGGGTTAAACCCGAATCGGCCCGAGACCAAATAACATATAAAAACAGGAACCAAGGACCAGACCTATGCATAGATTTTGGATGTGGGCTGTTCTGGGTTTTGTGCTTCAGGTAGGCAATAAAAGATTGATACTGATGAAGACAATCCGATTTTAGGGTAAACTCAGCTCCAAAGTAAGCTTCAAACATGATGCAAACCAGTGATTGTAGCCCACAAGGCAAATCTAGAGATACTGCAAGTAGAAGTAAGAATAACAAAGTTATCTAGAAACAACAAATCAGTATCACATCTGGTGCTCTTAGATTCGGTGTGTATGGATATTGCTATACATCTCGCGTTCTTAGATTTGGACGGAATTCTATTACTGACTGTATCACCATGCAATCATTTAACCAAATTTGTCCTAGTAGTTAAGCTCTTTTATATAGAACTCAAAGTAGAAACACTTAGGTGGCAGAAACCCATTGAAGCAAATGTGATAAATACTAGAGTAAATGCCATTTTCGTCCATGATGTTTGTCCACTTTTGCGACTTTCATTTAAAGGTTTGTTTTTTTCGCGTTTGGGTCCTCATGGTTCTAAAATCTTGTCATTTTCATCCTACTTGTTAACCCCATTCAGGATTTCCGTTTACTTAATGTTAATAGACCAAATAGCCTTCTTTTGAAATCTTTATTTATAAAATAAGAAAAATCTATAATAACAACAATGTTTATAAAATTTAACCCCTTTTATTTTTAATCATCTTCAACCTCATTCAAACCTGGTTCACAAATCACTTGAATCACCACCTCAACCGGAGATCACCACCACTGCCACACCACCTACTTCGGCCACCACTGCCACTCCATTCGAAGAAGCTTCGATGTAAACCCACACCAAGAAACCACCAACTCCACACCCTACCATCGCCATGAGATCGCCACCACCAGAAATGAATTTGTAACTGAAAACCCAACACTGTCGATTTTGACGGTGGTTTATGAACATCCATTTCAGCCGTGAGCTGCTTGTTTCTGATTCAATTTTAAACCGGGGTATCATCGTGATGTTTGGTGATGGAGATGGCAACAAGAATTCGTAACCCAGACATCATGCGTGTACTAATTTGGGTATAGATGGTGATGGCGAGGTGAAAGTATATATTTTTAACTAGTCGGAATAATAGAATATTTTTTTTTTTCAAAATATGGAGTTAAATCACTGTGTGTAATTTAGGCAGACATGGTGATGAAGGGTGGTGTGAATTCTAGAGAGAGGATGGTAATGTTTAAGAGGGGAGGAGATTGTGGAGGTTTATGATCTGTTTAATGTAGCCGGTCACCATCTTTTTCCGGCCATGGGGTTTGATGGGTTACACGAAGAAGATAGAGTGCGATGGGGTATTTCGATTTCAATCGGGGTCCACCGTTGGTGGTTTTGAATATTTTGAAAAGTTATTTATTTTTTAAAGAGTAAATTACTGTTTTGGCGACTAAAATTGAGTATTTTAACATATCAGACCCCGAGGTTGCATTTTATAACGGTTTTGGCATCTGACACTAACTTTGTTACTTTTTTTGCAATTAAGTGTAAGGGTAATTAGGTAATTATATACCTTATGGGTTGTTTTTGATAATTACAAAATTCTTTTAATATTTAAGAGATTATTAATTCAATTACTCATTTTTTATTATTCCGTTATTTTAACAATTATTGTTTAACAAAATATGTTTTATCGATACAAATAAATATGTATTTTCAGTAAGCGTTTGTTTTTTATAAACGTCGTTTTAATAATCATTTGTTTTTTAACCTTTTTTAAACCGTCTATTGTTTTTAAATTTATTCATTTTTAAACCACTTTTATTAAAATCGTTCTTTTTAAAGTTTTTTGTCTTTTAAAAGTTTTTTTAAACGATTCATTTTATACCGTTCTTTTTAAAATCATTTTTTTAACTTTTTTAAACAATTCATTATTTTAAGTTGTAAATAACAAATTATTTTTAACGACTTTTATACAGATAAACGGTTAATGAAAATACATATTTATTTGTATATTTAAAACGTATTCTGTTAAATAACAATCGTGAAAATATCGAAATAATAAAAAAAAACTTGAGTAATTGCATTAATAATCTCTTAAGTATTAAAAAATACTTTGTAATTATCAAAAACAACCCTAAGGTGTATAATGACCTAATTACCCTTACACTTAACTGCAAATAAGCAACAAAATTAGTATCAGGGGCCAAAACCGTTATAAAATGTAACCTCGGGGTCTGATATGTTAAAAGATTTCTTTTTAGGCTGAAATGGTTAAACCAGCTAAACTACAAGGGCCAAAACAGTAATTTACCCTTTTTTAAATATATAAAATAAAAAAAACATATAAAAAGACAAATTGCCCATTAGTTAACTTTAGAAAATGGATGGGGTTAGTGAAGTTGATGAAAACGACAAGATTTGAAAACCTCAAAGACCCAAATGTGTAAAAACAAACCTTTGGATGAAAGTCGTAAAACTAGCCAAATCTTAGGGACGAAAATTGCATTCTACTCTAAATACTAATTCAACCACGAGTAGGGGTGTTCTTCGGGTTGTTTTCTCGGGTTTCGGGTTATTCAGGTTTTCAAAACTAAAAATATAATCCGATAACCAAACCATTCTAGGTCCGGGTTCTTCGATGTTCGGGTTAAATGGTTTGGGTTTTTATCAGGTTGGGTTTTGGTTTAGTATAGATTTATCGATTCTAGGCTGTTTAGTTCTCCCTACCCTGCAATTTGATATAACTTTTACATAACTATTTGTTTATGTAAAAATAAATTAATAACTAACGAAAAATAAAACAATTTAGCTGATTACATAGAAAAATGTAGTAAAAATATTTGCTTATGTATGAAAATATTTGTAGGAAGAAGACTACTGATTAATAAATGTATAAATACCAAAACTCATGTTATAGCTGACATTGTTGTTCATAAAGATCAATCCAAAATTGATTTCAAGTTAAAAAGCATGAATAAGTTTAATATTGTTATGGATGGTTTCAAGTTTAATGTTCAAGTTAAAATCATGAATATCAATCCAAAAATATGTTATGGTTGACATTCTTATTAATTTATTAGAGTAAAATGTCCGGATAGTCCTTGTGGTTTTGTAAAGTAACACCTATAGTCCCAAATTTTTGGAAATTACACCGGTGCTCTCTGTGTTTTGACAGTTTGTTACTCGGATGGTCCCTGAAGTGGATGGGGGTTAGTTTTCTCTGTTAAGTCCATCTGAAATTACTTATTTACCCCTTACTTTTATTAAAATATAAAAAAAATCACACATGTATATAAACACTCACTTTGACTGTCTCTCTATCTTGGTTTAAAAAAGCGCGCCTTAAGCGCGTTTAAGCGCAAAGCGCATCTAGGCGCAAACCCCATCGCCTTGTGTGATACAAGAAGCGCAGCTGAGGCGTGCTTTTTAGGGTGAAAATCGACCTAAGGCGCAGCTGAGGCACACGTTTTTTGTACATGTGATGTTTCTATGCTTCTGAGTGTTGTACAACAGGCTTTTTATGCTGTACATTTATGTTTTTTTCATTTTAAAACATACATAAAGCTTAATTATAGCTAAATCATAGGCATTGGATGCTAAACACTTATAGGATATATAAAATTAATTATATAATCACTTTGCGCTTTGCGTACGAAAAGCTCACCGCTTATGCGCTTCGCTTTTAAAAAATCGGTTTTAGACCTCATCGCTTTTGTGCGCTTCCCGGTTTTTTAAACCAAGCTCTCTATCTTTATCTCTCTCTCAAGAAAAGCCCTACCACCACTTACCATCACCAGCACCACCACTGCCACCACCACCTGCCACCACCCTCACACCACCATCCAACCCCACCAGCCACCACCATCCAACCCACACTGTGTGCGGCGTCTCCACCGTCAGCTTCTCGCACAAATGCGAGCCGATAAAGCCTCCGACGCTGATCATGCGTATTGTCATTGGAGTTATCGTGTTTTCGTCCAGATCTACTCTTGCCGTTGCCATTTCTCTTCGCGTTTATCTGAAATTGTAAGTTTTGTGTCTGTTATTGTATCTTCGGCGACTAGATCTAGCATTCCGATCAGATATTCCGGTGACGACGGTGGGAGTTTGAGGCGGTGGAAGGTATTTAATGGTTCAGAGTTCACACATTTCAGTGTGTAAAGTGGATGCTTTTGAGATTTGATTGGCTCCGGTCACGAGTACGGTTGTACGTGTGCACTAGTGATCTAACGATGTGGAGACGGTGATGTTACCTATGACCTTGTTCCGATTTGGTAGTGGTGGGCCGATCTCGATTTTAGGTTCATGAGTTTTCTAAACCCAATTTCAATCGCTAGATTTTTGAAAAATGTTTTGACGTCTGTTACTCATCAAGAACCAATGGAAGATATTGTTCTATACCTTTTTCTATTGTTAGTTTTCATATCCAGATTCATATGTGATTCAGTTTTATGTAATGGAATCAATTGGATTTTATATTCAATTTTAATGTCTGATTGTCTGGTTATTGAATGAATTCATTAGTTTTAGAGTTTTAATTTAATACTGAGGGCATGTTGGCCATTTTCCATAGATTTAACGGAGAAAACTAACCCCAATCCACTTCAGGGACCATCCGAGTAACAAACTGTCAAACCACAGGGAGCACCGGTGTAATTTCCAAAAATTGGGGACTATAGGTGTTATTTTACAAAATCACAGGGATTATCCGTGCATTTTACTCTTTGGGTGTCATTTTTGGGTTCTGTAATCATAAACAAAATTTCTTAACCAAAAATCATAAACCAAACCATTGATGTAAGACAAATTCTAAGGAGTAAACAACAACTCGAACCTTAGCAAAGGTGGAAACTGGATTGAATGTTTGAAACTCCATATGGAAAGATTGAAACAAGTCTCGAATGAAAGTTTGCTGCTGGTAGGGGTGTTCAAGATCGGATTATCAGGTTTTCGGATATCCGAAAATTCTCGGATAGTGAATAATAATATCCGAATCCGTATACGAAATTTCGGATATCCGAAGATATCCAAACGGATATCCGAATTTATAAAATATCAAAAACTTTGTTTTATGCATAGATGAAAGCTAACCTATATTCGATTTTTCCAAATTTCCAACATTGTAAACAAAAAATATTGATAAATCCACACCTGAATCCGATTATTTGCTATTTCTTTACTATTTTTACTATATTTCAAACTATATATAGTACTCATATACTATATATATATTTTAAAAAGAAATTGTTTTCGGATATCGGATAATCCGATTATCTGAAATTTTTTGAAATCAATATCCGATCCCGAATCCGAAAGTTCGGATGTAACACCTCGAAAATTCACGTCCTATAATATGTTGACACGTGTCATAAAGTTTGAACGTGTGAAAGAATGTTATAAAAGGACTAAAGTTGACAAACATGGAAAGTATGTGATTATACGGTTCTAAATGTCAACAGTGAATAAATATACTTCATAATAACCCTACACGATGTTTATAACATCAAACGAATAAATCATGGATCATACGAAGCTAAAAGTGAGAGATTACAAACCACAGGGGTTAAATGTGTCAACATGTTAAAGATATACCTCTGAGTGACCTTTTGACAAACCCGAAGCTTTGTAAATGTAAATTATGCTCACTAGAATGCGCGATATAAATTTCATAAAGTTTCGTTATCGTATGAGAAAGTTATGATCAAATTCGTGTGCGAGGGGTTAAAGTGTTAACATTGAAAGTTAAGACTTTTCGGGTTAACCGGAAGTGTTCAGGGACTTGGCAAAGTGGGTATAAGTCCTAAAGCCCTTGTGGGTAAATAGAAGGGGGTCAAAATTCAAGAAATAACCCTAGTTGCCCCTTCGTGAAACCAAAGGTCAAGCTGCAAAACATTTAAAAAAAATAAAAATCTGATTTTTGGGGCCAAGCGGCCCGCGTGAGTTTAAGCTTATCTTGAGGCGGGCCGCGTGAGACGCCCAGAACCAGAAAAACAGGCAGCAGCCTGTTATACGCGAATTTGACCCATCTACCCGGTTTTTCTCACTTGTGGACGACCCCTAAACTACCCTAGAGCACTAGGGACACATGTTGGTGGGTTGTGGTCGTTCATAGAGTTGTGTGTCAAATAATTGTGGTGCCTAAATCCACTATATAAGGCCATGTAGTGCAACAATGTTCCACACACCATTTCCTGCATTCTTGGATCAATTCTGGAGCTCTCAAGCAGGTCCAACTGATCTTAAGTCGTGCATAGGACTCTTGTAAGTCTACTAGTCCTTCTTTAACTGAGTTTAGCTTGTTTAACTAGCTAAAAGTCAAACCGTCGTAATTACGGGTTGACTTCGAGATTAGTCAATAATGGCTCAGTCATATCTCGAATTAAAAGTAGTTATAAGTTGGTATTTATGTGGGTAATAAAACCTCAAAAGGGTTTCCCCTGATCACCACTCTAACCAGGTCAAAAGTCGGGTCAAACTTATATTTAAAAAGTCAACAGGAGGTCTAAAATGTCATTTATGCATAATTAACATTGTAGATCATATACAACCTGTTGGATCATTGATATAACTTAGTAATAAGTGTAAGAACATGTCTAAACATGTTCAACCCGACAATTTCCTGTTTAGACCCGGTTCGGAACCGAAAGTCACATAGTTTGACTTTCACTTTGACTTTCAGTTCTGACCCGCTTTAGTATGATTTGGATATGTCTTAGAGCTTCTTTAGGACCAGGCTACATGTTAGCACAACCCTCTGTGGTTGGTTCATTGATTGACCCATTCGTTTACGCGTTTCCGTTAATTGCTCATATGTTGACCATTATGCCCTTATTATCTTAAAACGTGATTTTTGGAAATGTAAAAGAGTAGAAACTTTAATTACTGATATATAAACTTGTATGCAAAGTTTGACATCAATTTGAGGTGTAGATTAAGAGTTATGCTCGTTAGTGTAAAATGAACGCTTTATGTTAATAAAACGGCGAAATTAGCGTATAGCCTAGTTAAGCCTACTTTTTGGTATCAAACCTAATACCCACTGATGTAATATATTATTTTGGGATTTTTAATTAATTTTAGGCTGAGCATAACTAGTAGTCGTAGGCTTAATCCGGTAATTGTCGGTTTTGCCCTTACGGGCCATAAAATGAGTTTTACATATCTAAACGATTCCAAACCTTTTGCTACTGATCACATATGATAAATAAATTATTTTAAACCTTCTGGAAAAATAAAAATATCAGATTTAAGTATCGAACCCGGAAATGGCCTTTAATCGCCTTATTAAGCATTTTTAACGCATAGTATGTATTAAAATTATATTGAACATACCCGGGTTGATACCTACTGATATTTTAGGCAAATTAGAATGTTTTAACAGTAAGCAAAGGCTGATTAACTCAGACTTCGGTTTTGAGCTTTTCGGCTTATGTGAAATTACCAAAATGCCCCTACGGTGCATAGTTGGTTATAAATGATAGATTTCACACATATACTTTATCCTACTGTTATAACTTATAAAAATAAGTATTTTTGCTGATTATATCAGACCTGTAACTCAGGTAAATATTTAAACTCTTTTATAACCTTTTAAATGACCAAACTAACCCTACGAGGCATAGTTTGTGTTTAAATACGTTTTGGGCATAATGAAAGACAACTTACTGATGTCACAACATATTAGGAGCATATTAACTTAGGAAACCTGTAAATGGCTCATATGAATAACCGTTACGCTTATTACGCGTTCGGTTCGGTTTATGTAACTAGTTTGCATAAATTAGCCGAAACGGGTCAAACGTTATCGTTTGTATCTCAAAATCCAGAATGTGTTTAGTTTACCCATAATATACAAGTCTCCAAACTTGTCGGGTCTAAATCACATCCTATCTCGGTCTTCGGTTAATCATGCGTTTTGAACCGTAAACCTTTCCTTAAAACTAACCGGTCTAAGCTACGACTTAAATAAGACCCGTTAGGAATTTAATAGGTTAATAAAACCTTCGTTCCAGATTGAGAGCCCCAGTAGAAGTACTTGTGCTTGCTGATTAGAATATACGGCTGAGTATAAATTGCATTGCTAGCTCAGGTAAATACTTTTAACTTATTTTCCCTTATACGGGCTTGGGATACGATATTATAAAAATACCACTTGGTCGGGTGTAGAAACCTTTTAATCGGAGATGATTAAATTGCATAATCCCGTTTTAATCTGTATTGATTGATAACAAATAACATTGGGGGTTAATGACCGTGTCCTGGATATCCTTGGCTCATTTTAAAAAGTGAATGGCCACGACGTAAGCACAAGGTGTAGACAAAACACCTCCTGTTGCATATGTATAACGTATACTCACTCGTAAGGGTGTCTTCTTGTGAGATTATATTTGTGGTGTGTCGATTAATCTTGTCCGGCTTGTATTGTATAATCACCGGCCCTAAATGTTGGACAACCATGTAAATCGGATACAAGATTTTTATTAATAAATTTGTCCCAAGTATAAAAGATTAATTTTGCCTCTGAGCATTTTAATCCAGTTATAAAAGATATTTTGTGCCTCGTGCATTCAAATCAATTTTTAAACTCTTTTCCAAAATGAGTCAGTTAATTGTATTTACCAGTGTAAACTGACGTATTTTCCAAAAGGTTAAGTGACAGGTACTATGCGTAATTGGCTGGGAGCTCAGGGCGTCATTAGGGAATCTTGCAAGTTCTAGATGACTAAAGTCTGTTGAACAGTTTTCTTTTATTGATCCGCCTGTGGATCCTTTACCTTCCGTTGTAATACTTTGACATTACTTATATTCGGAATGTAATATATTTATCTTTTGCTTCCGCTGTGCATTTATATATTGTGTTGTTTGACTATTATGTTGCCAACCACGTCACGATACTCCCCACCGGGCCCACCGGTGACACGTGGAAATCGGGGTGTGACATCGGAATATCCGGTTTTCAGATATCCGAATTTTCGGATATTTTGGATTCGGTTTCGGAATCAATTTTTTTAACACCCCTAGCTGCTAGATGTGATCGAAGAAACAAGAATGCCAATGTATTTATAAATTAACTTAGATCATGGAATTGTATTATAAGTAAAAGATAATTCATAATAGGTCAGTGACCATAAACTATATTTTTGAAATTTCCATAAATGTATTCACGATTTAAAAGTTTGAAACTTTCTCGGGTTGTTCGGGTTCACCCGAATTCCACAAACTTCACCCAAACACCAACCCGATTAAGGGCAATCGGGTTCGGGTTTTACACTAGATTGGGTTCGGGTTTATCGGGTCAGGTTCGGTTATCGGGTTTGGATAAAAAAGAATGGTCATGAGAAAAAATGGAGTAAATAATAACAATAATAACAAGAACAAGAAGTCAAACCACATTAAAGATGCAATGCCTTCATCTTTCCAATCTTTATTCGTAACCAGTGGCAAAAAAAAAAAAAAAAAAAAAAAAAAAGAAAAAAAAAGAAAAAAGAAAAAAACATAAATAATTAATATAACATAATTGAATGACAGGACATCTATGTTTTTTTTGAACGGGTGAGAATATTTAATTTGTTGTGAGATAGATCTCACACCTTTCTAAATAGAGGGTCCTAACTATACTCTGATCAGACTATGTTGTCTTAACCGGGTCCACGCTGGCGTCAGAGTTTGGCTAACGGCGTTATCCGGGAAACCATACCACCCACTGCCAGTGGTAGGGGCTTGCGCCGCCACAAGAGAGAATCTCTTTGGCGTAACGCACGATGGACTAAAACCTGGGGTTGCTCGGGCTCGAACTCTTGACCTAGGGTCTGGGATAACTAGCCTTTATTGCCTTTATCCATCAAATATGATACTAATAAGGATTGAACTTAGGTCTCTAAGAAGAACCCAAATCATTCCAACCACTACAAAAAAAAAAAAAAAAAAAAATGAATAGAAAGGACGTGTATGTGAACTAACCCCTTTTCAATTGTCAAAGTTTGGCGAATTATTGGTAGCGTTTATTTCTTTTCTTGATTTACGAATTAGGAATGCAATCTATATACATATTAATGCTTCTAGAATTGGAGTGGACAAATCTATATTGATTTACGAATCCAATCTGTATACATATAATGCTTCTAGAATTGGAGTCGACAAATCCATATCTATATATCTATATGTATCATACTACAAAATAATATTAAATAAATACTAGATTATGTTTTTAAAAATAATGATCAAATTTTCCTTGGTAACTATTTGGTATGTGGTCTCAAGTTGCACGAAATGTATTTAAATAAAGCGATTAAATTTTCCTTTGTTATTTTATTCTTTCATGAAAATAATGTATAAAATGTATTTTCTTTCTTGTACACGATTAGTCTAGTTTACACGGTCGATTTCATGTAAACAGGCCAGATGTCTACGGGTTGAACAATTTGGTTTATACGGTTTGAACATAATGTTTGAAATTTAGCAATAGAAGATTTCCCATGTGTATCTTTTCATTTCAAATAATCAATAATTCAAGTTGTGTAAATGGTAAATCTTAACTTTATGTATTTATTGATAATTAGCAATAATTCTCTATGATAAATTGGCCTTTTAAATTGTGTAAATTTAAAAATTATTATGTTGTCTTTTAAATTTTAAAGAAAGAAATTGACATTTTCCTGGTTATGAGTTGTTTTAAGCAGTATTTATGTCATATACATATTTTTTTACTTACGTGAGATATTTCCTTTATTCAACCAGTGGAATATGCGAGCTCATAAACTAGTGCTATATAATAAAATAAACATATAGGGACACGTGTCATTTATTGAAGCTATCTATTTTTTTCTTGCTTCTATCCCCTACTTAACTATAAATACTTATTTTTTTTATAACTAAAGATATTCATTATATATAGATATTAATAAACGATAAGACTAGAAGAAACATCAAATTTAATTTAGTCATCTTTACTTTGAAACGAATAAGATGCTATTTTATTCCTATAATTTTTCAAAGATATATAAAAATTATCTATTAACTCACATAAAATTATCTTCAAATTATATAAATAAAATATTAATATATTCAGTTTTTCATTATTCTCCACCGGTTTTTTTTTTTAATTTCTTTCATCCTCATTTATTTACATGACATATATTATTCTTGTATATTTTTGTGTGTTCTTTTAGCTAAGAAACATCTAAATAATAATGCATCTCTTTATTTATCATATTAAATTAGATTAGATATTAGTTGGTATATAATATAGGCATATAATAAATACAAATGGATCGTTATGTTAGATAGTAGAATCAATATATATCGGTTAATAAGGTGGGTTATTTATATTAATATTAATTTCAATGATTATTGCTATATAATTATTCTATTTTGTTTTTCGCTTATTTATTTAATATATTTTTTAACTATTTATTTTGTTTTTCTGCTTATGACAAATATTTAATATTTGACTGATTTAACCACATGTAATACACAAGTTTCTAACATATTAATAAAATAAATAAAGTAAATGTTATAAAAAGTATATAGTTCATCAAAGTTTATTTTTTCAAAAACATATATTGACGACTGTGTGTGTTAACCAAACGTGAGAACATCGCCTCGTCGATAGGGTACCTTCCAAAACTAACACCAAACGGCAAGGCCATATCCCAAAACCACTATGACGAGCCTAAGTGTAACGAGCTTGAACCTAAAAACAATCTCGTTAAGTAAACTAGCCCGAGCTCAACCCAACTCATGAGCCTAAACGAGACATTTGTTAATATAATTTTTAATTAATATATTAGATATATATCACTTTTCATAAGTCCGTACAATTTTTTCTCTTTAACAGTTTTCAAGTTTGTCCCATGATTTGCTATAGGAAATTAACCCTTATGTTTATATAATGTTTTTTTATGACGCTAAAAAGACGATACACAAAAACAGTTTCATAAATTTATTAAATTTTGTACAACCATGACATTTTTTCTTGACACGCATTTAAATGTCATAAAATAAGTGTGTCATTATTCGTGTGTCAAGATATATCTTGTTTTTTTATGACGCTAAAAGGATGACACACAAATAAGTGTGTCATAAATATATTGAATTTTGTAAAACCATGACATTTTTTTCTTGACATGCACTTTCGAATGTCATAAAATGAGCGTGTGTCATTGTTTGCGTGTCAAGATGAATCTTGTTTTTTTTATGACGCTAAAAACATGACACACAAAAATGTATGTCATAGATTTTTTAAATTTTGTAAATCATGACATTTTTTTCTTGACATACACTTTTGAATGTCATAAAATATGTGTGTGTCATTGTTCGCGTGTCAAGAGAAGTGTATTTTCTAGTAGTGCAAGCTGTTTAATACACGTGTTTATTCAATCCGTGCAATGCACGGGTTTTTAAAGATGTAACTTTTTTATTACTTAGTTCATAAAGTTATATTTATTCAGCACGTGTAATACACAAGGTTCTAACCTAGTAAATTATATAGAAATCTACAACTCTATTATGTTGTATTTTTTTTTTGAAGGGCTAATGTTACTCATCCACACCAATAATTCTGAATTATTTCTTCGTGTCCAAGTTTAAACCTAGGCCACCCTCTAAGAGGCTTGCGCCTCTAAAGTTGACACTAAAGCAAAAATAGAAATCATAACGTCCAATATACTTGCAACAATAAAGATTAAAAGCAAGAACTTAAGAGACTAAGAAAAGATTTCAATAATATAAGTAGGCATACCTTTTGCCATTTTCGATATTGCGAGAAAGCTTACACAATTGTCAAATATCGAATCCCATGCAATGTTCCCTCTCCTACGTTGGCGCAACTTCTTGGTGGGTCGGGCGCTCTTAGTGTTAATTTTACCGAAAATTTTTGATTTTTTTTTTGTAGTGTAAAATATGGGATTTTTAAGAGTCCAGCCATGTGGATTATGAGAGTCCGACACCCACTGATTTTTTTCGTTCAAGCTCTGCCACTACTCTCCTAGTTATCAAGGTAGTTATGTACAACCAGCTTAGAGCATCTCAAACAGTGGCAAAGTCCAACTAACAGACTGTCTAGTTAGCATCCTACATCATTCCAAACCACCACCAATCGTCTCCAACCTCCCATCACCTTCTCCGCCGCTCAAAACTTCAAAATTCAACTATCTTCAGGTCTCACATTTTTCCGGTGAGGTTGGAGTTGTGGATGGTAGTTTAATGGTGGTGGCCAGAGGTTCGAAAGGTGGATATCCACTGAACCTCCACCCTTTAATGGTCGTAAAAAAACGTGAGACAAAACGATGTTGGAAATTTTGAAGTTTGGAGCGGTGGAGAAGGTCAATAGAGGTTGGAGATGACTGGTGGTTCTCTTTTGGTGGTTTCATAAGTAAAGAGTGTCTCCGGAACAAGTTGCTGGTTGCCGGAGTAAGTTGTAGGTTGTTGGAACAAGTTGTAAGGTCGCGGAACAGGTTGTCGATTGTGTGTGGTGGTGATGGTGGTGGCAGATGGTGGTTGTGGGTGGTGGTGATGAAGGTGGTGATGGTGATGGTGCCACATAAGCTTCCACATCAGCATATAACCATATTTTGTGCCACATAAGCGCCATGTCAGCAAAACACTAACTAGGTTATTGATCGATGTCGTAAGGTCGGCCAAAAATATGTTTAAAAAGTGTCCTAATCACCTTTTAGTAAAGGGCAAGTAGGGTGTCGAATCCACGGGGAATTAATGGAAAGTGTTAAAGTTCATTGCTTCTTATAATTATCTAATTCTAAACAAATTGTTTTTTGCTGATTAAGAGAGTTATTAGAAAAACAAATGTAATTAATGTGGTTGTAAACAATTCTGAGAAAAATGACCAATCTCCGGGTTTTCAGGTTGTGTAGAAACACAGGTAACCTAATTATTACCAATTGGAAATCACATAGACATGATTTGCTAACTACTTGTTTTGATAAATAATTAACATATTATATATTTGATTGCAATGATCCACGATCGAAACCAAAAGATTTATGCAACTGAATAGTAACCTAATTAATTACCAATCCTAGATTTCATAAACACAAACAAGTTCAATGGTTAAAGGTTGAAGAACAATGACAACTTAGAATTTAATCCCATTTGTTGATGACAAAACCAAATAACTGATGAACAAGTATGCAAATGATAGTCCAACAATGTTTAATCAAAAAAAAAAAAAAAAAACAATAAAGATAAAGTAACCGAATGATTAGTCAAATCTCAATCCAAAAGTATGTAAAACTAAATCAACCCGGCTCCTAACACCAACCCTAGTCCTGGAGATGATCACGGGTGGTTTAGCTGCTCATGTTCTTGATTTGATCTTCAATCTTGATGAGGAATTGCATGATTGATGATTGGATTGAGGTTGGGAACTCCAAAATTCGTCATTGGGAAGTGGAAAACGGCTAGGGTTAATGATGATTTCGTTTGGGGAATGTTTGAGCCTAAATATGGTGGAAAAATATGAAATTCGCGACTCAGATCTGGGATTCAGTTCCCAGTGCGCCAAAAACAGTGCCTAGTGCGCCAAATGGCACTTTCCTTCTTTGGTGCGCTGAAATCAGCACCTAGTGGCGCCAATTGTTACCAAACTTCTCGTTTTTCACATTTTGATCTTCCAACTTGTGTGTATGCTTCCAATACTCCGGAATGCCTCCCGAAAACCTTTCGTCAAGCTCCAAAAGCCATCCGTTATGCTCCGAGTACAAGCAAATCTCATAATTAAACACTTTAAAACACGATGAAACACCCTCACATCAGTTATAACATAGTTAGTAAAGGCTCGATGGAGGAAAATAACTTGAAAGTTGAGAATGACAGGAATTATTTTTTAAGTAGGGATTATTATCGGCCAATTGGTCAAAGTTTGGATTATTAAAATCCAACAACCTTAAAATTTATCCCATTCTTGCAATACTTTTAGAACTTTTGTCATTTTCACCTTTCATTGTTCTTAAATGTATGTTAACTAGTCTTTGTCCCACCCATGTTGCGAGGTACTAAACATAATATTTTTCTCTCATAACATGTATGTCTGTCTTTTGATTACTTGTACATACCACTCATAACACGATCTCAAAAAAAAAAAAAATTATATCAAGTCAACCAATTAAAAAAAACACTAGTATACTTTTGCTAAAAAACTAAAACGATGTAAAGACTATAATTTTAAACTAAGAGCAAAATTGCTATTTTTTTAGAACAAATGAGCGTGGGCCAGACAGCCGCCTGACACAATTTACATATCAATGTTTTTATTTTATTGCAATTTCACTCCACCAAATTAACTCCAACCATCTTCTAGTTAAATTCTAGTAACATGAGAAGCATCACGTATTTAACCATCAAAATTAAAGGAAACAAATATTATTTAAGTCCATTTATAATTCTTTTGTAGTTTTGTTTCTACTTTTAATATGTCCCTAAGCTTCTCTTTATCGTTAACATATCTTAAGACTATGGAGTGTGGAGGGGCTTGGGTTGTGAGCATTGCTTGACACGTGGCGAGGGTAGGATCCACAAGCTAATACTCAAGAACTAGGGGTGTGGTGGGGCGTGACTTAGCTGGGCGTGGCCAGCCATGTGGATTTTTTTTATTTTTTTGGTTTAAACTATTTAATATGTAATTTACTAAAAATAACACACTAATTAAAAGAGAAGATTCTATAGAATATTTTAAAAAAACTACAAAGAAAATTAAAAAAAACTACATAAAAGTTACTCAATGTTATATTTTTTCATTATTTCTTCTTTCATTTCCAATGTCATTGCCAATTGTGGGCCGATAAGGTGATCGACGGGCATGGCGAGAAATTTCATTTCTTCGCGTTTTTCTTTTAGAGATATCTTTTGTCGAACGACGCTTGGACATTTTTCCTGATCTCGATCCTTTGTTGTTGGAGGAAATTAAATGAATTGTAGGATGTTGTAGGTTGATTTTATAAAAAATAAAAAAGATAAAGTAGAAGAAATAGAGAAGTGGTAAAAATTGTAAAAAAATTGGTGGGTATATATATTGGTTTAATATGTAACTATTTTTTTTTTAAACTAGCCGTTTAGCAACGACTACCTTGAACCAGCCAACCAAAGCCAGCCATATCACCCAGCCCCTCCGCCCCACGCCAGGCACAATCACCACTCCAAGCGGGCAACGCCATGCCCAACGCTTAGCCGGTGTGGTGTAGCCAGCTTTAATGGTGGCCCACAACAATTAAATATCCCACCACTTAGGCGCCACATCATCATGGGTGGAGGACCATCTCCTTGGGGACCACCCAAAGGTGTGGAGGATAGTCCCAAATTTGAAAATGGTGGCCCACAACAATTAAATATCTCTCTCTCTATATGGTGGACCACATCAAACATTCAGCCAATCACATGGCTCGTCCCAAAAGGCTGTTCTTGGACGCCAGCGACGCGACGGAGGGAGGGGGCGGTGTGCGACGGAGGGGACGAGCGGCGCCGTGAGGGGATGACCCCCACACCCCATGTTCTTATATGCACATATTTTGCATTTTTTTTTCAAGTATCTGCGTTTTGGTCTGATTATATATCACAAAGGCAGGTGTGTGGGGGGGGGGGGGGATACATTTTATGAATACGTGCATTCTTTCATTTAAGTTATAACTAGAATTGCGACCCGCCGCAATGCGGCGGGGATTCTTTAGTTATAACTAAGTCGATACAGGACCCGCACGTTATGTTAAACCTGTCAAACGGGGAAAATAGACGACGTAAAAACGTTCACCCACACACGCACGTTGCGTCATGTTAACTCGCAAAATTTAGAACGGAACGTAAAACGTTAAACCAAAGACGCACGTTGCGATGTGTCAAGTCACAAAATTTAAAATCAAGCATAAAGCAAAAAATTTGCGGAAAATGAAAACTATAAAGGACCAAAGTTGAAAGTAAAAAAAGTTGTGAGGATAGATTGCAAAGGATAAAAAGTTTTGGGTTAAAAGTAAAAAAACAAATAGTTTTGGGTTAGAAGTAATTTATGAAATACTTTTGGGTGAAAAGTAAAAAAAAATCAATTTTTTTGAAAAAACCCCCAAAGTCAAGGTTACAACAACCATATCCATGACCATTTTTTCTTTGAAAAACCCCCCAAAGCACACCCCGGGTTGCGGCGGGGCGTAAAACGGTGTTAAATAGTACTAATGCCACATAACCGTCATCGACCACTACACTGACTCGACCTAGGATCTGCGTGTTGCGACGAACATATCAAACACGAAAAATAGAGGTAAAACGTTGAACCACACATGCACTTTGCGTCGTGTTAACTTGCAAAATTTGAAACAAAACATAAAAAAGTTGAACCATACTCGTACGTTGCGTCGTTTGAACTCGAAAAATTTAGAGCTATACGTAAAACAAAAAATTGCGAAAGATGAAAAGTATAAGTGACAATAGTTGTGAAGTTAAATTGCAAATAATGAAAAGTTTTGGGTTAAAGTTAAAAAAAACAAATTATGTAGGGTTAAAATTGCAAAAGGTAAAACCATTGGGTTAAAAGTAAAAAATCAAGTTTTTTTTGAAAATTTCCCAAAGCACAAGTTACAACTTGTATTTTTTGTTGCTAATTTATAATTTATAATGGGCATGAGCAAAAGTTTAGCCACATGAGCTTTAAGAGATAAAGAGATTTTTAGGGACATGTTAAAAGTAGAAATAAAAGAATTATAAATGGATTTAAATAATATTTGTTTCCTTCTATTTGGATGGTTAATTAAGTATTTGTTCATCACATGCCTTTTATGTGACTAAGATTTAACTAGAAGATGGATGAAGTTAATCTGATGGATTGAAATTGCAATAAAAAAGAAAGGGTCTACATATTCACACACCTTTTTACCTATTTCCACACCCTTATAGACGCCTCGTATAGGCCTATACGAGGCGTCTAGGGTTCCTTTTCCGACCAACTTCTGAACCACGTACAACGTCACATTAGTCACATCAGACGGGGAGTCTAGGCCTGTACGAGGGACCAATACGAGGGTATTAAGACGCCTCGTATAGGCCTATACGAGGCGTCTTAAAGACTGATTGAACTATGTGTCTGACATGTGACTTAAAGCAAATTGGGGCGTCTAGAGCTATACGAGGCGCCTATATTTCATATAAAGTGCAACATACAGTGCTTTCTTGGTCCACCGTGAATACAACATTCATTTCATTTTGTTTTCTTCTACGAGCTCTTGTTGTTTGCATTTGTGTTTTTATCATCCCGAAGTGTTGAAATGTCATCATACTGGGACGGCAACTATGTCTTCGGGCAGTATTCTAGCGACAATTGGGTGCCCGAAAGCGTTCCGGTAACAGTTATTAGCTTAAATTTTTTAATTACTTGTTGTGTTAGTTTATTATTTACTAATGATGATACGGTCGTCTATTTTTTAGGAGTCTGGCGTTCCCGATTCTAATGAGCAAGAGGAGGTTGTGTCTAGTATACAAGGAAAACAAAACAGACCGTTTCTAGTTTTGAACACGCATCCTCCTGTTGATGAAACAGCCCCTGTAGATGACTCATACCATGCTGGTCAACCAAGTTATCCGACGCAACAATGGTATCCGGATTATAGATACGGGTGTGAATACTCTTACGGAGGAGACGGTGGATATGGAGGAAACGGTGGATACGGAGGAGATGGTGGATACGGAGGAAACGGTGGATACGGAGGAGACGTTGGATACGGAGGAGACAGTGGATACGGAGGAGACGGTGGATACGGAGGAGACAGTGGATATGGCGGATACGGAGGAGACGGTGGTTATCAGCAATTCATTTCCCCGGGCACTCCTTACGTTCATCAAAACAATCCGGACGTTGGAGGATATGGTGGATATGGTTATGGTGGATATGGTAGATATGGTGGTGAGGCACCTCCCATCCCGGACAATCCGTACTTAAAAAAGCAGGTATCAATTACTATTTTATTATTATTATTATTTATTATTATTATTATTATTAATATTGTTGTATTATTATTATTATTATTATTATTATTGTTATTATTATTATTATTATTGTTATTATTATTATTATTGTTATTATTATTATTATTTATTATTATTATTATTTACTATTTTATTATTATTATTATTATTATTATTATTATTATTGTTATTATTATTATTATTATTGTTATTATTATTATTATTTATTATTTATTATTATTAATATTGTTATTATTATTATTATTATTATTATTATTATTATTATTATTGTTATTATTATCGATGTTACAGGTTTTCAACTCTTTAGATGAACTAAAGGAACAGATACAAGAAATAGCAAACGCGGATGGTTTGGTTGTTGTCACCGGTCGATCAAAGAAAATCGGGGGAAGAACCGGGAGGGTATGGCTTGAATGTGATCGTGGTGGTGAGCACCAGACTACAACAACACTTAGAAAAGCCGGAAGCAAAAAAACCGGTTGCCCGTTTTACCTGCTGGCTGTGCGAAACCACCCGTATGAAACCTGGGAGATAAAAGATGGAAAAATTGAACATAACCACGAACTTTGTGAGGACCTGTCGGCCCACGCGTTTGTGGGAAGGTTTACTCCAAGCGAAATGAATCTGATCGAGCAGCTGACAGCTCAAAACATGGAGCCTCGCAAAATATTTCAAACGATAAGGAAGCAGGACCCCGACAGGTTTCATGTTCATAAAGACGTTCAAAACGTTGTGGCGAAGATTAGAGCCGAACAAAGACAAGGATTGACTCCCATGTAGTCACTAGAAAACGTGCTGATAAACAACGACTTTATTTACGAGACACGGGAGGAACCCGGAACAGAGATCGTAACAGAGATCTTCTTTCTTCATCGGTACTCGAGAGACATGTGGCGTGCATTCCCCCATGTCATGCTGATCGATGCGACGTACAAGACAAACATATACAATATGCCGTTTATCCAGATTGTTGGTATGACGCCTACCAACAAATCGTTTATTATCGCGCATGCCGTTGTTAGTAAAGAACGGGGTGATAACTTTGTGTGGGTGCTTGAGAGGGTCAAGTCAGTGTTGGATGAATGTATGGAGCCACGTGTGATTTTAACGGATAGAGACCTAGCCCTTAGGGGCGCGTGTGCTAAAGTATTTCCAGACGCCTCCAGACTTCTTTGCAGGTGGCACATACAACAGAATGTTATGAAGCACTGCAAGGCTGCATTCACAAAAGAAGACTAGGATAAATTTTTGTCATTCTGGGGGACATTGATTGAGTCTCCATCCATACCCATCTACGAGTACCACTTGCGCAACTTGCGAAAGCGACTTGTGGAGTGCAAACGTTCTAGTAAGTTTTTCTAATAACATACGACTCACCTATGTAAATTTTATTAAATTATTTTTACCTTTTAGGAGTCTTCAATTACGTGTACGATAACTGGCTAAAAGACTATAAGGAGATGTTCGTCATTGTGTGGACTGATAAGAGGCGCAACTTTGGTAATCGTACCACAAACAGAGTTGAGAGCCAACACGCCAACTTAAAGAGATACGTCCTAGATAGGAACTCGCTGGACCATGTAGTTGGTTGTGTCCGGGATATAGTTGAGACACAGTTCGGTGAAATAAGGAAGACTTTCCGAGAAAGCAGCGAAGAAAGAATGAACCACCACAAACACCCGCTGTTTCAACACCTACTTGGAAAAGTATCCCATACAGCCCTTGACTTGTTGCGTGGATAGGCAATTAGGAAGCTAGATGTCTTGGAGCGCTTTCATTCATCATGTGGTTGCCAAATGTGGTACAGCTGTGGGTTGCCCTGTGCTTGTAGGATAGAAAAGTACATGCGTGAAGGTAATAATTGTTAAACGTACAACACTTGTGTGATATATTTCTGTTAATCATGTGACTTAAACAATGTTGTTTTTAACCATGCAGAGCGTCCGATTCAACTCGAAGACATAGACGTCTTCTGGCGGAAGCTTAACTTCCAAAGTTGTAAATTGATAGACGATGACGTTGACGTGGTCGAAGAGCTAAATATTGTTAGATAACAATTAGAGTCGCACCCCCCAGCTCAGCAAAAAAGGCTGATGTCAAAGATTAAAGCGGTGTTGACTCCAAAGAAATCTACCAAGAAACCACCGGTTGTCCAACAAAATACTCGTGGCCGACCAACAACAAAGCAGGTACAAAAAAGGTTGGACGAGGCCTCTCGTATAGATGAAGAATTGAGGAGAAGCTCCTTCGGTGATGCAAACACGTGCTTTGAAGGTTCCCGACAAAGTAAGTACGATAAACCTCGCCACAGCTCGTACGTTCCGTCACATGCCTCTCAACAGTCGGTTATAAGTTCCCAAAAACCCAAAGCGAGCCTAAGCCGTTCAAAGAGTTCTAAGAAGAAAGAGACACGAGATGATCAAGGTTTTCCTTTAATCATTGGGGACGAGTACGTGGGAATCATCAAACAGTTTAAGTATGCCATTCCGCCAGTGTTTCATCCGCACGTCTCGTGCATACGAGATGTGATGCCGGACGGTCATTGTGGGTTTCGGTCTGTGGCTGTGGGCTTAGGAATGGATCAGAGTTCATGGGGGCTCATTCGAAGGGACCTTGTCCAAGAAATGGATCAGAACGAATCGATCTGGTTCCCAATATTTGAAGCATGGGATGAAGGTTATTTTTACACGCATCGTCAGGGCCTAATTTGGGATTCAGTGTCCGGTTGTGGGGAGGATCACTGGATGGACTTCCCCTTAGCAGGACTTCTTATTGCACAAACGTATGGTATCGGGGTGCACCTGTTAACGACAACCATGGGTGCGAGTTCCACTTTCTTCCCGATACTAAGTCCTCCGGCTAATCAACAACCATTATTCATAACGCTTGCACATGTTAACGAGAACCACTTCATACATGTTAAGCTGGAAGGGGATTATCCAATGGCACCAGCACACGGGCTATGGTTGAACCACCGAAGACCCCATACGGAACAATGGGAAGATATGTACTTGCCACGTCTAGAATGGTATACATCGATAATGAATCCTCCGCCGAGATCAAACCCCAGTCTTAATTACATCGATAGTGATACGGAAGAATGATTTTTGTAATTAATAGTATTTTTTGTAATTAATAGTATTTTTTTGTATTAATTCCTATAATTTTCTACAATTTCTATATTTTTTTTATAAATTCAATCATTTTTTTATAATTAGAATTGATTAAAACAGGTTAATAACATTTTTATACAAAAATATATTTTTTTTTTATAATTAGAATTGATTAAAACAATTTATTCGTAATTTTTTTAAAAAAAATGCAAATATACGCCTCGTATAGATCTAGACGTGTCGTATATGATTGGTCAAAAGACCATTTTGCCCATGATATGCCCCCATTCTAGGCTTAAATCAGGGGCTAAAAGGTCATTTTAACAGACCAGACGCCTCGTATAGAGCTGGATGGGTCGTCTGTAAAAGCGGGATTTTGAAAATTTGAATTTTGAAAATTTGAATTTCAAAATTTGAATTTATCAAAAAGGACGCCTCGTATAGGCCTGGACGGGTCGTCTAGATGGGCGGCAACATTTCTTTTTTTTAAAATTTGAATTTTGAAAATCTTTTGTTTAATTACCAATATACCCCTAAAAGGACCCTAGTATAGGCCTTAAACAGGGGCATAAAGGTAATTTGAAAACCTAGACGACGCGTATAGGTCTATACGACCAATACATGGTGGGCGGCAACTGTTTCACTTTTTCTTTTTTAATTATTAAAAAAATCTTTATTAAATTACCATTTTACCCCTGTAAAGCCCTCAGTATAGGCCTTAGTCAGGGGTAAAATGGTAATTAACCATTCCAGAAATATATTTTTGGATTGGTTAATTACCATTTTACCCCTGATTAAGGCCTATACTAGGGGCATATAAGGGGCAAAATGGTAATTTACCAAAACCACTAGACGGGTCGTCTAGCTCTATACGAGGCGTCTTTGCCTCATATAAGGGGGGAGGGGAGACCTAGACGACCCAGTTTATCATCCCAAACAAAAAACACACACATATACGGTACACAGAGCTTTATACGCCCCGGATACGTATTTGGATCGTATTTCAAAGATTTGAAGCATCCCTGGTACGTATTTCTTCCCGTAGTTTAGTATTTTCGCCTCGTTTTTGCCTTTAGACCGTAGGTTTGCCCGTATTTTAGGTTTTTGTTGGGTTTGAGGTTTCAGGTTGAGGTTGAAGATGAAGACGATAGAACAGGACGCCCTGTATACCTCTATACGAGGCAGATACGAGGCACTGATATATATATTTTTTTGTTATTAATGTTATTATTAGTTATTAATATTGTTATTATTATTATTAATTTTATTATTATTATTATTTATTATTATAATTATTATTATTATTATTATTGTTATTATTATTGTTATTTATTATTATTATTGTTATTATTATTATTTAATATTATTTATTATTATTATTATTATTTATTATTACTATTATTTAATAATATTATTATTATTATTTATTATTTTATTATTTATTATTTATTATTATTGTTATTATTTATTATTTATTATTATTATTATTATTATTATTATTTATTATTATTATTATTATTATTGTTATTATTGTTATTATTATTTATTATTATTATTATTATTAATATTATTATTATTATTTATTATTTTTATTAATATTATTATTATTATCATTTATTATTATTGTTAATGTTATTATTTTTTATATTATTATTATTATTGTTTTTATACGTATACGGTATTTATTTGCAGATTGATTATGGGGGACATTCATGGCGATGACATTCAGGTAGAGCTTGATGGGGCACCGCCGGGGGGTCAGCCGGTTCAGCGGGGTCCACGACGGAGACGGCTACCGCCTCCGGATACGCTGCAGGGTCACCTGTATCTAGAGTTTCCCGACTGCACCGATGCCGCCCGTCATTGCCAGAAGCTTAGGAGGATGCACATTGGATCGCATGCAGCGATCGACTGGGATGCGATATATGAGATTAGTGAGACGGCTAGAGTGCGTCGGTTTATACTTGTCGATTCGCCGTGGCATCGTCTTTTTGAGTTGGTGCACACGCCGAGCTACAGGGAGCTGCTGGTCGATTTCCTTTCGTCATTCACATTTCACCCTCCTGGGGTCCCTGTGCCGCTTCCGTACCCAGATGCTCCCCCTCCGCCTGAGGTTTCTTTCAGGCTCGCTGGCGTTTTGCGTTCGATGACGCTAGCACAGTTTGCGGTGCATTGTGGTTTATACACGCAGGAGGAGATCGAGACTGAGGTTTACACAGCGGGGCTAGTGGTGGTTGATAAACCCACTATTTTAGGGTTTTGGCAGGTGATTGCGGGGGCAAATCATTGGGAGCACGAAAAGTCGAAGGGGAGGGTGTCGTTAATTAACGACCCATTGTACAGGTACGTACGTTTATTACAGCAATTATTGTGATTATGTGTATTGTTTATTAATCTCTGTTTCTGTATTTCGCTAACACTATCTGCAGGTATATGCACCATATGCTCGCTACTTCTATTGCAGCTCGAGGCTACAGCTGTGAGTGGTGTACGACCACAGATCTTTTTTTCTTTTACTGTTTGTTGTACAGGAGGCCGTGCGCACTAGCACACGGTCTAGTCCAGTACTACGCCTCCGCCCATCACCGGCAGGAGCGCGGATTTTTGTATGGCGGCGCGTACGTGACCGTCATTGCCCGTTCATTGGGCATCGTACCGGAGGAGGACCCACATCTACGGACGCCGCCAGTCATGCCGACGCGGATGGGTTTTCCATCGCTGTGGGGGATGACACTGATCAAGAGGTTCCTCATTGGCCCGCGGTTTAAAAACCGCAACGGGGGCATATGGAGAGAGGAGCCCCTACCAGAGCAGTTCGAGCTCGTCTATCCTCCGGCTGATCCTACTGATGCAGTGCCCGTGGAGGACCCTCCGGTGGATTTAGACGGTGCAGCGATGCCACAGCCACCGCCACCTCCCGGGGCGCCTCAGTTTCCACGTCACGTTATTCCAGGTTTTGCCCCAGGAGCTGCGCTACATCCGGATGTACGAGCCGAGCTTGATAGGCTCAATGATTTGGTAGGTTGGTTGGTAAGGGCCGAGCAGGATAGACGAGAGAGGGAGGGATTACCCCCGATACCGCTTCCACCAGCTCGAGCACCACATCAGCAGCAGCAGCCGCAGCAGCCAGATCCAGATTCGGATTCGGATTTTGATTTGGATGCATAGACCTGTTGTTGTTTTTATTTTTGTTATGGATGTACAAACTTATCTTTTATATTTTTGTTATGGATGTACAGACTTATCTTATATATGTCATATTTATGTCTGTTTCCAGTTATTCGGTTACTTAATGATTGTTGTCTTAAATTGATATAATACGGAAACAATATATGTTTTGAATATAATACGGAAAAAATATATCCCATGAATATAATACAGAAACAATATTTGAACGAGATAAAATTTTAATCGGAAGAATAATATTTAAAAAAGTAAAATGTTAAAAACATTATAATATTTAATCGATATGGGTGAGGTTCCTGTGAAAAGGACCTTTTTCGTGAGAAGTGTGAGAAGGCATAGAAATTGACACGTAGGCGTCATGTTTTAGACTTAGGCATGATGTTTTGGATTGTTTTCGTAAGAGAAACACCCAACACAATAATTTAAAACACAATGCAACGTATTATGGGCCTGAAATTTAAAAGACATTTCTTAACACTTAAAACACACTACTTAACGTTCTTGGCATGGTGTTTTAAGTTTTAAGCGTAGAATTCATTGTATTGTGTTTTAAATTGTTATGTTTGGTGTTTTTCTTGCCAAAACAACCCAAAACATTATGTCCAAGTACAAAATATGATGCCTATGTGTGTCAATTCTTATGCCTTCTCACACTTCTCACGAAAAATGTCCTTTTTACAGGATCCTGAGACTAATCGATATAATATATTTAAAGAGCCGATTTTTAAAATAGTTGATTATTTTATAGTGTAAAAAACAAAAAAACAAAACTTTTTTTAAAACCAAAAAAATTTTCGCTAAAAAAACACATCTTCAAAAACTATCAAAAAAAACCATACCAAAACCCACCAAAACACCCCTTATTTCAACAAAAAAAAAACCCAAGCCCTAGACGCCTCGTATAGGGCTGTACTCTGCGTCTAGGGTTTATTGAATTCAGTGCATAGACGCCTCGTATAGCCCTATACGAGGCGTCTAGGGCAGGGGCAGATCTACGCCTTAGTTAGGGGTTGCCCGGGATACCCCTCAAGTCTCTTGGCTAAGTGTAATTTTTCTTCTTTTTTTCTTCGTTTTATGTATGGGATATCCCTAAGCATACAAGAGGATACCCCTGAATGAATTTGAGTGAAAGAATCGAAATAATTTTTTTTTCCGGTAAGCAAAGACCTGTTCCGGTTAAGAAGGAAGAAGATGACTATCTATACTATCTATAATAAGAGATTATGAGCTGATGTAAATCTGCCTATGTTTCAACTTCTAAGGTATGCCACATGTTAATGATGATGTCATAATTCCGGTTTACAATTTACAACCACAAATAATCTATAAATCAGATATATTTATTTTTATTAGAATTAATTAGTGGTTTTTTTAGGCGGGCCAATTTAAAATTCAAAATTTAAACAACTGATCCATAAAAACCTCTCTCTAAAATTCAAAATTAGAGCTTCACTTTCAGAAATCAATCCATTTCTCTCTGATGGAGTTGGTTCTCCTGTTCACTCCACCCTCTCTGTTTCTCTACCGCAACCCCTCAACGCCGCCGTGCTCCGCCGCTGCCGGCATCTGATTGCCGTATCTATAGCCGTAAACTTATCATCGATTCAGGTCACAATGTCATCTACGACCCGTGTTTTTCAACTACCCAAAACAAAAACAACAAGATTGATTATCGTTCTCTAGGGTTTTCATTCTTCCAATCATTTTAATGGCTAAATTTTCAATATCTTTTGCAGGTGTCTTTTTTATTCTTTGGTTCAACCCATGTGCACAACTCACTATCACTTATTCTTTTCATTTGTGGATTTCTGCCTTTGACATAGGTACGTAGAACTAATTTTCTTGCAATTTGATTATAATATGTTCGATAATTACATTATCTGTTTGTGGTTTCTCTTCATATGTTTGCTTTAGACTTAGTTTTAAGGACGAGCACAAGCTCAAAAACACCTAAATTTATAACTACTAAATTTAGTGAAGTGGATGTTGATTTATAATTTTAATTAACCAGGTGGATACGATAAGGAAGACAAAGCAGCTAGAGCTTATGAATTAGCAGCCCTCAAGTATTGGGGTCCCACCACCACCACAAACTATCCGGTAGTAATCTTTATCTTATATGACCTGAATTAATTGAAATGAAGGATGGGCTTGCTAAAAGCTTATACACTGACTCTGATCATATTTTATATAAATTTGGATGATTTAGGTTTGCAACTATGAGAAAGAGCTTGAAGAAATGAACAACATGACTATGAAAGAATTTGTTGCTTCACTTAGAAGGTATATATAAGTTGTGTCGGTTTCACTTTGTGAATTAAGTGCAATTGTGAGTGCATTAGGTTATATATAGATAGTGTCTAATTAACCTTTAAATTTGTAGGAAAAGCAGTGGTTTTTGTAGAGTAGCCTCAATTTATAGAGGTGTGACAAGGTAACAAATGTTAGTTATCATATAACCGGATGTTCACCGTCCAGTTCGCCAAGTTTTTGTCAAAAATATGGATTAAACTGCTAATAATGGTTTTAGATTAAGAAAACCGAACCGACCAGGTTGGTAATTGGTTGGGCTGCCAGTCACTATCACAATGCAGTATACTCTCATTTTAATGGCTAAATTTTCAATATCTTTTGCAGGTGTTCTCTTTATTCTTTGGTTCAACCCATGTGCACAACTCACTATCACTTATTCTTTTCATTTGTGGATTTCTGCCTTTGACATAGGTACGTAGAACTAATTTTCTTGCAATTTGATTATAATATGTTCGATAATTACATTATCTGTTTGTGGTTTCTCTTCATATGTTTGCTTTAGACTTAGTTTTAAGGACGAGCACAAGCTCAAAAACACCTAAATTTATAACTACTAAATTCCATAAACAAGTGTATATTTTCTACTTTATTTAATTTTTCTGCAGCTTCTATTTGTCTTGGTATACCGAATTACATTGTTGGAATTGAACCTTAACAGAGGAACAGTTGATTAAGGCCAAAACCGGTTCAGAGCAGTGGAACCAGAATAATCAGTTGTTAGGCTTCAGACTTTCCCCTTGACAGTGGCTCAAACAACTGCTGATCTATAATTCTGATTTGTTTTATCCACTGCTTAGCACAACAGCTGATGTGAAGACTAAAAGAATGCCAAATACTAAGTACTGCTCTTCGAACTATTGCCTTCAGTCAAGCATTGCTGAGAAGACCAAAGCCCTGCTTGGAATAAAGCAGTGGAATAAAGAAACAGTTGTTTACTTTGTCTTATTGTAATAGGATCAGTTGTTAGATAACAATGGATGTATAGATCAGTACTTAGAGTTAGTTAGTTATTAGATGTCACGTTCATGGTGACGTCAGCCAAGATGCTTCAATGGTTTGACATGCTCTATAAATGGACCAGTACTCTATACTGTTTCACTTGATGGACTGACTGTGTTTATCTCCTCTGATCCAATCCTTTCTTCTTGTGTGATCGACCAAGTAGCATCAGGCTGAGGGGAAGTTTTAGTTTGTAAGCATGCAATGTAATCTTTTGATTTGATTACAAATCTTTCGATTAATGAAAAGCATGTGTTTATCAAAACTATTTTCCTCCTTGATTGTGTTTACAAAGTTTATGTTCATTTCCGCTGCATAAATCATTGATTCATATTCATTCATTGTTTATCTATTACAAAAAACACAATCAATTTAACAATTAATTTAACAATCAATTCATCTATTACAAAAAACACAATCATGACGACATCTGAGCAGCAGATGTACAAAACAGATGTTAAAGCTCATCCACTGATATACCAACAGTTGCTGATCAAATTAAACTTCAAATCCACTAAAAGACAGAAAGTTGAGTAGTGTCATATAAGAGGAGCTTCAACAGTTCAGGGAAAACAAGTTTGATAACTTGCACACTTACCAAAGGATGAGAATCTTTTGGGCAAAAAGTGGACCCTCAAAAACATTGTATATGTTGGAGTATAGTTGTCAAGATTTATACTCATCAAACTAAGCACAAACAGCAGATGTTTCCACAACCACTGTTTTGAAGAAGACTATGTTGCTGCTGCATATTGAGAAAATCAAAGTCTGTCGTAACCACTGATTGGTTCAAACATCTGTTGGTTTGTAGCTATCCACTGTTGAAAGTCAACCTCTGTTCCATCATTTTCATTGTTTTCCACTGTTACCAAACTTCAGTGCTTTAAACCACTGACACAGCTATCCACTGATAGTTAAAGTCACCCACTGTCCTCATTTTCATTTGTAATCCACTGATATTCATCCATCAGTGGTTTCCTTAACAACTGTCTTCCATTATCCTTTATTTGATCAGAGGTTGGCATATGGTCAGTTCTTATCCGTCAGATCTTTGTAACCGTTGCCACGTCAGCAATCACCTTTTTCCCTATAAAACCCTGATAAAAACCCCAAACAGGGGTTTTACTGTCGATTCGAATTCACAAAAAAACTGTTCTCAAAGCAGTTTCCATCTTCTTATCTCAAATTCATTCTTCGATCTTCTTCAAAAAAAGACGAAATCAAAATCATCATCATCTTCCAAAGAGGTCGCTCAAACGGCCGCTGAAACCATTGAAATACCATACAAATCCCCTCACAACTACTTGGGTCTACTCACAATACCCACCAACAATCACACCTTCGATTCAATCATCGACATCATGGCTGCATCAAAGTATAAAACTTTGCTTACAGCAGATGCTCCAATTTACCAACAAACCCAGAGAGAATTTTGGAAAAACGCTACCCTCGAAAAACAAGGCGAGACCGTCACTGCCATTAATTCTTCCATACAGGGTAAAGCGATTCAAATTACTCCACAATCCATCTCAGAAGTCTTTAAACTCGATGATCAGAAAGGTAAAACTTCTTTTCTTAAAAGCGAGTTGAAAACTGATTTTCTGGAAAGGGGGTATGCAGATCAAATAAAAAAGGATACCTTAGAAAAAGGTTTCTTCCCCTCTGCAACTAGGTTTTTATTTCATACTCTTTTGACATGTGTTTCAAATAAAACAACTGCTTTTAACGAAATACCATTAAAGATCCAATGCCTAGCTTATGCCATTCTACATAATGAAAATTATAACTATTCCCAGGAAATCTTTCATGATTTGGTGAAAAATGTTGATAGCAAAGCATTTCTACTTTTTCCAAGCTACTATTTCAAAGAAAAATTTGGAAAAGAAAATGAAAATTTACTCAAACAAGGTGCTTATTTTAAAATAAGTGGTTTAACCACTGAAACATTCTCTAGAATGATGGCACCTACAAAAACAAAAGCAGAGGTGCCTCAGCAGAATTCAGCAGAAAACACTACTCCTCAGGCATCTACTGTTGAGCCCACTGCTCCAGGTGATCATAATAGCACAACCACTGCTATGAAACCCACACCTGTAATCACCAAAAAAACCAAAAAGAAATCATACAAAAAGCCCACCAAACCCAAAGCAAAGGCAACTCTGAAAGATGAGATCCCAGAGCAACTGCCAGTGACAACACAAATGTCACCAAAAACCACTGCTGCTACTTCCTCACAACAGATGGTAGAAAGATCTCCACCCTTACCTCAAACTCCTCCTGCATCCTCACAAAAGGATCAGGTTGTAAACACAGAGACTCCACATTATGAAGCTCTGGATCCACTCGGATCCATCTTCCACAGTCCTGATCCCAAGGACATGTCTCTTTCAACACCCTTATCCTCACCTCTCACATTACCACAATCCATAATACCTTTGTTGCATGCAGTTGATATAGCTCAGACACAAACCAGTTCCTCTCAATCACCTATCACTGAGAGCATACTCCTACAAGTGACTGGGTCTGATGATTATACCTCTGCTATCCCAGCAACAACTGAGGAGGTTACACTGCAGGAGTTACAAGTAATTCCTGTCAGTAGTTCAAGTGAAGCAGCCACTACAAATGTTGAACCCACTGGTTTACATTTGGACAGTGGTTACATCTATAAGACTTCCTTGAAGGCAATTCCTTCTATAGCACCTCTGATAACCACCAGTGAGTATGTTAAAACTACTGGCAACATTGAAGGGCTATCAAGTGTTGAAGGAAGAAGACCCCAGAACCAAGAACAAGGGGCATCAATGAATGATTTCTGGGACTCAGTTCCAAAGTCACACATTGATATAACCACTGCTGGTGGGAAATCAGATGATCCCATTAAAGTTGGTGATGATTTAAAATATCAGGAATTGACGCCCAGAGTTGAATATCTTGAAACAACAGTTGCTGAAATAAAGGATATGGTGCAACAGCTGTTAAAAGCTCAAAAAGTACAATCCACTGCTGTTCCAGCTCAAGCACCTGCACAACCTGCACCTGCTGCAAATGAGCTATGGAGTGTTTTCCACCCCCTTCTTGAAAAACAAAAACAAATGGCTGATCAGCAGCATGCAATACATGTACAAATGCTGACAAACATGGTGGAGTCAAGGTTCAAAGATACTCAAGCAGACATCAAGGCTATAAAGGCCAGCATCCAGAACACCACTGGCAAAGCTCCTCCCACTGTACTATTCATCGATAACCCCCTTCCAGATAATGCCAAAAAGGGGGAGAAAATCAAGCAGTGGATGAAGAAGGGAATAGAAGATGGCCTTTATGTTGAACCAGAAAAAGAAAAGCAGATTTCAAAAACTGCTCGCCAAACAGCTGCCATCTCTTCAACACACACCACTATAACACACACTACAACCACTGCTCTACCTCCACCTAAAATCACATCACCACCAAAAGTCATCACTTCAACTACATCACCAGCCATCAAATCAACCCCTGCTCAAAAGCAGAAGACATGTACTGACACATCAGTAGTTGTAATGACAACAGAGGTTGAAACACCTGTTGTTTCAACAGCTGTTTTCCAGTCATCCACCACTGCTCTCATCAATGTCACATCACCACCATCACCTCCTGCAAAAAAGCAGAAGACATCAGATGTTACAACATCTGTTGTAATGACAACAGTAGTTGAAACACCAGTTGTTTCAACAACTGTCAGTCAGCCACAATCCACCACTGCCCTCACTTCACTTCAAGCCATCTTTACTTCAATTAATAAATCACCAAAAGCACTCCTTCACTAGAGAAAAGTTACACCAGAAAAAGAAAAACAACATAGGCAACTGATGACAAATATGATCCTAATGCTGCAAAATATCCACTGGAACTGGAAGCTATAAAAAATGAGATGAGACAATTCTACACTGTGGATGACCCTTCGAAAAGAAGATTTCCTTCTCTCATAGGCTTCATAGTCCCAGAAAATATGGATGAATATCTCGAGCTCAAAGCAAGGCAGGCTAAGATAAGAGCCAAACTTGAATGCAAATATCAAGGTGATGAAGCCATTTCTGAAAGAATGGAATTCTTCCTCACCAAAGTCAAACAGATGGAAGACTATGCACGAGATCTGAGCAAAGAAATGCCAAACTTACCACCCGAAGTAGATCTACGAAAAGAAATGAGAAAAGAATATGTTGCATACATCATGAAAGAAAAATTCTATCCAGCTGAAGAAAAACAATTCGAAGAATGGCCAATAGTTGCATTAAAGCATGAGGCAAACAGAATTGAAAGAATTAAAAATGATCCGAGCAAGAAGAGGACAACTCCAAACTGGAACAAATACAAAAAGCTCATAGCTGAGCTTACATCTGAGTACAAAAGAAAGAAGCAGGAGCTGGTGGATGCAAAGGTGGATACTGCCAATGCCATAGCAAAATGGACTAAGCAGCAAACAGATGAGGCTTATGAAAGGCTTAAGAAAAGGAGGATGACAGTTTCTGACACTCCAAACAAGCCTGACTACAAAAAGTCAAAGCAGCAGATCAAAACTTCTGAATCACTGATCACCTCTACAGATACCTCTGTCACTGTGATTGACCAAGAAAAAAGTAAACAGCTGACTGTTGCAGAAGAAAAGGAAAAGGAAGCTGAGTATTTTGAAGAAGCCATCAAGAAAATGGCTTTAGATAAAGATAGATCAGCAAAGCTTCAAGACCTTGCCAAAAAGGTTTTGAACAAACCATCATCACCAAACACATCAGCAGATATATCAGACATTGAGCTAGATCAACAAAAGAGACAAGAGCAGATTGACAAAGAAGTTGCAGAAGACATAGCTGCAGTAAATGAAGTCATAGATAAGGCTTTCAAACAAATGTCTGAAAATTCTGAGCTAGCAAAAGCTCAGGATACTGCTTTACAAATCTTTACAAGGCCAAAATCTCCCAACTCATCAGTAAATAAACCTCTCCCAAGAAACCCATTGGGATAAAAAAAATACTAAAATGGCTCTCTGATCAAAAGACCCATGTATTGACCCTGATCAGATCCAATGGTGAAATGAAGTACATATCAAGGAAACAAGCACTGACCCTTGGTGTTGAAGATCTACAAGATCTCCTTGAACTTTCATTGTGCAGGGATGAGGATGACTCAAGTTCCAAAGATTTTGAAGCAGAATTTAAAAGACATGCTAGGGAACTTCTGATGAGAGAATAAAGATCCAAAATAACGAAGAGTTTTGGCATTATCTGTTCCAGGGGGAGATTGTTGGAATTGAACCCTACTAGAGGAACAGATAATGAAAGCCAAAACTGGGTCACACCAGTGGATTAACAATAAGCAGTAGTTTACAACAGGCTTTCCCCTTGAAAGTATTTATAACATCTGATACCCTCCATCCACTGTCCACATACAACTGCTGCTGCCCTTTAAACTGCTGATACAACCCTGAAGAAGGAAACACTGCTGGTTAAATCTACTGATGCTAAAAGACTGCCCACTCAAAGACTGATCAACTTTGAGGAAAGCACTGTTGAAAGAAGAAAGCAGTAGTTCAGTGTTTTACTTGTATTGTATAGAATCAGTGGTTAGGATTAGCAGGGTTTGTATAAGAACAATGTTTACAGGTTGTTAGGTTGTTAGACGTCGCTTTCATGGTGACGTCAGTTGAGATGCCTCAGTGGTTTTGTTTGTCTATTTTCCTCCTTGATTGTGTTTATAAAGTTTGTGTTCATTTCCGCTGCATAAATCATTGAATCATATTCATTAATTGTTCATCTATTACAAAAAACACAATCAATTTAACAATCAATTCATCTATTACAAAAAACACAATCATGACGACATCTGAGCAGCAGATGTACAAAACAGATGTTAAAGCTCATCCACTGATAAACCAACAGTTGCTGATCAAATTAAACTTCAAATCCACTAAAAGACAGAAAGTTGGGTAGTGTCATATAAGAGGAGCTTCAACCGTTCAGGGAAAACAAGTTTGAAAACTTGCACACTTACCAAAGGATGAGAATCTTTTGGGCAAAAAGTGGACCCTCAAAAACATTGTATATGTTGGAGTATAGTTGTCAAGATTTATACTCATCAAACTAAGCACAAACAGCAGATGTTTCCACAACCACTGTTTGGAAGAAGACTATGTTGCTGCTGCATATTGAGAAAATCAAAGTCTGTCGTAACCACTGATTGGTTCAAACATTTGTTGGTTTGTAGCTATCCACTGTTGAAAGTCAACCTCTGTTCCATCATTTTCATTGTTTTCCACTGTTACCAAACTTCAGTGCTTTAAACCACTGACACAGCTATCCACTGATAGTTAAAGTTACCCACTGTCCTCATTTTCATTTGTAATCCACTGATATTCATCCATCAGTGGTTTCCTTAACAACAACTGTCTTCCATTATCCTTCATTTCATCAGAGGTTGGCATATGGTCAGTTCTTATCCGTCAGATCTTTGTAACCGTTGCCACATCAGCAATTACCTTTTTTCCCTATAAAACCCTGATAAAAAACCCCAAACAGGGGTTTTACTGTCGATTCGAATTCACAAAAAAACTGTTCTCAAAGCAGTTTCCATCTTCTTATCTCAAATTCATTCTTCGATTTTCTTCATCAAAATGACGAAATCAAATCCATCTGCAACATCCACTTCGAAATCATCTAAAAAGGCCTCTCAAAAGGCTACTACACCCATCGAAATCCCATACAAATCCCCTCACAATTATCTGGGTATTCTTACAAAACCAGGCAGCACCGATGTTTTCGATTCCATCATTGATACCATGACTGCATCAAAGTACAAAACTTTGTTAACAGCAGATGCTCCGATTTACCAGAAAACCCAGAGAGAATTTTGGGAAAATGCCACTCTTGACAAACAAGGAGAAGACATCATAGCCATTAATTCCTCCTTAATGGGTAAACCAGTCAAAATCACACCACACTCCATCTCGGAAGTCTTTGAACTCAATGATCAGCAAGGTAAAACTTCTTTTTCCAAAAATGAGTTAAAAACTGATTTCCTTGAAAGGGGGTATGCTGAACAAATAAAGAGGGATACGTTAGAAAAAGGTTATTTCATACCATGTTAATGTGTGTTTCAAATAAAACAACTGCCTTCAATGAGATACCATTAAAGATTCAATCCCTGGGGTTTGCTATTTTACAAAATGAAGATTTTAATTATTCCCAGGAAATCTTTGATGATTTGGCCAAAAATGTTTTAACAAAATCTTTTCTATTATTTCCAAGGTTTTTAAGTTATTACTTTACAAAGAAATTTGCAAAGGATGATGTTCATGTATACCAACAAGGTGAATCTTTTCAAATTAAAAGTTTAACAGCTGCAACTTTCACTAGAATGTCAGCACCTTGCAAAACACAAGCAGAGGTGCCTGAGCAGAATTTAGCAGCTACCACTGCTCCTCAGGTATCTGCTGCTGAGCCCACTGCTCCAGGTGATCATAGTAGCACAACCACTGCAATGAAACCCACACCTGCCATTACCAAAAAGACCAAAAAGAAATCATCCAAAAAGCCACCCAAACCCAGTAAAACGGCAACTCTGGAAGATGAGATCCCAGAGCAATTGCCAGTGACAAAACAAAAGTCACCAATAACCACTGCTGCTACTTCCTCACAGCAGATGGAAGAAAGATCTCCACCATTGCCTCAAACTCCTCCGACATCCTCACAAAAGGATTCGGTTGTAAACACAGGGACCCAAGATTATGAAGTTCTGGATCCAATCGGCTCCATCTTCCTCAGTCCTGATCCGAAGGACATGTCTCTTTCTACACCTATTCCTTCACCTGTCACATTACCACAATCAATGTTACCTTTGTTGCATGCAGTTGCTATAGCTCAGACACAAACCAGTTCCTCTCAATCACCTATCACTTAGAGTATACTCCCACAAGTGACTGGGTCAGATGTTCATACCTCTGCTAGCCCAGCAACAACTGAGGAGGTTACACTGCAGGAATTACCAGTAATTCCTGTCAGTAGTTCAAGTGGAGCAGCAACTACTAATGTTGGACCCACTGGTCTACATTGGGTCAGTTGTTCCATAAATAAGACTCCCTTGAAGGCAATTTCTTCATAGACAACCAAGGAAACCACTGGTGTGTTTACTTTAACAACTGGTGAGTTGTTCAAGGTGTCCACAAATGAAGAAAGAAGTCCCCAGTACCAAGAAAAAAGGGCATCAGTAGATGACTTTTGTGACATATTCCCTAAGTCTGCTGCTGATACAACCACTGTTGGTGGGAAATCAGATGATCCCACTAAGTTGGGTGATGGTTTAAAATACCAAGAACTGATGGACAGAATTGACACACTTGACACATCTGTTGCTGAACTAAAAAATATGATGCAACAGCTGTTGGAAATTCAAAAGGTACCACCCACTGTTGTTCCAGCTCAAGCACCTGCACAACCTGCACCTGTTGCAAATGAGTTATGGAACTTATTTCAACCCCTGCTCCAACAACAAAGACAGTTGACTGATTAGCAACTTGACATAGATGTCCAAAAGCTGAGGAACATGATGGAGTCCAGATTTAAAGACACCCAAGCTGACATCAAGGCCATAAAGGGCCATATCTTGAACACCACTGGCAAAGCACCTCCCACTGTTCTCTTCCTTGATAATCCACCACCAGATAATGCCAAAAAAGGGGAGAAGATCAACCTGTGGAAGAAGAAAGGGATTGAAGATGGTCTCTACATTGAGCCACAAAAAGATTGTATGACTAAAGATATTCCCTTGCCAGATGGGAGCAAAAAGATTGATTTTACCACAAATGCACTTGCTGAAGCAAAATCAAGTGTAAAAAGGGATAGAGAGGCAAAGGATAAATCAAGGTGGAATGAGGAGAAGAGAGCTTACATGGAGCTGGATGCACAAGGTTGTTCTGAGCCAAAGGATGTTAAAAATCCTGACCCAAAAAGAAAAAAATCCCACTAGAAAAGTGAGGGAACCCAAATCCACACCATCCATACTCACAAAGCATACTCCAAAACCACCATCTAAAAGCCCTCAACATCAATCTTCCACCCAAACAGCTGTTGTATCAACAACTGTTGATACCTCAGTGGTTTCAGCAGTTGTTAAACCAACAACCACCACCTCAATGACAACAACTGCTACTTCAACTTACACCACTCAAACACCTGATCTCACTAAATCATCCACCACCACTTCAACCACATCATCAACCATCAAATCATCACCTGCCACTGTGCAGAAGACTTCTACTGACACATCAGTAGTTGTAATGACACCTCAATCTTCCACCCAAACAACTGTTGTAACTCCTGTTGTATCAACAACTGTTGGTACTTCAGTGGTTTCAGCAGTTGTTAAACCAACAACCACCACCTCAATCACAACAACTGCTACTTCAACACACACCACTAAAACACCTGATTTGACTAAATCATCCACCACCACTACAACCACATCACCAACCATCAAATCACCACCTGCCACTGTGCAGAAGACTTCTACTGACACATCAGGAGTTGTAATGACAACAGTGGTTGAAACACCTGTTGTTTCAACAACTGTTAGTCAAACACTTCTCACTTCAAACACAACCACTGATCCACCCAAAACATCATCAGTCTCTCCTCAACCAAAAAGAAGAAGGTTAATTTTGATTGATGATGAGCCTTCACCTTCACCAACATCTTCACAACCTCTACCACTTGTCACTTTACCAAACCCTATACCTCTCTCTTCAATACAGATACAAAAGCCAATCACTGATATTGCTCCTGCAGGTGTTCAATTTCCTCTAGAACTTATTGCTGTCAGAGAAGAGATCAAATCCTTCTACTATGAGGATGATCCTGCAAAAAAGGAGTTTACCATCTGTTGAAGGATATCCTAGGCCTAATAATATTGATGAATATTTAAAATTAAAGGCCAAACAAGCAGAGGATATTGCTAAAAGAGAATCAACAGGGAAGACTGACAAAGAATATCAAAGGCACTACCAATTTTTGCTTACTCAAGTCAGTTCCCTAGAACAATTTGCAAAGAATGTTTGTAAAAAATTATCAGAAAGAGCAGATGAATCTCTGAGAAAAGACTATGTTGAGAATATCATGGCTCACAAGAAGTATAAGGGAGAGAAGCATATGTACAAAGATTGGACCATTCCTGAGCTTGAAAGTGAAGCAGCCAGGATCTAAGAGATGCTTAAAAATAAGGTTAAACACACTCCTCCTGACTGGATAAAATTCAAAAAGAATGTACCTGACAAGGCTTTAGAGTTAAAGAGAATGAAAGAGGAGCTGATAGCAGCTGACTATGGGTCAAAGAATTCAGTGTCAAAGTGGAGAGAAGATAGGGTCAGGGCCACTTACAAAATGTTGGAGGAACTAAGGAAGAAAGATCCAAATGTTCCACAAAAACCTGACTATCCTAAAACTGAAGGTTCAAAAAGACCACCAAAGTTACAAATCAAGAGATGCACTGATCCAGCAGGTGCTGCTATTTATCAAAGAAAAAGACAAAAGCAGATGGATACTAAAACCTTGAAGGAACTTATGGCTGGTGATGAACTTGTAAAAGAAGGTATCAAGAGAATGGTGATAGAAATGCTTGAAGTGAATCAATCTGCAGGCACATATCAGATCTGATGGTGATGTGATTCTCCTTGATCTTCAACTGTGCAGGAATGAGGAAGATACAGATTCTGTTTAGCCAATTCTACTTTTTTACTATATAGTTTTTTTTCTTTTTGAGGTTGAATTACATGTTAAACTCACGAAAAATTATTAGTTGGTTTTCAATGTTGATGACACTGATGGCCAGGTACATTATGTTATCATGACGATAACTGGAATAGGTTGATCAATTCTTCTTTTTTTGCTTTTTGTAAATTTTTATCATTTAGTTATGTTGTATAGAAAAGTAAAATATACTAAAGCTTCTTGCTAATAAAGTAGAGCTAAAACAAAAGTTTCATTGAAAATTAAAATTATAGATTTGATCGGTTTGCGGATATTATTAGACATAGATGATTTATTGAAAATGTGTATTACCAAGATCGGTAGGCAAAGTACCAGTATTGAGATGTACCGAGTTTGTGGTTGGGACTTTTAAATGTATACTTAACTAAAATGCGAATGTGAATTCATCAAATATTTGTTCACATGATAGTTTACATATTTACATAGACAAAAACTTTTATCATTATAGTTATTATAATACTAACACATACTGTCTTTAACATTATTTTATAAAGATATAGATCTAAAGACCAAAATTTAAATGATATATTATAATCTGTTTTTTAGTATTTGATTTCGATCATTACTAAACCTACCCGTGTGGTTATACGGGTCCTACACCTAGTAATGTTATTAAAGTAATTAATTGTTGGGTCCTCTGCTTCTGTTTAAAAGCAAATGCAGTTATTACACTAATAGCCTTAGTCTCTTTCAAGTCTATTAAATTCAAGTCTATTAAATAGCCCCACTATCAAAATATTAAATTAAAATAATGATTTCTTTTTATATGGCTTTACCTTTCACAAGAAAATAGAAGCAACGTTTCTTATCTATTTGATCATTTTTTAGGTTTTTTACTTGTTTTTTGGTTTTTTTACCCTTTTAAGTTCACTTAAGTAACAACTGTGTAAAAAGTTAGGTTCTTATTTTTTTGTCATATTATTATATATCTGCTAATTTAATGGTTATTACTTTATTTATTTTTCACGTTGTAATTTTTTTGAATTGGTTTGAACACTTATTTGATTATCTAAATAAGCCAAAAGAAATTCTAATTTTTTTAAATGTGTTATTTTACCATGAGATCTTATCAAATCAAAATATTTCTCTTAACTGGTTATATGGTTAGATTAACATTTAAATTATAACATTAGTTATCACTTATGTTTGATCTAACCTAGTTTAGAATAATATTAGCTAGTATCTTTACAAAAAAGTTAAATTTAAAACCTAACAAAAAAGTAGTAAAAATAGATTTTTTAGTTTTTTCATTTTATAAATAGGTTTGTATTTATGGGCTAATGCTTTCTACTTGCACAGGTCCCTCGAGGCACCCGAGTCCTAAAAGACGACCCTGAGTATTTGTTTAACTTTATTTATTATCGTGTTTTTTTTTCATTATTATTTTATGAATGTTGGGTTAAAAAAATTGGGATACCCCTAAAGTTTTCTTCTAGCTCCGCCACTGGTCTAGGGCACAAAAAGTGTTAAAATAGGCGCAGAGGATGTCCGGATAGTCCAAGCCAAAAGAAAATTTGGTATGTAAATTGCAGCACATTTGAATTTTGTAATATATGCAAAACCACAATTCACTCTTTCTTTAATCAAGGGTTGATTTTTTTTCCCTATAATGCAAAGGTGGGTTATTGTCTTTGTTATCAAGTCTTTCAAAATAAAATGGAATGCAAAAGTTTATGAAGTTCTACAAATAACCTCACACATTGAAAGAAGAAAAAAAGACAAGACACCAAAAGGGAAAGGAGCTGGTTTGGTTGTAACACTATATTTGAAAAAACTGATATCTTTAAGAGTAGAATCAAGTAAAATTTGTGGATAATTATATGAATATATGTTAGAGTGACTAGATGGAAATATAGAGACTAACATACAGAAAACCCAACACTTTTAAAGAATCGATATTATACAAGCCTGATGACTGTTCTAGAATTTAGAGAGAATACATCACAAGCAAACTAAAAACCCAAACATACAAATTAACCTGCATGTATGTTGGTACTTTATTTAATTTTTTTAGGCTCCATTACTTCTTCCACTTATGCTTTGTGGGTACAAGGCAAAGGGGAACTTTCTTTCCAAGAACGATGGTACCAAAGTCTTCCATGTTCAAGTCTTCACACTTGGTTCCGCTAGCCGGTTCCCAATCAAACCAGTAAAGAAGGTTTGCAATCACAAACTCTACATTTAACGGAGCTGTTTTCTTGGCTGGACAAGATCTTCGGCCCCCTCCAAACGGGAGCATTTCAAACCCATCCGCTCCAAAATCACCACCAACGTTTTCAAACCTCTCTGGATAGAACTCGGCCGCATTCTCCCCCCATGTGCTTGGGTCTCTTGCTATCCCCCAAGCGTTGATTATAACGGGCGTATTAGGCAATATGTCATAGCCATCAATTCGAGTATGGCTTAAGCTTTCATGTGGAACCAACAATGGGGCAGGCGGGTGCAATCTTAGTGTCTCTTTCACCACCATTTTCAAGTATGTCATTTTTGTGGTGTTCATTTCTTCTACCTTTTGTATTCTTCCCGTGCAATTTCGGATTTCGTTTTGCAGTTTCTGCATCACTCTAGGATTTCTAATGATCTCGGACATTGCCCATGTCAACGCCGTGGCATTTGTATCAATCCCCGCATGAATTATGTTCTGAAACGTTAGTTAAATATTATAGTTATACTATATATTTGGTATAAAAATAAAAATACATACAACAAAATAAAAACTTAATTTACCATCACAAGAGCTTTTACATCTGCAAGATTTGGCCGATAGCCAGAAGCATTTTCTTTGGAAGACATCTCAAGTAAAGTATGGACAAAATCTTTGTCCTCCTCACTTATTTCTTCAACGTTATCTTTAAGATGCTCATCAACGATTGTGTCGATGTAGACATCAAGATTTTTAAAGAGATCATTCAACCTACGGTTCCATCCACTTAAGTGGTCAATAAAAAAACCCAAAACTGGAAAAATGTCACCAACACCTCCGTTTATTAATTCGGTAGTTTCACTAAGCATGACTTTCAATGACGGACCCATCTGTGGTTCTCCTCTATAGTTGTTACCAAAGGCCACCTTGCACAATATCTGCTCTAGCAGTTCTGAAAATATATTGCTTAGGTTTACCTCTGTGTTTGGTGATAGGGAATTGATAACGCTCTCCATCTCTGTCACCAACACATGATTAGACAGTTTAGCTCTCTTGGGACCCAAGAACTCGGACACCATAAGCTTGCGCATCTCTTTCCAGTGACTGCTGTAAGGCGAGAAGGCGATGTCCAGATAGTTGTATGTTAGCCGTTGGGCCGCATGGGACTTCGGGCGGGAACAAAAGATGTGGTCTTGAGTTTTCAAGACTTGTTTGGCCATTTCAGGAGAAGAGATGATAAGGAAGTGTTTTGAACCAATATGGAGTTGCATAAGGGGGCCATATTGTTTGGAAAGTTGCCAAAGTGCCTCGTGACGAGGTTTACCGAGCAGTTGGTGCAAGTTTCCGAGTATGGGAAGCTTTGGAGGGCTTGGGGGAAGCTTATAAGCCTTGGACAATCTTTTGGGGTATACAAAAATGCACAAAATGCAGAGGACTAGTGCTGCTATAAGAGGCCATTCAGTGGAGATGTCCATTTGGTTTAATATGGCTAATGATAAGGTACATATATGCCTATTTATAACCGGACTTGATGAATTAATGATTATACAAAAGAAGGAAGGAAAATCATTATAAAAAGGTAATTGGTTTAAATAAAAATTTTATCATTATTTTTTTTTTGAAAAGCGGCATTTCATTAAGAACGAACCCTCAAGCAAGAAACTCAAGGGAACACAAAAAAGGAAAACAACTAGACTACAACGAAAGATTACAATAAATCAAAACGACTCCGGTTTGCTTTAGTAACATTCAAACTCTTAGCCCGATGTTTGATCCAAAGAAAGCCTAAGGCTTTAATTTCTCCAATGATGCCTCTGACCGAGGGCTCAGACTTGTCAAAAATGATTTTGTTCCTATTCTTCCAGATTACCCAACAAGAAATGAGCATTATTGCCTGGATAAGATTGCCGCCTTTCTTAGAAAGCCTTAAAGAAAGATGGATGGACATGATGTCTTTGTAGCCAAAAGCAAAGATGGGAGGAATCTTTAACCAAGATGCAATTCCAGTCCACACATCGCATGAGAACCTACAGGCTGAGAATAAGTGATCCAGCGACTCCGGAACCTCTTCGCAGAAAGGGCATAACGGGGAGTCGATAGTGATGTTTCGATAAATGAGAGCGTCTTTTGAAGGGAGCCGGTTGAGAAATAAACGCCAACCGAACACGTTAACTTTAATCGGAACCCACTTGTTCCACACAAAGCCGAAATGGGTCGTAGTCTCGGGTTACGCGCAAAGGAGCTTTCTGGCAGATTTAACTGTAAAGCGTTTTGTGGGGTCTGCCTTCCAATTCCAAACATCCGGCCTAGAACCAAGGACGAAACCAAAGAGCAGATTGAGACAATTCATTAGATCAATTACTTTATGTTCCGTAGAGGGTTCCCGATGCCAGTCCCATTGCATAAAAGGACCATTAGCTCCCATCTTTATTCGGTCCCTGACTTTAGCACATTTATTCCGCTCCAAGGCAAACAAAGCCGGAAATAAGCCATTCAGAGGACCAAATCCTGTCCAAAAATCACGCCAAAAACTTATACTCGAACCGTCGCCAAGAGTTCCTTTAACTTGCCTGTCAAGGTGGACTCCACAAACCTGCAGCTCCTCGAAAATGGCTGCTACATGCTTCCACACACCTGTGGCCAAGCGTTTCGCTTGGATCCATGACTGCGATTGGAATTAGAATGGAGGGCATGGATTGTGTTGCTCCATAACCGAGGACCATCAGTTTTGATCTCCAAAGCCACTTCAACAAAAGGCTGGTGTTAAATTATTTAAGAGGGGCGAGGCCAAGGCCACCCTGATTTTTGGGGGAGGTAACTTTGGACCAAGCTACCCAACTCATACAATTTTTATCTTCCTTGCCACCCCATAAAAAAACGTCTCCTTAAACCATCAAGCTTGTGAATAACCCTTACCGACGCCTTGAAGATAGAAAAGTAATAAACCGGAAGACATTCGAAAACTGATTTTAGGAGCATGAGCCTTCCACTGATAGAAAGAACAGAGGATTTCCATAGCGAGAGATGCGCCTCAACTAGGTCGACAACCGGCTTCCAGTTTTTGAACAACTTCATATTGGCCCCGACCTGTAAGCCTAAATAGATAAAGAGAAAATTGCACAAAACGTCCTTTAAGTTTCACCAATCTTGCTGGTTTCAGCCTTAACCTTTAAAAGTTTCCAAAACCATCCTTTAAGATTAATTTTGTTGCCAGTTCCATCCTTTATCACTAACCAAGTCAATAATTCTTGTTAAATTGCCTCACATGCATAGCATGTGAGGGTAAAACAGTCTTTTCATGCCTTTTATGTTATTAAACCCTTAATAAAATCCCAGACCCTGTCACTTTGTCATCAGTTCCTTCTTCCCATTTCTTCAACCTCACCATTCTCAAAAAACCCTCATCTCATCGGCGATTGGAATTCCGATCAACAACTATCTCCGATCAAACATTATTCCGATCAACACTCACCATTCTCTTCAAACCCAGATCATTCAAAACCCTAAATGGCTAACAAAGGAGGTGGATTTCATATACGAGAAGAAGAAGAATATGATTATGATGTCGATGAAATTTATGGTAAAGTTCAAAATTCAATTTTGTTTTATCTGACTTCAATTTTTTTATATCTGGTTTAAAGTTTAGATTGTGAATCTTTAAAATGCAGAACTTTATCCAACTTTGTTCTCAATCAACATGCATCATGGAGGATTATTTACAAATAATCCAGGTCGTATGTATTTAAATGGTGCCGTAAGTTTCGTTGATTTGGTAGATAATGAGAAATTTCGGATTTTTGAATTGGCCCTAATGAAGAATGAGTTGGGTTATGATGATGCCGTCCCTAGCTTTTTCCATTATCTTGAGCTTGGGATGATTTGGATTATGGGCTTCATCCATTGACTGAAGATTACCATGTCCTGCAGTTGTTAGAGATCATTAATGAGGGGAACCAGTATATTGATGTTTACATTGAGCATGGGATGTCTAATATTAACTTATTGGAGATACCCTCACAATCAAGTGTGGTAATAAAAGAAATAAGTGAACTTCAAATGATTGAGAGTAAAAAGAACAACCCAAAGGGACTTGCATTGACCTAGCATGAACCATCAAATGAAAATAATAAAGGTGTGGAATGTGGAAAAAAGAATATTCAAGGTGATACTGAAAATGCACCTGATGTAGTGGATATTGGAAGCTCTAGTGTTGTTACTCCTCAAGTACCTAATCTTGATGTTAGAGTGACCAGTTCTGTTATGAATGATTTTGAACCTTTCTTAGATGATAATGAGGTTAATGATAGGCACACTAATGAGGTTAATGATAGGCACACTATTGAGGTTAATGATAGGAAGGATGTTGATGAGAGTAATCAGGTTTAGGAAGAAGATAGTGATCAGGATAGTGATTATATAGAAGATGAGGAGAATGATATGGAAGAAGATAGTGACCAAGATAGTGATTATATTATAGAAGATGAGGAGAATGATATGGATGAAAGTGATGTTGACATGAGAGATTATAAGTTTATGGTTGACGATGAAGAGGAAGAGGAAGATGAAACTCACCCTGATGCAACAGGGGTTGATGATTTAGAGGAGGTCTTGGACAATGAAAACTTTGATAGTGGTAGTGATATTGAGGATAATACAGGGAATGTTAGGGGGTTTAGTTTTTTTTTGGGGGGGGGGGGGTGGTGGCGGGGGGCTAGGTTTTTGGTGGTGTAGTGAGTTTATTTTGTTGTGTTCACATTGGTTCTCGCAATAAAGGTGTTTCTCGCATGAACCCTACCCGTATATATATATACGGGATGGTTCAAATGAAAACCACTTTTACTGTGAAAACTCGAAAACTAACTAAAAAAACCTAAAAAACACAATTTTTTTTTCAATTTTTTTTTATAAAAATTGTAGGTTTTTTTATATATAAAAAAATTAAAAAAAAAATTGTTGTAGTACACATGTGTAATACTACACATGTGTAGTACATATACACATGTGCACTACAATTTTTTTTATATATAAAAAGCTAAGAAAATTGGTATGCAAAAAAAAAAAAATTTGGTATGTTTTTTTGGCTTTTTTAATTAGTTTTCGAGTTTTCACAATAACTAGTGGTTTTCATTTGAACCTTCCCATATATATATATATATATATATATATATATATATATATATATATATATATATATATATAGGGTCAGGATTTAGGGAAAACGGTGAAAAGTGTGAGAATGTTGAGAACGCCTATGGATCGTCAGATCAAAACAATATATGGACTACATTGGCGCGGTGACGTTTTCGTAAATAACATCAATTTTATTACTTGGAAAGTGCTTCATTTAGGGTAAAAGGGTAAACATCGTTTCTTACATAAAACGCCAACTAAATACAAAACTCCAAATAAAAAAAAATATTTTTCCTGCGTAGTTTTTTCGGTGTTTTAGTTAGTGTATTTTATAATCTTGGCCTACAAAAACGCCATAAAATATAGACAAAAGATCAAATGCAAATAATTTTAACATACAAAACGTATGAACGGAAGGTTTTCCTGAAAAAACGCGGTGGCATTTTCGTAATTATTAGTAATTATCAAAATTACTCTAAAATGTTCATGTAGAGTAATTTTGATCTTGTAGTGTAATTATCAAAATTACTCTACAAGTGTATCAAAATTACTCTGCAAGTTTATCAAACAACGTACAATTCAAAATTACTCTACAAATGATCCTGTAGATTAATTTTGATCTTGTAGAGTGATTTTGTAAAATGATTCTGTAGAGTAATTTTGATCTTGTAGAGTAATTTTGTAAAATGTTCTTGTAGAGTAATTTTATAATTTTTTTACCATTTAGTTATGGGGTTTAGCTTTATGGTTTAGTTTCTATCAATTAGTTTTTGTGTGTGTGTGTGTGTGGGGGGGGGGGGGGGTGTTAGGTTTTTTTTAGGTTTTTAAGGAGTAGGGGGTTAGGTTTTTTGGGGTTTTTTTTTGGCAAGGTATAGTTTTTTATCAAGATTACTCTACAAGAACATTTTACAAAATTACTCTACAAGATCAAAATTACTCTATAAGAACATTTTACAAAATTAATCTACAAGATTAAATTTATTCTACATGATCATTTGTAGAGTAATTTTGATAACTACCCTACGAGCAAATAATTATGAAAATGCCACCGCGTTTTTTTGACTTTTTTATGCTATTCATACGTTTAGTATGTTAAAGTTATTTGTACGGGAACTTTACTCATTAAATATAAAACACCAAACTTGAAAGATGGGACGTGTTACAGACTTAACAGATAAAGCTAAGCAAAACAGTAAATACTAACAATAACTGAAACGACGGATACTTTATTAATTGCATTTATTATAATAATATCCCGTTTAAACTACGCGCCAAAGAAATCCTATAAAGAGAAACGTCTCAGCACCTTCCATTGATCACACCAAAAAACAAACGCCATGGTTCCTAAATATCACTCACTGTAAAAAACCAAAAAAGTTAAAAAATCAAAGATGACAAACATCGTTTCTTGGATGTTCAGTATTGTTCTGCGTGAAGTTTCACTGAATGGATTGTTAGGTGAAGGGAGTAACTCAAGAAGATTTTGCTGCATGAGATGCACAAATCTTCAAGAAAAAGAGACCGATGACAGTCATATGTCATTTTGTCTTCTTTGTTCTTGAAGAAGGCTTGGATGAGAAGAAGAGACCGATCTCAGTGTAAATGCTATTTTGGACACCATGATGATAAGGAAGATTATGAGCAAATAACATCCACCCACACGACGACGATCTATGTCTCCAACATCCAGAAAAGCCACTTCATGACAACAATAAAATCACGCCAAAACCAAAACGCCATATATTTGTGACAGTTCTTGTAGTTTCAAAAGAAGAAAGAGACAGATGACAGTGAAGATTTAGGAGATAAATTGGATTCGGATTTTTAATTTATTTTTTTCGCTTCTATTTTTTTTGGTGGTTTGTTATCTAATTTTCCGCTAAAAAATACATTATTTCTCTAAAAAATGCTTGTAAAACGCCAAACTCCCAAACTATAATAAAATTACTTTGGACAATTATTATTAAAACCCCCAAAAAATGTATAAAAAATGTGCAAGAGAATAGAAGAAAGTGTCATCTTTATCTAAACCCCATTAAAATACAAAATGCCAAAATCTAAAAGATGGGACATGTTGCAGCCATAAACATATGAAGCTGAACAAACAGTAAACTGAAACGACATAAACTTTATTACTAACATTTATTATATTAAAAGCCACTCCATGGGTACTTGAATTTATTTATTTTTTCAAAACACCATAAATTACCTGTCACGTTATAAGACTGCATCCTACATGGCGGCAAAAAAAGTCATTATATAAGTAGAACTAGCAAACAAAACTTAACACTCTACACATTATCTAACACGCCACACATTGTCTAAAATGCCATACAACTTAAAAAATGGAGCAGGTTATTGCATGGAGGTTTGAGAGGTCGGAGAAACGTTTCGTTCTAAAGTTCTCTGATAGGAGAAGGGTGAAGGTCAAGACAATCAAGGTCTTACTTAGTATGGATGAAGCCGTTCAGAGGGATATTCTGGCCATTGGGATTCCAAGGGCCGACGATTGTGAAAGGACTCGAAAGGTAATAAGAAGATTGAAGAAAAAATTTCCAGCAGATGATGATGATATTGACGATACTGGTCTACCAACAGTTAGCAGTTGAGGTTTGGATGAACAAGCAAGAACGGTTAAAGTGACTTATCGACACGGGGTGGAATATTCATTGCCGATGGATGAAATGCTGAAGACAGAGAGATTACATCTTCTTGAACAACTCTGTGATTTAGCACCTTCGAACGATGCAAGATCCAGGGTTGTCATGATATTTAAGTATAGGCTGCAGCAAAGACGAGACGAGATAATGGCGTTATACGCCAATGCACAATATGATGATGATGAATCTGAAGAAAATGATGGGTACATCTCTGATATAATCCCATACACAGAAGACTAGTAGTTTGTTTTGATTTCGTCTTATTGTAATATTTTGAATTATTAATGAATTTTAATGAATTATTAAGAACGCCATAAACGCCAAAAAATTTAGCTTTATAACATATATGGGATTAATTCAACTGGTAAAATCTACAAAACGCCAAAAAAATTGTAAAGCTTGAATTATTAAAGGTATATAATGAATTTGGTAACACCATGGACGCCAAGATGTTAGAATTATTAATTAATTTTAATGAATTTGGGAACACCATAAAAACCAAACTATTATCTATGTGACACAAAAACGATTAATTCAACGAGACAAATCTAAAAAAGACTAGTAAAACGCTAGGTGGTTATTGAATCTAACTAAACACCAAAAAAATCGCTAGACGCCAAAAATGAAGCAGTATTGTGACACACGCATTGGAAAAAAAGAAGATGAAAAAGACAAAAAAAGCCCCTCTGCCCTGATTATATCCCGCGCCACGTGTTCGATTAGGATCCGTTCTCACCGTTCTCACACTTTTAGGCGTTTTCTCCTGATCCCGTTTCTCTCTCTCTCTCTCTCTCTATATATATATATAGTGTGAGGTTCATTGGAGAACACTAAAAAAGTGGGGAACAGTGGGGAACCGACTCAAACGAACTCCGATTGGACTCATTCCAGCGGCGTTGGAACCGGCTCGTCGAACCCTAACAAGGATCTTTTAACCCTAAACCCTAAATCATAACCCCTAAACCCTAAATATATTAGGGTTTGACTTTTAGGGTTTAGCCTTAGGGTTTAGCTTTAGGGTTTAGGGTTTAGCCTTAGGGTTTAAGGTTTAGTTATAAGGTTTAGCTTTAGGGTTTAGGTTTAGGTTTAGCCTTTAGGGTTTTGCTTTTAGGGTTTATAGTTTAGATTTTACGGTTTAGCTTAGGTTTTAACCTTATTTTTTAGCTTTAGGGTTTCGAGTTTAGGAGTTAGGATTTAGAGTATATGGTTAAGAGATCTTAGTTAGGGCTCGATGAGCCGGTTCCAACGCTGCTGGAATGAGTCCAATCGGAGTTCGTTTGAGTCGGTTCCCCGCTGTTCCCCACTTTTTTAGTGTTCCCCAATGAACCTTCCCCTATATATATATATAGAAACGAGTTCGGGAGAAAACGCTCAAAAGTGTGAGAACAGTGAGATCGCATCCTGGACCAACACGTGTCCCGCGCCATAGAGAAGGGCGGAGGGGCTTTTTTGTCTTTTCATTCTTCTTTTATTTTTACAACGCGGTATAATATTTTCTGGCATCTAAGTTTTTTTTGGCGTTAATTGTATTTATTAAACTTTTTGGCGTTGAATTAATTGTTTTTGTGTCACATATATAATTTTTTGGCGTTATATCATTTTCTGGTTAATTTTTCTGGCGTTTGTGGCGTTTTGTATAATAATTCACTACGAGTAATTAATATTTTCATAAGATTAAAATAAGACCAATTTTTCTTTTGGCGTTTAGTGAATTTTTTTGGCGTTTTAATACCCTTTTAGAAGGTGCTTTGCCAGCAGCCGTTCTCCCAATTTTCATTCTACTAGCGTTTTGGTGTTTGTATTTTTTTGCGTTTTATATAATAATGTATATTATTTATAGAGAATTAGATAACAAAACAGCATATAACTTGAAATCAATGCAATATAAAATGAAAACAAAAATAATTAAAAATGGTAATCTAATTTTTCTTTCCAATCTTCAATGTCATCGGCCTCTTCCTTCTTGAATTTGTTTTTGGCGTTTTGAACCTTTTTTGAATAATTTAGTTAGATGCCAACTTTCCTTCATAAACCCCGTCTTTTTCAGAAGAAGCTGCTTAGTGGCATCTTGTTTTTTGGTGTGGTATTCTTGTTTAGTGACATGTCATTAAAGATCAACTCTTGCTTGATGCTATTTGTAATAATGGAGTCCAAAATAGCATTTTACACTTGTGTTGAACCCTTTATTCCATCTATATAATCATCAAGAACAAAGCTCACATTATGGCATATCACTGTCATCAGTCTCTTTTTCTTGAATATTTTTCCATCTCATTCAGCAAAATATTATTGAGTTAACCTCCTCAGAAAATAGATACATTTCAGTGAAAGCTTGCCATCTGTGGCGTTTTAAAGGGAGTGTTTTCTAGAGGATATGACGTTTTTGCGTTTTCTGGGTGTGATCAATTTCATTGTGTATAGACCCCTCTCTTATAGGAGTTTTTTGGCGTGTAGTTTAAGCGGGACTTTTTTATTGTAATAAATGATAGTAATAAAGTAACTGTCTTTTCAGTTACTGTTTTTGTATTAACTGTGTTGATCAGCTTTTGTCAGTTTTATAGGTTATAGACGTCCCATCTTCTAATTTTGGCGTTTTTAAATGGCGTTATGCAGACCAACATGACAAAATACAATAACGGAGTAAATAAATATTAAGCAGGAAAAATATTTTTTGTTATTTTTGGCGTTTTGTTAGGTTTAACAATTTTTAGTATTTTTTGGCGTTTTGCTAATAAAGATAGAAATATATCATTTAATTATCTTAAAAAAAAAGATTACATAGAAGAAAAAAAAGAGGAAAAAAAATTAAAATCCTTCGTCAGAAGGTACTTTATCCGAATAGTATCCATCACTTGTGTCATCTTCTTTCTCCTCGGAGTCTTCATCTGGATCTTCATCCATGTCATCACATTCACCCTCATCAGCTTCTTGTTCCTGAAGATTCTCAAGCCTCCACCTGAACATGTCTTGCATTAACCTCAATTTTGAGTCTATTTCTGTGTTGGTACAAGTGGCGTTATGCAATTCTTCCATGAAACCCAGTTGCTGCTTTGTCATGATGTTCTCTAGCCGGTAGACTTCCTGCTCTCCGCTGTCGTACGTAACCGTCACCATGTCTGTTTCATCATCAAAACGCCATGATGTCATGACAGGGTCTGGCTTCAGATCTCCTTTGATTGGTCCAAATTTGCTGGTTAATGCTTTCATAAGCATATGCGTTTCACGGCATTCGTTGTCTAGAGCGATGCCAATGGATAAGATTTGCCTCTGTATCTCTTCTTCCATCTTCAGAATTTCCCTGACAGTCTTAACATACACCCTCATTCTGTTGTCAAAATGGAGGACGTATCGCCTAATTCCCAGAGTGTATCTCCACGAAACGATTGTTGCCATTTTTGGCGTTTTGTTTAAGTTGGCGTTTTTGGTTAATGATTTTTTTTTTTTTTTTGCAGAAAATGGATAGATTGAAGTGATTATGGAAGCTATGTTTTACCTTTGTTTATATAATGATGTTTTGGCGCGTAATTTAGGAGGGAATTTCTTCTAATAAATGTTAATAACTGAAATTCAGTTATTTGTGTTGTTTCATCTTCCTGTAATATTCAACGCGTTTTATTACTAATTTTTGGTGTTTTGTTTTTAATGGCGTTTTATTTTTTTGTATGGCGTTTTATCATTTGATGGCGTTTTGAATATGAGCGATAAAAGACCCTTTTACCCTTAATGAAGCGCGTCCCACATAATAAAATTGATGTTATTTACGAAAATGCCACCGCGCAATCTAGTCCATGGATTGTTTTGATCGGACGATCCATAAGCGTTCTCACACTTTTTACCGTTTTCTCTAAATGCTGATCCTATATATATATATATATATGGGAGGGTTATCTTGAGAACACTCATTTTTGTGAGAACGCTAGGAACAATTTCCATCTATAGATCATCCAAAATTAAGGGCTAAGATTAGAGGGGGTTTAAATGAGGAGAAAACTTAAACTAAAAGACAAAAGGGGCATTATTGTCAAAACATAAAACTCAAAAACCTATCAAAATCCTTCAATAGCATCTCTTAAAAAAAAACCCTTCAAATTTCTAAACCACGATGCTGGAGATTTCAACAATCAAAAGAGGAATATGAAGAATCAATCTCGCCCAATTTGGATTCGCTTGAGATCATCTTCAATTTGACTGATTATGAACGACTGGCTGATGTAATAAGCGAAAAAAATTTACTCGTCTTCGTCATGTACTGGTTTTGTTGTGATTTAGAACTGACTGACGGTTTGAAGTATGATTATTTCGTTGGCTGATGTTATAAGCAAAGAAACTTTACTCGTCTTCTTCAGGTACTAATTTTTGTTGTAATTTGGATTTGATTGATGGTTTGAAGTATGATTATTTGGTTTATGTTAGTTACATATGAAATTGTTAGGATTGTTTGGACGTTTATGTGATTTTTAGTTATGTATATGGAGAATTGGTTGAATTAGGATTTCTATAACTAAATTTGAGTATGAAATTGTTAGGTTTGTTTGGACATTGATGTAAATTTTAGTTATGTATGTAGAATATTGGTGGAATTGGGGTTTCTATGACCTAATGTAAGTCTAAAATTGTTAGATTTGCTTGGAAATTGATGTGAATTTTAGTTATGTATATAGAATATTGGTGGAATTGGGGTTTCTATGACTGAATGTAAGTCTAAATCATATATATGAAGCTTTACACGTGTGTAAGTCATAATAATTTTAAAAAATAAGCATAGATATGAAAGTTTACATATGTGTAAATCATATATACGAAGGTTCACACATGTGTAAATCATAGTAATTAATAGAAATAAGCATAAATATGAAATTTTACACATGTGTAAATCATATCTACGAGGATGAACATGGGTACCGGACCGATACCAAAATACCGATACCGAAAAACGACAATAATGTGTACCGGTGTACAATATCAGTATTTACCTGTAAATCAATCAAAGTAGCGATTGTATTGTTTTTCTGTGTGTTGATTTTGGTATTATAGCTCTGAAAGATTATGCTAAGCTGTCTTGAATGTTAGGTCATAGTTATTTGGATTGTTAGGTTATGGATCTGAATAGCTAATGTATTTACTTTTTGTAGGTGTGGTTATTTGATTTGATAAAGTGTATGTATGTGACAATTTATATAATTTTTGTGGTTCACTTGAGTTAGGGATTTACTTTAAAACATGAAAGCTAGTTAGAACGGGTGTGATTGTATTAAAATTATAGTTTATTGCAACTGTATGCTGATTAAAATCTAAAGCTGAAACAATGAAGTTGTATATTTTGAATTTAAATATTTGACTTTTTTTTCTATTATAGTTAGAATAGTGACAAGGAAGTAGATATCATGAGTTCTTATTGTGTATAATATTTAAAATGTTGCAATAGTTAGATGTGTATGGTAAATACTTTATAATCATGTTTTTATTAAATGTTTCTTTGATATTTAATTGAAATAGTTAGCTTGTTGCAATGTTTTTTTTTTTAAATTGGCATAAATTGTTGTCTTGTACTTACATTATTAGCTTACTGCAGTAGTTTTCTAGTGGAGGAAACCATGTTCTCCATGTTCCTGCATTTACACTAATAAGTGGTGGAAAACATTATGGGAAAATTTTGGTTATACGAGTAAGTTGGTGTTTGACTCTACTCTATATCATTAAATTTTGTGGATTCGGTCTTATTTGGTGCACGGGTCAAGCCTAGATATTGTTATGACCTCTAACAAAACAGTTGCATGTTTTCAAGGGAAGTAATATTGACACTAGACACTGATTCATTGTCCATACGGTAGAATGGTTGTCTTAGCATGTGGGAACCATATGGACATACCCATGTGTTAGTAGTCGATGCTATGTATAGATGTTGGGATAGAAGTTTTATGAAAGCTTGTTTAGGAACAATTTCATCTTCTTATTGTTCTTTATTTATTTTCTTTATGTTCTTTGTTGTATGTTTGTTTGGAGTTTGGGCAGGTTGAGGAATGAGGATGATGTTGTTGCTTGGTCAAGTTCAAGGTTTTTGGGAAGCTCAATATGGACTCTCAGATGTTATGCTTTAGATGTTGTTTTAATGTTTTGGTCGTGTTTGATTGTTTTTGTTTTTTGGATGATTTAGGTTGTCTGAAACTTGATTGTATAGATTTATTTTTGTGTTAGACTTGGGCAGAGTTTGGCTTTAATTCTAGAATAGGTTGTTTGTTATTTCTAGTTTAGGTCATGGGTGGGGCCTTGTTAGGTTCTAACTGTTAGACCATAGCTAATGGTTTGGGGTTGGTGTCTTCCTTGGCGTATATCACGGGAAGCCCAATGCCCGTAGGTTGTAAATATATTTGGTTATCAATAAAATTTACTAGGGTTCCGTCCCCTTTTACATAAGATACTATCTTGTTTAATTCTCAATGTGCACATGTGTAAAGGAGCAGTAAATGTGTAGAACAAAAACAATAATTGACATGGAACAATTTACATATGTGTAAATGAGCTTGAAATGTGTAAAACACAAACAATTAAGTGACCACATAACAATTTACACATGTGTAATTGATCTGAAAATTTGAAAAAACATAACCAAATTAGTGATAGGGAGAAATTTACAGATGTGTAATTCAATTGAAAATGTGTAAAACAGCAATTTACACATGTGCAATTCAGCTGAAAATGTGTAAAACATAAACAATTAATTGACAGGGAACAAATTTACACATATGTAATACCTCTTAACATATGTAAATCATAAATAAAATAGTCATGGTGAACAATTTACAAATGTTCAAAATGTAAAACAAACACTTACACATGTGTATATCACGTCTCCACCACCAGAAGAGATATGAAGATTTACACATGTGTAAATCATATTAGCTTAAAGTAATATGCATAAATATGAAGGTTTACACATGTATAAATCATTACAATTTATTTAATTAGCATAGACATGACGGTTTACACATGTGTAAATCATCTTAGTTGATATTGAATTTGTGTGGTTAAGCAATTTACACATGTGTTAATAAGATGTTTACTTTTCTATTGTATAATAAAATTTACACATGTCCACAATGAAAAAATGGTATTAGAAGAAATAAGTATGATTAAATAGGTGTAATTGTGCAGTGAATAGCTTACACATCTGTAAATCAACTGCACATATGTATAACAAACAAAGAAATGTGAACTGAACAGTTTACACATGTATAATTCAACTGCACATATGTAAAATAAACACAAATATGTGATAGAGAAAAGTTTACACATCCGTAATTCAGCTGAACTTATGTAATACATACATAGACATGTAACAGTGAACAATATACACATGTGTAAATCAGTTACACATATGTAAAACTGAGACACATATGTATCAGTGAACATTTTACACATGTGTAAATCAGTTACACGTATCTAAAACTGAGAAAAATATGTGACAATGAACAATTTATGCATATATAATTCAACAACATATAATTAAAACAAACAAAGATACGTGGAAGTGAATATGAACCATATATGTTTCTAAATGTATATGTCTATCTCAAATGTAACAAAAACTATTGTAAAAACAGCCTGTGAAAATGAAGGTTAATATCATAAAAATACATGACACTCACACATTTGTAAAATATACACTTACATATATGTACAATCATCTGTTACATGTACATATATATGAATATACACATAAAAATCCTTGCAGCACCATCAACATTCGCATTCATCTGATGCAGCCTTGTAGGCAACCTTTTCACTTTAGTATCTTGTATGTATGTATGCATACACGTCCTCATATCTTCCAGCATTAAAATAGTCTTTTACAATAGTAGCATATGTTAAAAGTCTTTGAACATGACTTGTGTTGATTAACAGTCATAACTTTCGTTCGCCAGTGATTCTTTTTCAGGCCCCACCAGTACCTATATGATTTTTGCCATCGACTAGTGATAGTGAACAAATTTACACATGTATAAGATCAATTACATAAGAACAAAGGAACTTTAGTTAAAATAAAAAAGCTTTGATGCAAACTATTACTTACATAAGCATAAATTGGTTTAAACGTTGATTTAGCTAATAGGATATTGAATTTATAAAATACTTTTGGCTACTAGAGTTTAGGGATGAGCATTCGGTACCGGGTATATTCGGTATCGGTATCGGTACCCACTTTCCCCGTTTTTTGGTACCGGTATTTACGGGTAAAACACCATAAATACCGGTACCACTTTTACTATTTTTTTGGTACCGGTTCGATACCGAACGGGTACCGTGCTCATCCCTACTAGAGTTTTATTTAAACTATGAAATTAGAAGCAAAACACAAAACTCATTTGGCATTTTAACAAACAGGTCATGAGCATTGAGAAATGATACGATAATTCCTTTCAATGCCCATATTATATCTCTAAATTTAACAAAATCAAGACATTTAATGGAAAAGATGAAAGAATTAACCAAAGAAGATATAAAAAAGACCCAATAATCTCAAGGTTCATGAACAGCCTCTTTAAAGATATTCATCATTTAATCTGTAATAAACTAATCCTTCATCATCATCTAGTTGATAACCAAGTGCCAATTGTCAAGATTTCAATATATATTATATAAATACATCACAGAACCATCTAAATCAGTAAATCTACAATCATGATATTAAATTCTTGGTGAGTATGACCCAAAATTTGTTGTCACCATAAAACCAACTAATATCAAAATCCACTATCCACCAATTATCATCCAAAATTGAAAAAATAAAACAACAATTATGTTAAATTTAAGAGTAAAGCAGCAAATACACAATGCAAATTGCAGAAAACTAACTAACAACAAGCGATTTAAGCAAAAACTTCAAAACAAAGATCGACCGGCAAACATCAGAGATCGATTGATACCCGACTTAAACGATTCAAGGATTGGTCGACAAAAACTATAGATCGATCAGTTCCTCCGAAGGTCCTGTGCATTCCATGGCGGTCGACGGCTTCAAAATTGTTGTTGGTACAGTGTAGGAGATGAAGATATCAGGTGGGGTTTTTCATGGAATGATTCTTAAACAATTTTACCAATTTACCCTTATAATTAAAACACAAAGGAAATAAATGAGTGACTGAGATTTGTTCTCATGGTTCTCACAAAAGATGAGTGTTCTCATTTAAACCCTCTCCTATATATATATATATATATATATATATAGTGGAGGGTTCAAATGAGAAGAAAAATTTTGTAAGAATAAAAAGAATAAGTTTTAAACCAATAGAAATGCTTCATTTTACTTCATTTAATATGTGTATTTAATGTTATTAATAAGGGCATATAAGTAAATTTCTAATTGTAATTAATTAGCTAACTAATTAAAATTGTAACTCCCTTTTAAATATACTTTTTCAAGATAAAATAATTTAGGATGAAGGACAATTTTCGACATGTGTAGGATAAATTTTAGTATGTGTAGGATAAATTCTTAAACGTGTATGATAAATTTAGATATGTGTAGGGTAAATTTCGCTAAGTGTAAGATATATGTAAGATAAATTTTGAAATGTGTAGGATAAAATGTTTTGACTTTATTAATGAGAGATAACATAATTAATGAAAGGAGTTATAAACTATTTAATGTTTTACCATTATACCCTTTCTTCTTTTTCTTCTCACATTAACTTTCTTCTCAAATGAACCTTCCCCTATATATATATATATATATATCTAAATCTAATAAAAAACTCCAATTAATGCCACATGACATTTTCTTATTTAAAGTTTCAACTAATGCCACATGACATTTTCTTATACAAATCATTAATAATATTATTTAATAAATATCTAATTCTAATTAGTGATTATTGTTAATAATATTATGCTATTGATATTTATATTAATTAAAATTCAAGATTGATAATTAAAAAAATACTTAAATTTTTTATTAAAAGAATACTTCAACTTTTCTTTTAACAGCAGTTATCTATAATTTTAAAACCTATGATTTTAATACTTTTAAAATGAATAATTATGCTTAAGTTTTTTCATATGATGTATAATTTTCATATTGTACATATTAGTTGTGGTTTCCCATTTATTCTTGTGTTTTACAATAATTTATGCTTAAGGTGAATACGAATGAACTACTCAATTCAATCATATATTTGTAATAGGATTTTTGTTTCTCTTTTAATGGAAAGTGTTTGAATCTTATCTATCATTCTTTTCAGGTTGTAACGGGCTCATGTCAAAACGAGTGATTTTTTACAGGTCAAAAGGATATGAGTCATGTTAGGCCAACGTTTCAACAACATTTGTGCATTCTATTTTTTATATATAGACATTTTGTAATGTTTGATGTAATGACTGCGAAAACATATTATCAAAAGTATGACATGATTTCTTTTTAATAAATCGATAGCATTCAAATACTTTTGACACATTTGGTCATTTCAATTTTTTGTTTTTTTTAAATGAAACATGTTACTCGGTTGAATCTTTCCGATAAAACACGACTCTAATTGACCGTTTCCACTATCATATATAAAATGTAATTTCAGTTTTATAATGTATTTAGAGATTTATAATATATACATATATACACAATCCGTGTAATACGTTAGTTTATAATATAGTATATATGAAATACCTTATCCAGTTAATAAAACTTTAAAAAATCTTTATGTGATCCAGGTTCAGCCACATCTCCATTGTTACATGAGTGGTGAAGGGAATTTTCAGAACGATATTTGTTTATAGAATGCAGGTTATATAATAAATGTATTCAATTCATTGGTGACATGTGCTTTGGTCAAACATGATGATATTAATAATGAATGTATTCAATTCATTGGTTACATGTCGGACTCACTTCCAGAACGTTCCCGACACTTAGACTAAAGGGAATGGGGCGTTCTCCCCCTCCAAGACGCCTAAGCCCGCCCCGCACACCACCCCCATTAGGCGTTCCATGGGGCGTCCCCCCTTTGGGCATCCTCTTCTCGTCGCCAAGCTCCTCACACAAATCAAGAATTCCCCCCTCCAACGGCTACTTTGACCAATTAAATGGGTGCCACGTGTCGCAAGACGCCCTACCCAGCAAAGTTGCCCCACTCCCCCTTTTTTGCTCAAAATCCTCTAATCTGACGTGGCGCCACGTGTCGCAAGACGCCCTCTCAAAAGGATGCCCCACTCCCTTTAGTCTTAGAGCATTCACATTCAACCCACCATATTTTCACCCTAAATTACATTAAAAAACACTACATTTTCTCTCTCATTTTCAATTAAATAATATTTTTTATACCTTAATCACTACCTTTTCTCTTTCCTTCACTCACAACCACTTTTAAAATATATTAAAAAATTATAGGGGGTGAACAGTGTCCCCCCAAATATACAGATAAACAGTAACATTTTCTCTCTCCTCCACTCACAACCAATTTTTATACTCTTTATATTTTAAAAACACCACACACACTTTTTGATTGTTTGAATGTGAATGCTCGAGCATCTGGAAGGAAATTCACGGGGATCCACACACCATCCTTTCTAACTTTAAACTTCTAAGTTGTTGACTTGGAGAAGAATGGTAAGTGCATCGAGTCTAGTGGCATTTTAGGGGTAAGATAAGGCTTTGAGACTATCAGGTTTTGAGTTCGATTCTTACAAGGGGCGTTTTTCCCATATTTATTAGATTTCCTTCTTAATTAGCTCCTAGTGGAGATGGATATGATCGGGTGGTTCCGTTGGCACGATGATACTCTAGTGGTCTGTCAGTGATCCAAATTTGCCGTTAAAAAAATGATAAGTCCAACAACATCAGAGTGAGGGGTAAGACCATGGGCGAGGCTTTATTGGGGCCGGGGTGGCCCGGCTCACACCGATTTTTCGTTCGTTATGTCAATTTTATCAATTTTTTTAGTGTAAAATATTGGATTTAATTTTAACAGTGCGGCCCCACCAAGTTTTGGTTCAAGTTTTAAGTTGACATTTAAATATCAGGCCGTGGGGTATGGGGCGGGGGTTTGGGCGTGGGTTGGGGTAAAACGCCCAAGTGACCACCCCGGGTGGGCTTGGGTTTGGGCGTGGCCCCTTGGGGCTTGGGTTTCAAGCCGGGCGTGGGGCGGTATGGCGAAGCGAGGTGGCATCTTCTCATTGGGTCACCCGCCACGTGGGCAGGCGGGTGTTTAAAATTTTGAAATTCAAACTGGTCCCCCATCCCCCCATCTTCTATAACCGCCACCCGGGTCCCCAAAGTCCTATATATTGGAACCCCAACCCACCGGTCCCCCCATCCCCCATCCCACGAACCAAAACCCCACCGGCTACACCCACTGTCTTGAACCCGCTACCCCGCTGGTCCCCCCCATCCCACGAACCCAACACCACTATGGCATCCTGGACCCGTCAAGAAGAAATGGCACTCGTAACTAGCGTCGTCGACGCTATGAAGGGCCGGCCACCGGGCCAAACAAAATATTGGGCGGAAGCATTCGCGGCCTACCGACAGAACGTCGGTAACGACCGCCACAACCTCAACGCGTGCCAACATAAATGGCGCGACCTACGGCCCAAGCTCGAGCGTTTCAAGGCTTACTACGAAGCGGTTCCCGGTGGCGAGTTAAGCCACGAGGACCGGGTGGCGGTGGCAAACATAGAGTTTCGAAGCATGGAAAAGAAGGCGTTCGACAAGATCGAACTTTTTGAAATTTTTTTAACGCTTTAGGTTTTTTTATTTTGTAATTTTTAGAAGTTATGTAATTTTTAGGATTATGTAATTTTTAAAATTTTAATGAAGTTGTAGGTTTTTTATAAATGTTGTGTGATTTTTTATAAATTTTTTGTATTTTTTTTTAAACATTTGCCACGCGGTGCACCCAACCCAAGCCTAACCCACGCCCCGCCATACCCCGCGGACACGTAACCTGGCAGTGGGCGGCCTCCCTTTACACGTGTCACCAAATGCCCAACCCAAGCCCCACCATACCCCACCATACCCCACGGTCTCAGATATGCAATTGAAAATTTAGGTTTTGTATCGAAAGACAGAATGTAGTTTCTTTTTGAGTTACGGAAATAATTTTAATTTGAGCATGTGGCAAATGAATTTATAAAATGGGTGCTACTTAATCTAAGAATATACAAGGTTTTGGCTCAAATGTGTAATATGGAAATCATATTAGCAAATTCACACGAAGGTCATTTTTATTGATAGAAACTCTGAAAATGGTTGTGTATGTGTATTGATGCATCTCATGAGAATTGAGAATTTTAATTTGAGCAAAGTGCGCCATCAAAGCGCCACATTGCGCCCCATCGCCCGCGCGAGCTGGGGTGCTCCGCACCCTTCGCGAGTACACTAGTGAGTGCTTCCATGAAACAATAAGAATGGAGAGTTCCACTTAAATACCCCTTTAAGTTTCATCTCTCATCCGATGTGGGACAAGGTGCCACTTTCCCACTTATTTCAGCATTCAAGTTTCAAACACCAAACTTTGAGCATCGATATCTCATTCATCTTAGCTCCGTTTTGGATGTGGTTTAGTTCGTTGCGAAGCTCTTCCGACATAGAACACAAACCCACAAATAAATATATAAAACCCGCTCATTTTGTGTGAAAAATGCTATTTTCACAAATTTCCAACAATCATTTCCCTTAATGCTATTTTGTAGTAACGTTACTTGTTAAAGCCTGATGTTATAATCTTCTTTTATCGGTCGGTTAATTCTAAAAACACATGCTTTCAGTTAGTGAAGTATCCTAATAATGTGGAATGGGTTTCAAGAATGACGGAAGCTGTATACATATTTTTGTTGGGTTATTGAGTACACATATATGTTTTGACTTTTAGAATTCACAACTTCAATCTTTATAAAAAATAATATGTCAACTTTTTTATTTGGTAGTTGGAATTGAACTCTAGTTTTCAGGAGTTAAGTTGTAACTTTTTATCATATTTTTGAATCGTCTTAAACTTTTTAGGAACCTATCCTTACTAGTTACTACCAAAATGAATCACAATCAGCAATCAACCGATGTTAGACATGAGATGATGAAAACGTATTTATTCAATCTTTTCCATTTTCCAGCAAAGGTTTAGTGAAAATTAACGTAAGATATTTGATTTTTTTTAAATCCGTTGGGATTGAGAATAAAATTGTCATTTCATTGATGGATAGATATTTGTAGTGTGAACTGCTATTTTTTTATTTGTTTTGAGATTATATTGAATTCATGAAAAGCTCGAGCTCGGCTCGATTCGAGTCTTTATTTGATCTTGAGCTCGGCTCATGAGTAAACCAAAAGCTCGAGCTTAGCTCGACTCGGCTTGAGTTCGCTTCAATACGCTTAAATGAGCCAAAACTCGGCTCACCAATGTTAGTTTAAATCATATGAGGCTAAGTTGAAACTGACTTGGGCTTTTTAGGAGTCGGTTATAATCATTATTATCATTATAATATATAAAAATAATTAAAAAAATTTGGAATCGTTTAGGCTCACGAGCCTAAACGAGCTTTGTATTTCAGGCTCGGGCTCGTTAAGGCTTGGTTCGTCCGAGCTTTTAACCAAGCCAATCACAAATAGTTCTCGAGCCTCTGTATTTGTTTACACCCCTATGAATGTCATAAACACGATGTGAACTAACCCTTTTTTAGTCGTCAAAGCTTGGAAAAACTTCGTTAGCGTTTATTTCTTTACTTGATGTACGAATCCAACCTGTGTACATATTAATGCTTCTAGAAATGGAGTGGACAAACAAATTAAATAGAAATCCAAAACTCTATTCTCCTGTATTAGAATTTGACTCTAAAGTCTAAAGCAACACTAGAAATAAAAACGACCAATATACTTGCTACAATTAATCAATCATGCCCATTAAAATTCCACAAATAGTGAAGCTATTAATAGAGTCTGGGGAATGTGGAATGTAGACACACCTTACCTCTACCCCTAGAGATAGAGAGGCTGCTTCCAGTGAGACCTCGGCTCCAAAACACCTAAGAAAAAAAAAGAACATGAGGTGTGTGTATGAAGCTACCAATATAACATGAGTGGTGAAAGAGTACATGGTAAACAAGACAAATATAAGAGCACAAACACCCTATACACATAGCTAGATACAAGATAAGAAACGCATGTAAGTTCCACCTAACATGTAAGCATATCTACGACCATACACTACACCTAAAACACAATTGTACCCTCCCCTAGAAATCCTTAACCTTAATCCTACGTCTCCACGAACTCCTATCATGGACCATGTTCTCACAGAGGTGCAATCTTTGCAAATCCTGCCTAATCCTCTCATCCCAAATAATTTTGGGTCTGCCTCTATTCCTCCTCCCCTCCACCTCGAGGGTTTCAATCACTCTAATTGGCTCTACTGTTTGCCTCCTCTTCACATGCCCAAACCATCTCAATCTTCCCTCCTTTATCTTATCGGATACACTAGGTACTTCTAACCTCTCCCTAAAAACATCATTTCTTATCCGGTCTAACCTTGTTTGCCCGCACATCCACCTTAGCATTCTCATCTCTGCCACCTCCATCTTGTGTGCTTGTACTTCCTTAATGTCCAAACAGTCGGTTCCGTATAACTGTTAGTTGCATTTTTAGGCATGTTTTATAGCACTATAATATTAAAATAACATCACATATCATGCATATATCATAGTCAAACATCATTATTTTGTGAAACACTTGTTTTTGGTGGAATGGAATCTACTTTGGTTGGTTTTATTTTGTAGGTGTGGAACGATCACTAAGGATTACAATGGGAGTTGGAAAGAAGTGGAAGGATTCGTGATGACAAAGATCTCAAAACAAGCGAAACGACATGACGAGTGAACTTTCGTATGAATTTTATTTTATTATTATTATGCATCTTTTTAATTGAAGGTGTATAATTTAATAGTATAATGTTTGGAGTTTAAATTTCATAAAAAACATAAAAAAGTTTGGGCCTAATCGTACCAGCACCCACATCAATAGATCGATGCAATTTATTTTTTTAGTGGGTTAGTGGACTGCTAGAGAATTCACATGGGCTGGACCACACATGGAAGGAAACAACAAGAACGAAATATGAGGAAAACAATATCTGGGGACGGCTGCATTTTTCGAAAAAAGAAAAGAAGAAAAAGAAGGATTATTTTTTTCTGGGGCTGGCATTGGAAATCAAAAGGAAAAGGAATTATTTGGGTGATTTCCATGGTTGTAAAAATCCCGACTAGTCTCTGATTAGTCGCCGATTAATCACTAATCGGAGGTTCACCGATTAATGGCCGATTAATAGCTAGGCAGTCAATGATGGTCCTATTCTGACCAAATTTTGGCTAGATGTCGGCCAAATTTTGACCAAACCATATAAATCCCTTCCAATTACTTAAAAAAATGGGTTAACGAGGGGTTAAAACATGTCTACGTTAAAAAACTACATATAAAAATGTGTGTGTGTATCTATGTAACTAAAAATTACATATAAAAATCTCTATCCGATTAGTTCCGATTAATCCCTATTAATCCCGATTAATCGCTAGTCGGTACCCTACCGCCTGACTAGCGCCTAACGATTCTTACAACACTGGTGATTTCTAGAACCACAAAGACTTGTTTGTTTTAGTTTTTTTTTTTTTTTTCGTAAGTTTTAAATTTTGGTATGATTTGTTTGTTATTAGTATTGATTGAAGTAGCCATCATGTCCGGCTAGACTTTTATAGTTTCGACATCGGGGTTTGTTATCTTTGATTTGATTCATAAACTTATGTGAAACGGTTATGTTAGATTCAATTATTTTAGTGTTTTGTTTATATGATTCTTGTTTTTATACAGATTCGATCCGAAAAATATTAGATTGTTAATAAAACTAATCAACTTATTAATTTTTCTAATAAAGTTCAATCAATTTTTAGAACTCTAATAAAGTTTTAATTTTTGATACAAGGAACAAATAATGTTTTGAGTTTGTCTATGAACCCAAAATTATTATCGAATCATACAATATAATTAGACGCTCCGAACGGCGTGAGTGTTTGATTGTAATTGATACTTCTATCCCGCAACCCGCACACTAAAATCCGAATAGCGTGAGTTTAGAGTAGCGGGTTGGCTCTAATCAACGAACGGCGTTTGGTTAGACATTAGATAGAGTGGATGTCCGAACTGCGTGACGTCTAGTGTCGATACGAACTATTATTTAAAAAGGATCATTGCACCGTGACCGTTAATGATCGTAAGTCAAACCGAATCAAGAAATTGCCCTGGTGTTGAAATTAGTTTTTAACATCTGAATTTTTCAACCACTTTAATTAGCTTTTCTTTTTAATCTAAAAATTAAAATTTGTTTGTTTTTTACATTCTAGTTTAAACTTAAAACCCCCCTTTCAAAACAACCGTATATGTGTTTAAAACGTTTTGGCATAATTCGTTAATCTGTATACCTGTGGACACGAACTCTACTTCCACTCATACTAGTAGTTTTCTTATTATTTTATTTGCTGGATTCGACACCCAACAATAACATAGCAGGTCTAATTGCAACCCTATAAAATTTCTCTTAAAATTTAGTCAGAAGTCTCCTATCGTACGATACCCAGTGGCAACTCTCCACCTACACCATCCAACCTGGATGCTGTGGGCAACATCACTATCTATTTCCCCGTCCCTCTGAACAAACGATTCTAGAGACTAATATAAGAATAATATACTAGCTACAATAAAGATTAATATAAGAATTTAGGAGACTAAGAAAAGATTTCATTATATATGTTAGAGAAACAACCCAGAAATTAACCCAGAGAATTAAGCCAACGATTAATGATTGAATCTTATTGAATTGAAAACGAATTACAAGAAAGAAATTACAAAGAAACTGAAAGTAATGAACTATCTACAATCTACTACAAACCCCTATTTATACTAAACACTCAAAATTCAGTTACAACTATCCGTTGTAAGAATTTTCACAAACACCCCCTGAACTTACAAGAATGTAAGTATCAGACCTTATATCTAAACAACTGCTCTTCATCACCTCAACCACTGACTCAATACACAACAGCATATAAAACCACTGATTCACTATAAACTGCTTATTTCAGTAGCAACTGTTTACCGCCATCAGTTGTTGTTTTCAGCTGTTAACCACCATCAGTGTTTGAACACAAGCAGTGCTTAGAATGTCATCAGCTGTTTATCTTGTTTAGTCTCAAACAGTGGTTTGCTTATTTATTCATACTCATCAGTAGTTACAACTGAAATGTTACTTTTCTCAACAATCTCCACCTAAGTAACAATTCAGTTTAACCTAAACTTAATGAGTTAAAGCAAAATGTAAACTTTGCACCTGGCAAAGCCTTGGTCATCACATCAGCTGGGTTAACATCTGTTCCAACCCACTTGACCACCACTTCCTTAGAAGCCACCACATCTCTAATCCAAAACATTTTCACATTGATGTGTTTGGTTCTTTCATGAAAAACACTGTTCTTTGACAACTGAACAGCACCTTCATTATCACAATTCACCTCCACACCATCCAACCTGATTCCCAGATCAGCAACCATACCCTTTAACCATAAAGACTCTTTTACCCCTTCAGTTAAAGATATGAATTCAGCCTCAGTTGTGGATAGAGCCACAACATGCTGCAACTGAGACTTCCAGCTCACCACATTCCCCAAGATTGAGAATACATAACCAGTTATTGATCTGCCATTATCTTTGTCTTTTGCATAATCTGAATCAACATAACCACTGACCATGTTCTCCTTCTCAGCATGATTCTCAAACTTTAAACCAAGTTTCTTTGTACCAGCCAAATACCTGAGAATCCACTTCACTGCTGCCCAATGATTTTTACCAGGATTAGCCATATATCTGCTCACCACACTAACAACATATGCAATATCAGGTCTTGTACAGACCATGAGATACATCAGACTCCCAACAGTGTTTGCATATGGAACTTTGCTCATGTATTTTTCCTCGTCACCTGTTTGAGGACAATCTTTCTTTGACAAATTAAAATGAGCTGCAAAAGGAGTTGTAACAGGCTTACATTCTCCCATTCCATAATTCTTCAACACTTTCTCAATATAAGAAGATTGAGACAGTGTTAACACCTTTTCTGCCCTGTTCCTGTGGATTTCCATACCAAGTATCTTCCTGGCTTTCCCCAAATCCTTCATTTCAAACTCTCTCATCAACAGTTGTTTGGTTTCTTTTATTTGGCTTTTGCTTTCACAAGCTATCAGCATATCATCAACATACAAGAGTAAATAGACAAATTTACCCCTGTCATACTCCCTATGATACACACAACTGTCATAACGACTTCTGCTGAAACCACTGCCCACTATATATTCATCAAACCTTTTGTACCACTGCCTAGGAGACTGTTTAAGTCCATACAAGGACCTCTTCAGTAAACATGCCTTATCTTCTTGGCCTTTAACTTCATATCCCTTTGGCTGTGCCATATAGATCTTCTCCTCCAAATTACCATGCAAAAACGCAGTTTTCACATCCATTTGTTCCAACTCCAGATCTAATGATGCAACCAACGACAAGATAACTCTAATTGAGACATGTTTGACTACAGGAGAAAAGATCTCATTGTAATCAACACCTGCCTTTTGAGTAAATCCCTTAGCCACAAGTCTTGCTTTGTATCTTGGACCTTCTCCTGGTTTGACACCTTCTTTAATTTTGTAGATCCACTTGCAAGACACCAACTTCTGGTCTTTTGGCTTGTTTACCAACTCCCACGTACCATTCTTGTACAGAGAATCCATCTCTTCATCCATTGCTTTATACCACTTTTGATTATCTTCTAAATTAACAACTTCTTCAAAAGTTAGTGGTTCATAGATGCTTTCATTCTCTGCTCCTACAAAAGCGACTGCAGAAATATCTTCTTGATCTCTGTATCTCAGTGGTTTCACAGCTTTCCTTTTTGACCTGTCTCTCACCAAAATGTAATCCTCCAAATTTGGTACACTTTGACTTGCCTCATCCTGACTTGAAACAAGACTTCCACTTTGACTTGTCTCACCTTGAGTTGCACCAGACCTTTCAACATTCACCTTTGGTCTGCTTAACACTGGCTCCACCTCAAACTGAAGATCATCTTTCTTGGATACACTTCTGTTTATTGACTCTATAACATCTTTGTACAGGACATTCTCCCTGCACTGAACATTTCTGCTCACTATCACCTTTGGATTTTGCAACCTCCAAAGCCTGTATCCCTTTACACCTTCAGTATATCCCAGCATTACACACTTTTGAGATCTTGGATCCAACTTATCATCACTCACATGAGAATACACCAAAGACCCAAAAACTTTTAAATCTTCATACTCAGGTTTAGTACCAGACCACATCTCCATAGGTGTCTTCATCTGTATTGCTGATGAAGGACATCTATTGATCAAATAAGCTGCAGTGGATACAGCTTCACCCCAGAACTTCTTTGGCATACCTGAGGTTGCCAACATATACCTCACTCTTTCTAACAGAGTTCTATTCATTCTTTCAGCCAAACCATTCTGTTGTGGAGTACCAGGAATGGTTAAGTGTCTGGCAATACCATTTTCTTTGCAAAATTTATCAAACTCATGATTACAAAACTCCAGCCCATTATCTGTTCTGAGTTTCTTCACTTTCTTCTCAGTTTGATTCTCCACCAATACTTTCCATTCTTGAAACTTCTTGAAAGTATCACTCTTGTGTTTAAGCACATAAACCCACACTCTTCTTGAGTAATCATCTATGATGGACAAGAAGTATCTACCACCTCCCAAGGTTTCTGTTCTTGCAGGCCCCCACATATCAGAGTGAACATAGTCTAAGACTCCCTTAGAACTATGTTTTCCTTTGCTGAACTTTACTCTCTTCTGTTTGCCCAACACACAGCTTTCACAAAAGCTTATATCACAGTTCTTTAGATCACCAAGAACTTGTTGTTTGGACAATTCAATCAGGCCTTGTTGACTTATATGACCAAGTCTTTTATGCCACTTCAGGGCTTCATCATCACCTTCTTCACTTGCCACAGCAGCCACTCCATCAACAACTTTACATCCAACATGTAAATGTTGTTCTTGATTCTAGTACCACTGAGCACCACCATAGATCCTTTTATAACCCTGGCCTTTCCGTCTCTAAGACTAACATGATATCCCATTTTCTCTAAAGTACCAAGAGATAATAAACTTCTCTTAAGATCAGGGATGTACCTCACATCTTTGAGATCAAACGTGATGCCAGATTCTGTCTTCATTGTGACTGTACCAATGCCAAGAATCTGACAAGGCCTGTCATCTCCTAGCTTTACAGACCCCATGTCCACCATCTTCAATTCTTTGAAGGCTTCTTTCAGTGGTGTCATATGGAATGAACACCCTGAATCCATTACCCATTTTTCTTGATTACATTCATTTGTGACCATAAGCACATCAGCACTGTCATAGCCACCTTCTGAGTGATCATCAGAATCTACATGACTACTCTGCCCCTTTGAGTAATTACTACTTTGCCCTCTTGAATAACTGGCTTCACCTTTTCTTTTCTTGAATTCTGGACAGTCTTTCTTGAAGTGCTTCTCTGAATTACAAACAAAACATCTCCTCTTGAATCTTGACTTGGATTTTGACCTGGAATTCCTGCTGCCACTGCTATAATTCCTTTGATCTGACCTTCCTCTCACATACAAGCCATCTCCACCTTCTTCTTTAGAATCTGACCTCTTCTTCAATTCTTTTGAATTCAAGGCAGACAATACATCTTCCATAGATAGAGAATCCCTACCATACATCAATGTATCCACAAAGTGTTCATATGATGATGGTAAAGAAGTGAGAAATATTATGGCCTGATCTTCATCATCCAACGCCACCTCTATATTTTCAAGATCCAAGATCAACTTGTTGAATTCATCTGTATGATCTTCAAGACTCTTTCCAGATGACATGTGAAACGTATACAACCTCTTCTTCAAATACAACCGATTTGCCAAAGATTTAGTCATATACAATGACTCCAACTTTGCCCAAATCCCTGCAGCAGACGTCTCCTTTGATACTTCACGAAGAACCCGATCACCAAGACTCAATATGATTGCACTATGAGCCTTCTCGAGCATATCCTTCTTCTCTTTATCAGTTAAGCCTTCAGGAAGTTTATCTTCTCCTTTCAGCGCATCTACCACACCATTATGAACCAGAAGAGCCCTCATCTTCACACGCCATAGACTGAAATAATTTTTCCCATCAAACTTCTCCAATTCAAACTTCGTCGACACCATCTTTGATCTCTGATTGCGGAATTGAACGTCAATTTCTTGTTAATCGAGCCACCAATGGCTCTGATACCACTTGTTAGAGAAACAACCCAGAAATTAACCCAGAGAATTAAGCCAACGATTAATGATTGAATCTTATTGAATTGAAAACGAATTACAAGAAAGAAATTACAAAGAAACTGAAAGTAATGAACTATCTACAATCTACTACAAACCCCTATTTATACTAAACACTCAAAATTCAGTTACAACTATCCGTTGTAAGAATTTTCACAAACACCCCCTGAACTTACAAGAATGTAAGTATCAGACCTTATATCTAAACAACTGCTCTTCATCACCTCAACCACTGACTCAATACACAACAGCATATAAAACCACTGATTCACTATAAACTGCTTATTTCAGCAGCAGCTGTTTACCGCCATCAGTTGTTGTTATCAGCTGTTAACCACCATCAGTGTTTGAACACAAGCAGTGCTTAGAATGTCATCAGCTGTTTATCTTGTTTAGTCTCAAACAGTGGTTTGCTTATTTATTCATACTCATCAGTAGTTACAACTGAAATGTTACTTTTCTCAACAATATAAGTAACCATACCTTTCGCCATTTTAGATACCACTGCGTATATGAAAGAAAGCTTTTCACCATAGTAAAATATCGAATCCTAAGTAATGTTCCCTCTCCTCGTCATCAAGGTATTTTGTTACATCCGGCTTAGTATTAAATGAATCTAACGACAAACTTGGTTTTTAAGTCTGAAAAAAAAAAATAACACTATAAAGTCATAAACGAATAAACCCGTGATGGGCATAGGTTGTCAAGGCAAGTTATAAACTTATAATCACGTTTTTGTGATGGGCATCCCACAAGTAAATTTTACACCATAAAGTCATAAAAAGATAAACCCATGAAACAGAAGAGTAATGTAAGGCTATATGTAATGGACACCCTCAAGAAGTGCCACATAGACAGATTTGCCCTCACGCCTCCTCACTCCCTACTGGTGCGATGTTTTAGGCCTTTCACGCCCAGAAAGAGTTGCCACGTTGGAAGGATCACGTCCAGGGGCGTTAACCATTACACATAACCTTAACGAGTACCAAACATATATATATATATATATATATATATATATATATATGAGGGTGAGAGTTGGCTACAAAGTCTGTTTTTCCTAAAAAGTGTAAAAAGTCATAAAACACCGTAATGTCAACCAAAAAACGCACTCATAACCCACAAATGACATAGTGGAGATTACTAAAACACCATATTTGTGGGTTTTGTTTTATGTTTTCGATGATTAGGCTTTGATTATCGAATGACTAACATTAGTGTGTTTTATGTTGATTATCATGTTGTGTTTTATATTCATAGTTCTACGATGGTATGTTTGAAGTTTTTAAGGACTCTTAGGGTTTGGATATTGTGTTTTAGTGATCTTCAATATGTTATTTATGGGTCTAAGTGTGTTTTATGGCTGAAATTGTGGTGCTTTACGACTTTGTAGCCGAACCCCACCCATATATATGATAATAACAGTAATGATCATGATCTTATAATTGGATTTTTTTCAATAGAAAATGTACTATTGATAATTTTAATTAATCGTGTTATGAATTTACATCGGGATAGATGACAAACGGGCAACAAGCTGCGCCGCTACAAATATCCAAGTAAAACTAAAACTTGAATTACCAAAACTTGTTTCACATCCAACCGACTTCCATTCCTAATTTCAAGTAAAACCATCACGATGCATGGATGCCTTTGCTAGCAGGATATCGAAGAGCAGGACGAACGGGTTATATATAGATGGGGTATGGTGCACCGAACCCCCTCAGATCAAGGATGAAGTCCGAAAATTCTTCGAAAGCAAATTCGCGGAGCCATACGATAATATACCAAATTTCACTTGCCAACACATTAAGAAGCTCTCAGACTCGCAAGGTATGACTCTAATCTCCCCTTTTTCTTTCATTGAAGTAAAAAATGCAATTCAGGATTGCGGTGGTGACAAAGCACCCGGACCGGATGGCTTCAATTTCACATTCATTAAACACTATTGGGATCTATTAGGGGACGACTTCCACAAAATCTTAGTTAGATTTCATGATACGGGCAAATTATCTAACGGTTGTAGCTCCTCATTTATTACTCTAATCCCAAAGGTGAATGACCCGGAAAACCTAAACGAGTATAGGCCGATCAACCTCATTGGTTGCATTAGCAAGGTTATCTGGAAAGTTCTAGCAAACCGTCTCAAAACGGTTATCGGGTCGGTAATATCGGAAGAACAATCGGCTTACTTATCGGATAGAAACGTATTGGATGGGTCACTTATTACAAATGAAATCATCTCTTGGATAAAACGTGCAAAGGCTAAGGCCTTCCTATTCAAGATCGACTTCGAAAAGGCATTTGATACGATTAGTTGGAGCTTCATCTTGTCGGTATTCAGACAAATGAATTTTCCTGAACTATGGATCCTTTGGATTCGAGGTATTCTTACGTCCTCTCGATCCTCGGTACTCGTTAATGGCTCCCCGACTGAGGAGTTCCAATGCTTCAGAGGAGTTAGACAAGGCGACCCACTTTCACCATTTATTTTCATTCTTGCAATGGAAGCCCTCTCAAGTTTCATGACTAGTGCAATAATGGCGGGTAGTATTAAAGGGATATTTCCCCCGAACAACGGTCCTATGGTATCACATCTCGTATTCGCGGATGATGTTATGCTCTTGGGTACCTAGAAGGAAGAAAAAATTGTTAACATCAGGAGACTCATGAGATGTTTTTTCCTGGTCTCCGGACTGAAAATTAATCTCTCAAAGTCATGTCTATACGGTGTGGGGATCAACTCGGCTGATTGTAATCACATGGCTCTTCGACTTGGGTGCAAATCCGGTTCTATTCCATTTATGTATCTTGGTCTCAAGGTGGGTGGAAATATGAACAAATACGCTAATTGGGCATCGGTTATTGAAACATTCGAAGCAAGACTCTCACTATGGAAGGCCAACACCTTATCGATTGGTGGGAGATTAACGCTCATAAAATCTGTCCTTGACTCATTACTGATGTATTACTTCTCTCTCTACCAAGTACCTCAGAATGTGATTAACAAATTGGAGAAAATTAGAAGGAATTTCTTATGGGGGGATATGGAAGCAAGAAATAGGATGCATTGGGTCCGTTGGGATCGTATAACACTACCGATAAAAATAGGGGGGGCTTGGTTTGGATACTCTATATAATATGAATTGTGGTCTATTATCAAAATGGGCGTGGAGATACAAAACGGAACCCAACAGGCTTTGGAGATTGATTGTCAAAAGTATTCACTTTAGCTAGGAAATTTCCTCCCATCAAAAAAAGGATTATCGGGCGTGTGGAACAATATTATCAAGAAAGAAGCCAGCCTTCGGGATAACGATATTCACCTCAACAAGCTGTTTAAGTGCAAAGTGGGGAGTGGATCAGATGTCCAATTCTGGACTGATGCCTGGGCGTCGGATATACCCTTAAAAACAAAATTTTCAGGTCTCTATTTGCTGGAAAAATTCAAAGCATGCAGTGTTCGGGATCGGCTTCAGCGTGCGGATACAAACAATGGAAACAGAGTCGACTGGTGCTGGCTTCGAGACCCGTTTTCATTGCAGGAGTGTGCGGAACTGTCTGAACTCACAAATATCAAATTACATGTTCCTTTATCGTCGTCCAGGGATGCATGGTCTTGGACTTCGGACCCTACATGTGCCTTCTCGGTGAAATCAGTCAAAAATCTTCTCTCTCGGTTCTCTCAACCGCCCGTGAACAGCAGTTTCGTTTGGAACAAATGGGTACCACGCAAAGTTAACATATTTGGGTGGCGTTTGGCTCTCGACTGACTTCCTACCAGGGTGGCACTTACTCGTCGAAACATCAACATGGCTTCCGTTAGCTGTCCGTTCTGTCACGACAAAGATGAATCCAGTTTTCACCTCTTTGCTGAATGCTACGTTAGCTCTGTCGTATGGGAGATGATATCCAGCTGGCTAAACATCCCTCCTATCTATGCTTTTACTATGGATGACCTACTTTGTGTCCATCAGAACCTCGTGGGATCAACTACACTGAAGAAAATGGTTCAAGCAATCGTCTTAATAGCATGCTGGAGCATTTGGAAACAACGAAACGACACCATTTTTTCCGGAACTCGAGTAGATATCTCCAAAATCTTGGCTGAAATCAAATCCGCAAGCTTCCTTAACGAAACGACACCATTTTTTCCGGAACTTGAGTAGATATCTCCAAAATCTTGGCTGAAATCAAATACGCAAGCTTCCTTTGGATAAAAAATAGAGCAAAAATGTACTCCTTAGATTTTTCAGATTGGTGTAGCTTCAATGTCTGGTAATTTTCTGTAATTTTCTTTGGTCTAGCTGCTTGCTAGTCTGCTTTTAATAAAATTGGCCGTTCAAAAAAAAAAAAAAAAAATGATTGAAAGCTATAGAATACAATGACAAAAAATTACATTACCTTCACCTTGAAAAATGCTAGGAAAGGAACATTGAATGTTAGAAACTAGGAGTTATTAAAATCATAAATTTTTCGAAGTGTAGTCGAATATTAAATTCATAAATTTTTAGAAGTGTAGTCGAATATTTCTATAATATTGAATATGTTGAAATTGTTAGATGCTTCTATAATATTGGTTATGTTAAAATAGTTAGATGCTAGAAGTGTAATCAAATATTTTATTTTTATAATCGGGTTTAATGTGAATTAAAAATCGAGTTTTGCTTAATGAACATCTCAATGAGTGATTTATAACACCTTAAATGGGTATACCCGTGAACCAATGGCTAAAGTGTAACAACTAACAAGTACCGATGGATATGATAATGATACTTATATAGGACATTTTTTTTGAACGGCAAGTAACGACGTGTCAACCAACGTGACAACGGGCGCTGTGGTCAAGGTCGACTACTCGACCTCCGCCAACCTCTTGGCTCTCCCAGATGCGCGGAAACCCGACCTCCACCCGCCCGAAGGCACGACAGTGGAATAATCGGTAAAACCTCGCCTCCCATCCAAGACGAACCGGCGCCACCCGTATTCGCCCTTCACCTGGATGCCGCAGAAAATAATGGGGGAGAGTTGGAATCGAACCTGTGTCACAAGCAACACTAAGTATTTCCCCAAGCACTCCACCACTACTCATTGGCACCGGTACAGGACATTATATTATATTATATTATATTATATTATATTATATTATATTATATGTACTAACACATTTGAAGAGGTTGTACAGTGAATTACAAGGGTTTTAACATGTTGTACAATAGGGTATGCACTCTTGCTTGCAAGCTTACATGTGTTTTTAGGAATATTTGTCAAACCTTCACCATTTCCATTTGTGTTTGGGTGGTGCTACACCTGCCCAATAGTTTTGGTGTTTCTTTTTTGCCACAAGTTTTAGTGTTGAAGTTACATTTTTAATATTATTTTTATAGAACTTTATTGTGTTTTGAAAACGTTAACTTTTCCTACGGTTTAACATGTCACAACGATACCGTCCAATATAAATTAATTTTCTTTACGATTTGGATCATTGCAAAAGACACGTCAATATATTCTTTGGCATATTTTTTTTCGATTGCTAAACCGAGTACTGGTACCGTCCCAAACCGATGTGATACCGGTAGAAACCCCGCCGCATAGCGCGGGTAACTTTACGAGCTAATATAATTGGAAATGAGTCTAGCATAGGGGTGATTTTGGGCATGTGGGCCACTGCACAAGTCCCAAATTTCCAAGGAGCCTAAAAATTTTTAAAGTTCGTATGTAATTGATTAGTTTGGAGCCCAAAAGAAAACCCAAATCCGCTTACTGTTGGTGGGGATTGTGAATTTTGATGTTTGTGTAATTGTATTATTTTATATTTGTATTTATTGCAAGTTTGTAACTAGTGATTTTGAAAGTTGAAACTTGAACTAATGTTTGAATTTTAAAACTTTGAAGTGCGTTTGTTTAATTGTTTGAATGTTAGTTGTTTTTATGTTGGGGAATAGTCAGTTTGAGGACCCGACAGTGGAGAAGGTTGATCGTACGGGGTCGGTGTCTGCGCCAGAGATGGTGGTTAAGGATACTTCCAGCACGATTGAGGTGGGGGGGGGGGGGGGGTGAAGTTGGAGTCAATCTGAGGCAACACCAGGAGTTAATTTCGGAGATTATCTTGGAAGAAGGAATTCAAGGTAAGAATATATGAATATATGAAGTGCGTTTGTTTAATTGTTTGAATGTTAGTTGTTTTTATGTTGGGGAATAGTCAGTTTGAGGACCCGACAGTGGAGAAGGTTGATCGTACGGGGTCGGTGTCTGCGCCAGAGATGGTGGTTAAGGAGACTTCCAGCACGATTGAGGTGGGGGGGGGGGGGTGAAGTTGGAGTCGATCTGAGGCAACACCAGGAGTTAATTTCGGAGATTATCTTGGAAGAAGGAATTCAAGGTAAGAATATATGAATTTTCTTTCTATTAACATCAGAGGTATGGGGTCTGATTTGAAGGCGGGTTGGATTAAAAGCTTGAGACAGGAAAATAAAGTGAGCTTCGTTGCTATTCAGGAAACTCAGGTCGACGAGGTTAGTTTGAATGTTGCGTCTAGATTTTGGGGCGGACCCAATTTTACGATGGATAGTGTTGGGGCTACGGGTAGATCAAGGGGTTTATTGTGTTTGTGGGACCCTCTCATTTTCTTGTATGTAGTCTGTGTCGAGAAATAGGAATTTTATGGTGGTTTCAGGTAGGGTGGTTGGTAGTAATCAGGTGGTTAATGTTGTGAATGTGTATGCCCCGCATAAAGTTACTGATAAAAAGACGGTTTGGAGCTGTTTGGTTGATATGATTAATATGGGGAATGGGCAGTTGATTCTTATGGGAGATTTTAATGCGGTTAGGTACCCTTAGGAAAGGAAGAACTCGGTCTTTATTAGAGTATGTGCTAAAGACTTTAATGATTTCATTGATGCGGCTGGGTTGGTGGAATACAGTTTGAGGGGGCGTAAGTTCACTTTTCTTGCTCCTAGCTCCAACAAGCTGTCACACCCCAACCGATGGCGGAATCATCGGGGCGCGACACTAGGCGAATCAGATTGCTCAAGAGAATCCATAACAACTAATAGCGACAATATTTATTACATTTGTTATCCCATACTAACAACCAATACAATCACATAAGTTATCACAGATTTTCTGTTCTCTCGAACAATACAAATCCGACAACCTAGATTTTTGGTGAGTTTCTAGACTTCCTAGCTTGATTTGGTGTAGACTGCGATCTAAACCTGCAACACACGTTAAAACAACGTCAATACAAAAGTATTGGCGAGTATACAAGTTTTGATAGCAGCGAAAATAGACAAAAAGTGTTGCGAATTACCAAATACATAAACGATATACCACAACACATATGCATATAAGACAGATACTACCAGCTAAGTCACTCGAGCTGCGATTGCGATTGCTATTCATCCTAACTAGACCCCGTCGGGTGCTATAGTACTATACTAGTTAAGGCGGGACCTCGCGAGTAAAAGTCCTAACACACATGTAACTAGCATCACGTGTAAATATGCATAACAGTTATTCGCAAGTGATAAATATTGTGATTGAATATTTCGTTTTGATAACTTTGATTTGATAGAAACGTGTGTTACACCCGAAAATGCGATAAAAGGGGTTCGAGTATACTCACAGTCGGTGTTCGCAAGCAAACACAACTTGGTTGGATTGAAGGGAGCGCGCCTGAGATTAGCCTGACTACAGATTGATAGCGTAAGCGTTGAATAGTGCGTCAAACGGTGACGGTGAACCAAGAGTCGGATGGCAATCCGGTCGGATGGCCAGTTGACCGGGTGGCAATCCGTTTGGATGGTCATCCGATCAGATGGCCATTCGATTGGATTGTCGCCTTGTTTGGTGAAGATGTGTTTGTATATGATGGTTTGCCTTTTGAAGTTTTCGTTGTAGCATTTTAAAAATAGAGGAGTATCTCTACCTTTCAGGTCGGTTGATCGAACGACCGTTCGATCGGGCAGCAATCCGATTGGCGAGACCTCTTAGATTGGGAACAAGTTCAAAGCAGGACGGTCACTCGATCGGATAGCTATCCGATCGGGTGGCAATCCCAGAAGTAAATTTTACACCATAAAGTCATAAAAATATAAACCCATGAAACAGATGAGTAATGTTAGGCTATATGTAATGGACACCCTCAAGAAGTGCCACATAGGCAGATTTGCCCTCACGCCTCCTCACTCCCTAGTGGTGCTATGTTTTAGGCCTTTCACGCCCAGAAAGAGTTGCCACGTTGGAAGGATCACGTCCAGGGGCGTTAACCGTTACACATAACCTTAACGAGTACCAAACATATATATATATATATATATATATATATATGATAATAACAGTAATGATCATGATCTTATAATTGGATTTTTTTCAATAGAAAATGTACTATTGATAATTTTAATTAATCGTGTTATGAATTTACATCGGGATAGATGACAAACGGGCAACAAGCTGCGCCGCTACAAATATCCAAGTAAAACCAAAACTTGAAATTACCAAAACTTGTTTCACATCCAAACGACTTCCATTCCTAATTTCAAGTAAAACCATCACGATGCATGGATGCCTTTGCTAGCAGGATATCGAGGAGCAGGACGAACGGGTTATATATAGATGGGGTATGGTGCACCGAACCCCCTTGGATCAAGGATGAAGTCTGAAAATTCTTCGAAAGCAAATTCGCGGAGCCATACAATAATAGACCAAATTTCACTTGCCACCACATTAAGAAGCTCTCAGACTCGCAGGGTATGACTATAATCTCCCCCTTTTCTTTCAATGAAGTAAAAAACGCAATTTGGGATTGCGGTGGTGACAAAGCACCCGGACAGGATGGCTTCAATTTCACATTCATTAAACACTATTGGGATCGATTAGGGGATGACTTCCACAAAATCTTAGTTAGATTTCATGATACGGGCAAATTATCTAACGGTTGTAGCTCCTCGTTTATTACTCTAATCCCAAAGGTGAATGACCTGGAAAACCTAAACGAGTATAGGCCGATCAACCTCATTGGTTGCATTAGCAAGGTTATCTGGAAAGTTCTAGCAAACCGTCTCAAAACGGTTATCGGGTCGGTAATATCGGAAGAACAATCGGCTTACTTATCGGATAGAAACATATTGGAAGGGTCACTTATTACAAATGAAATCATCTCTTGGATAAAACGTGCAAAGGCTAAGGCCTTCCTATTTAAGATCGACTTCGAAAAGGCATTTGATACGATTAGTTGGAGCTTCATCTTGTCGGTATTCAGACAAATGAATTTTCCTGAACTATGGATCCTTTGGATTCGAGGTATTCTTACGTCCTCTCGATCCTCGGTACTCGTTAATGGCTCCCCGACTGAGGAGTTCCAATGCTTCAGAGGAGTTAGACAAGGCGACCCACTTTCACCATTTATTTTCATTCTTGCAATGGAAGCCCTCTCAAGTTTCATGACTAGTGCAATAATGGCGGGTAGTATTAAAGGGATATTTCCCCCGAACAACGGTCCTGTGGTATCACATCTCGTATTCGCGGATGATGTTATGCTCTTGGGTACCTAGAAGGAAGAAAATATTGTTAACATCAGGAGACTCATGAGATGTGTTTTCCTGGTCTCCGGACTGAAAATTAATCTCTCAAAGTCATGTCTATACGGTGTGGGGATCAACTCGGCTGATTGTAATCACGTGGCTCTTCGACTTGGCTGCAAATCCGGTTCTATTCCATTTATGTATCTTGGTCTCAAGGTGGGTGGAAATATGAACAAATACGCTAATTGGGCATCGGTTATTGAAACATTCGAAGCAAGACTCTCACTATGGAAAGCCAACACCTTATCGATTGGTGGGAGATTAACGCTCATAAAATCTGTCCTTGACTCATTACTGATGTATTACTTCTCTCTCTACCAAGTACCTCAGAATGTGATTAACTAATTGGAGAAAATTAGAAGGAATTTCTTACGGGGGGATACGGAAGCAAGAAATAGGATGCATTGGGTCCGTTGGGATTGTAAAATACTAGCGATAAAAAGAGGGGGGCTTGGTTTGGATACTCTATATAATATGAATTGTGGTCTATTATCAAAATGGGTGTGGAGATACAAAACGGAACCCAACAGGCTTTGGAGATTGATTGTCAAAAGTATCCACTTTAATCCGAAGCTTGGAAATTTCCTCCCATCAAAAAAAGGATTATCGGGCGTGTGGAACAATATTATCAAGAAAGAAGCCAGCCTTCGGGATAACGATATTCACCTCAACAAGCTGTTTAAGTGCAAAGTGGGGAGCGGATCAGATGTCCAATTCTGGACTGATGCCTGGGCGTCGGATATACCCTTAAAAACAAAATTTTCAGGTCTCAATTTGCTGGAAAAATTCAAAGGATGCAGTGTTCGGGATCGGCTTCAGCGTGCGGATACAAACAATGGAAACAGAGTCAGCTGGTGCTGGCTTCGAGACCCGTTTTCGTTGCAGGAGTGTGAGGAACTGTCTGAACTCACAAATATCATATTACAGGTTCCTTTATCGTCGTCCAGGGATGCATGGTCTTGGACTTCGGACCCTACAGGTGCCTTCTCGGTGAAATCAGTCAAAAATCTTCTCCCTCGGTCCTCTCAATAGCCCGTGAACAGCAGTTTCGTTTGGAACAAATGGGTACCACGCAAAGTTAACATATTTGGGTGGCGTTTGGCTCTCGACAGACTTCCTACCAGGATGGCACTTGCTCGTCGAAACATCAACATGGCTTCCGTTAGCTGTCCGTTCTGTCGCGACAAAGATGAATCCAGTTTTCACCTCTTTGCTGAATGCTACGTTAGCTCTGTCGTATGGGAGATAATATCCAGCTGGCTAAACATCCCTCCTATCTATGCTTTTACTATGGATGACCTACTTTGTGTCCATCAGAACCTCGCGGGATCAACTACACTGAAGAAAATGGTTCAAGCAATCGTCTTAATAGCGTGCTGGAGCATTTGGAAATTACAAAACGACACCATTTTTTTCCGGAACTCGAGTAGATAACTCCAAAATCTTGGCTGAAATCAAATCCGCAAGCTTCCTTTGGATAAAAAATTGAGCAAAAATGTACTCCTTAGATTTTTGAGATTGGTGTAGCTTCAATGTCTGGTAATTTTCTGTAATTTTCTTTGATCTTGCTGCTTGCTAGTATGCTTTTAATAAAATTGGCCGTTTAAAAAAAAAGATGATTGAAAGCTATAGAATACAATGACATAAAAATTACATTACCTTCACCTTGTAAAATGCTAGGAAAGGAACATTGAATGTTAGAAACTAGTAATTTCACCCGCCGCATTGCGGCGGCGTTAAAACGTAAAGTAACTCGAAATTATTCCGTTGAATGAAACCGAATTATATTTTATCCGTTTTATTTTCAAAAAAAAAAATTACGTTCGAACGTGGAACGATTGAAAACACACATAAAAATAAGCATGGAAGTGTATTATATATAATACGAGTTATTTTTAAAAAAAATTACGTCTAAACTCATGGCCCAACAAATTTGTCTTTAATCGAATTAAAAATTTGTGTCCAATTAATATTCTATTAATTGTTGTAAGACATGTAACCCAATTTACTATTCCAAAACATTTGAAATTAAATCTTATCTTAGGTCCAACTAAATAACAAACAACAATCTATTTTCAGGAAATTTCGTACAAATGTTGACCCAAATTAAAAAAGGTCGTAATATTAACACATGGGAAAAACTTATTTACACATGGTGTATATGGGCCGTATACTGTTATACGGCCCGTATAGAATAAAAAAAACAACAAATTCTGTGCCAGCAGACTTTGTCAGTTTTTTTTTATTCCATACGGGCCGTATAAGAGTATACGGCCCGTATACACCATGTGTAAATACGTTTTCCTGGTCGTATACAATGTATACGAACTTGTATACGGGTCGTATACTTTTATACGGCCCGTATGGAACGAAAATTTGATTTTTCTCAAAGTATTTAAAGGATTTAAGGTGTTAATCACACGAAACATTTTACAGTCGTGAGGTGCTCAAACCTTTCTAAAAGTAGAAAAAAATAAAAGATTAACAAGTAACAAAGATTGAAGAACAAGAAAACGTGTCGTATGACTGTAATAAAACGGAAGCCATCAACGCGGGATTACGGGCATGGTGTTATTCTTTATTTAATATTTACCGAATAAAAGGAAGGGTGAGGCATTTGATGAGAGTTGTAAGGAGTCTGAGTCTTCGGTTTCATCAGCCTGTACCGAAGAAACCAAATTCGCAACAATGAGTCTGAGTCCATTGTTCTTCGTGAACGTTTCGAATCATCATAGAAGACGTGTCGGGTTCTTCTGCTAGTGGTCGGGCTTCCAATGCTCACACAGGGTGATAAAAAACGCTGATATGAACACAAACCAACTGCTTTATCTTGAGTCTCTGGAAAACCTTTCCTCAGGGGAGGGTGAGTAGTATGAGTCTGAGTCCATTGTGGAAGTATTAAAAGATGTTAGTTTCTTGACAGTATGGTTTCTCGACAAATGAAGTATTATATGTCCTTGCTGCCTCTTTGGTTGGTAAAAGACATAGGATGGTTTCTAATACAGGCTCTTTTGGAGAAGCGTTGGGATTCAAGGGTTTATGAGTCAAAGTTAACATTCAGATTCAGATTCAGAAAGCAGATGATTTTGTACTTGGTTTATTCTCTTTAATCTATTAGAACGATCCTTGTTTTGTCACGTACATGCGTTTAATTCCCAACATCCTTGTTTTGTCACGTACATTTCGTAAGAAACTTTTCGTGCACTGAATCTTCAATACTTCATTAAAATACCACTAGTAGAAGAACCCGACACGACTTCATGTTACGGAGAATGTTCTAGAAATTGAAGGAAACGGAAAAGATTTGTTGAAATCGAATTTGACAACTATGACAATTTATTAAAAGTAGCAATCACCTCCAATCATTTCCTGGTCAAATCACACAATATAAAGTTTAAAGTTATCGTGTGTTGTAGTTTGGAAAGATGACCGAATAGAGATCTGAATAACAAACTGTGGAAAACTTGTTTGTGTCGTGCACTGAACCTTCAGTTGTGTACGCAAATTCACCATCGGTTTCTACAGCACAAGCACATACACCGGTTTCCAAGTAGGGTTTAGAATGTTTGAAGGAAATGTTGGTTAACTTGCATGATAGAAGATACATATCATCCGTTCAAGTTATAAAGTTTAAAGTTATCGTGTGTTGTAGTTTGGAAAGATGACCGAATAGAGATCTGAATAACAAACTGTGGATAACTTGTTTGTGTCGTGCACTGAACCTTCAGTTGTGTACGTAAATTCACCATCGGTTTCTATAGCACAAGCACATACACCGGTTTCCAAGTAGGGTTTAGAATGTTTGAAGGAAATGTTGGTTAACTTGCATGATAGAAGATTCATATCGTCCGTTCAAGTTGAGCTTCCTGATGCAATTTGTTGGAATTTGTAGATTTCGGTTGGTTCAGATCTCGAAAGTACTGAACAACATAAATACAGCTTCGGTTTCATCAACCGGCTTTGAAAACCCGACGGAATCTATGAAGAAACTGTTGGAATTTGTGGATTTCGGTTGGTTCAGAAACTTAACAAGAGAAGCAACTAAAAAAAATACAACTGATTACTCGGTCGAATAATGACCAATAATACGTTCATTATTTTCACAGTGGTGCCAATGTCCTACTACTACAATCCTTCCAACGGCGTGTTCCGATCTTCTGGATAAATTTAAGCGGCATGTTCCGATCAATGTTGTTAAAGATAATGAAGAGTTTAGAAACCCTAGAATGATGGTGTTTTTACTGGAAAAACGTGATACTTGAAAAAACATCCTTATATACGGGCCGTATACAGTTATACGGCCCGTATAGATTTGGTAACATCAAAAACCTCCCAAAATAATTCCATCGGCCCGTATATAGTAAAATAAAAAAAACATTCTCTGCGCATTTTTCTATTCAAAAACATTCTATACGGCCCGTATATTTTGTATACGGGTCGTATACACTAGGGATGTGAAAATAAGATATAGGGGGTGTGGGAATAAGGGAGCCCTAAAAAAATCGATAAATCAACCTTAAACAATTTTAATTTCCTATATCCTTTTTGCAATTCCAGCCCCTTGTTTTAAGTTTACCGCAGCATTTACAAAACCATCTCTGACACCTCGACAACACATGTTGAGGCTCACTATCACCATCACCATTGTACTTCACCTTACGGTTTTCTCACCGCCACCAAGACAACACCACCACAACTAATAAAACACGATCACCACCAAACAGCCACGACACGCGACCAACGCAAAACAACCCGGCACCACCTCAGCGCCACCAGCATATCCGTTGCTGATTCATTTCTATTTTCAAACCAATTGCCGGAAAACCTTCCTTACCACGCCGAACAGACGTCGGATCTACCAGCGAGTTTTCCATCCGGCCACCACAACAAAATAAATTTGGGATGATGCGATGGTGGTGAAGTCAGTAGTTCAGGCCACCCGAAATTTCCGGTCACCCAACCACTAACAACCACCGTGTTAAATTTTTCAAACCGTGTTAAATTTTTCAAGTCGTTGCTGATCAAGTGACGTATCTCCACCTCATGGTTGACGCCTTTGTAGCTGCACTCTTTCTCGGGCTCCAAACACTAATGGTCGTCTTCTTTAATGTGGGGCGGTGGTTGGGCGATAGAGGTTACTCTGAAGTTAAGACCGTGAAGGAAAAAAATCCGGAAAAGGAAAAGAAAGGGTAAACGTGGGCCTATCAAACCTTGACACCAATGTTGCAGGGCTAATTTTTCATATACATAACGACCGGCAGATGCAGGTTTAAAAAACCTGGAAACTAAAACTGTTGTTAAGAACCTACGACAATTGTTATATATAGTAACTAGGAGTTATTAAAATCATAAATTTTTAAAAGTGTAGTCGAATATTAAAGTCATAAATTTTTGGGTTATTGGATTTTATCACCCCCAACTATCGGCCTTTGGCCGTTGCCACCCGCAACTAACACTTTGACACCCGGCACCCCCAACTTGACTTTTAGTTTGTGCTGACACCACTCAGTTAAATCTTTACCAACTGAGTTTGTTTATGATCCTATGTGGCACAGACTTGATGAGATGGACAGGATGACATGGCGATTACGTGGCACATCTCTCTCTTTGCTCTACACCTCGTTAAACAAAGTCAGATCCCAATCATATACTAACTTACAAACCCTAAATTACAACGGTTTGGAGATGGTGAGGGTGATTCGAGGGTGGTTGTGGGTTGAGGGTGATTACTTCAAGCTATTACACCGCCTCCATTTGAAGTGCAGTTGCAGCAGATTAATGCCCCTGCTGGTAGAAATCTTATGGAGTCAAAAACAAAGATCTTCAGGCTGTGACATCATCTACTGGGATGAATAATCCGAAAAGCGAAGCACATGAGAAGAAAGCAATTGCAGGTACAACAGCTAATGCACAAGGTACAATTGTAATTAACGCAACTCCATCGGTTTCTCTCCCTGCGAAAGAAAAACAGAGAAATCCTGGGGTGTAGAGCTGAAACGCAAACAACTAATTAACTGATAACACAAACATCTAGCAACGATTTTCTTCAAAAATACCGTAAAATCAAACACAAACGATGAATAAACCGATAACACAATCATCTAACAACAATTTTCTTAAAAAATACAGCAAAATCGATGATTCAAACTGAAAGTAAACCTGTTGGAGCGTCTAGCGGAGGCCTACCGGGGGTTTATTATACCACTAAGGCCAGATAAGAGTGTGGTTGAGGCCCAACTGATGCACAAACAAGACTATGTTGAGCAAAGAAGGAACGCCTTAGATAAATATTTGCAGAGGTTGAGCCACCATCCTGTCATTCGCCAGAGTGATGAATTCAGAGTCTTTTTGCAGAACCTTCCATTCTTACCAACTGCTGGGACTGGGGTGCTAACAAAGAATTTGTTGGGAGATCAGGATGCTGCAGGTAGATGGGATTTTCTAAGGATTATGAATCACTCCATGAGTAAAAGTAATGATTCTGTTTATGAGCAAGATGCCCAGTGTCTTCAAAATAAGGAGAGGTTTCTTCAAGATAGTGGAGATTTAATTGGCCATGAATCGAATAACACATATGCTTCAAAGGCCATGAATCGATGAGAACCCAGATGATTGTGAGGAAATTAGGGATTTTATTGGACTTGTATGCGTTATAAAGAAGGAGATGAAGGAGATGAGGTTTACATACACATCATCGCCACGTAATCATCTCCAACTCAGCAAACCTGTGCCACGTCGGACAAAAAACAAACTCAGTTAGTGGAGATTTAACTGGGTGGTGCCATTGCAAACAAAAAGTCAAGTTGGGGGTGCCGGGTGTCAAAGTGTTAGTTGCGGGTGGCAACGGCCAAAGGCCGATAGTTGGGGGTGATAAAATCCAATAACCCTAAATTTTTAGAAGTGTAGTCGAATATTTCTATAATATTGAATATGTTGAAATTGTTAGATGCTTCTATAATATTGGTTATGTTGAAATAGTTAGATGCTAGAAGTGTAATCAAATATTTTATTTTTATAATCGGGTTTAATGTGAATTAAAAATCGGGTTTTGCTTAATGAACATCCCAATGAGTGATTTATAACACCTTAAATGGGTATACCCGTGAACCAATGGCTAAAGTGTAACAAGTACCGATGGATATGATACTGATATAGGACATTTTTTTGAACGACAAGTAACGACGTGTCAACTAACGTGACAACGGGCGCTGTGGTCAAGGTCGACTACTCGACCTCCGCCAACCTCTTGGCTCTCTCAGATGCGTGGAAACCCGACCTCCACCCGCCCGAAGGCACGACACTGGAATAATCGGTAAAACCTCGCCTCCCATCCAAGACAAACCGGCGCCACCCGTATTCGCCCTTCACCTGGATGCCGCAGAAAATAATGGGGGAGAGTTGGAATCGAACCTGTGTCACAAGCAACACTAAGTATTTCCCCAAGCACTCCACCACTACTCATTAGCACCGGTACAGGACATTATATTATATTATATGTACTAACAAATTTGAAGAGGTTGGACAGTGAATTACAAGGGTTTTAACATGTTGTACAATAGGGTATGCACTCTTGCTTGCACGCTTACATGTGTTTTTAGGAATATTTGTCAAACCTTCACCAATTCCACTCTGATATGTGTTGCTAGCATTAGTTCCGGAATTACCATCAGCTTTCTTTCGTGATGACCATTCGATCGAGTGGTCCGGCGAGTTAGATTTCGGCATTTCGTTTTGCGTGTTGAGCGTTGCGATGCGTTTGAGCGAGCGCTGCGATAGTATTACCCATTAGTTACACAAATAACCTAACTACTATATCTAACAAACAATCAACATAAATAACTTGCATTTAGCGTTTGCGATAGATTTGCGATTGCGTCTTTGATTAATCACCTCAACTTAAACATAACATGCACAAGTAACACATAATAGCACACACACGTAAAACAATATCCAGAACACATAATTCGAGTTGCGGTGCGATAGCGATGCGATTAGCGATAAGCCGATTTGCGATTAAACCTCGATTTGTTATAGATACTCCACGTAATACAACTAAAGCAAACAAATAATAGAATTCGATTACAAGTCATGAAGCACAAATCAGTAATTAAGCAAGGAGTGACAGATCGCAATTAGCAATATTTTCTTCCTTTGACTGTGACTTGTACTTTGACTTCAAAAAGTCGAGTTGTTACATTTGTAATCTCAAATCGGTGAATGAAGCGCTCTTGGTAAAGTGGGTGTGGAGATTTAAGGTGGAGGAGGATAGTTTGTGGAGAGGTGTTGTTTCGGCTTGTCACGGTAGTAGAAGGAAGTGGTCGTGGCTTCCGTCGAAAGCAGGGAGTTTGGAAAAATATCTCCAGAATGGAGTCAAATTTGCTTCTTAGGGATAAAAGAATCCACAGTTATATAAAGGGGGTTTTGGGGGATGGTTATTCTATTCGATTCTGGATTGACTGGTGGATCGGTGACTCTCCCCTCATGTTTTTGTGGCCGAATATGTTCGCTCTCGAAAAGCACAAAGCCTGTTGGGTGAGCGTCCCGATTCGTTAGATGGAGGTGGTAGATAGATTATTTGGGATTGGTTGAGGCCGCCGGAAACAGATGCGGAGGTCTCGGATCTGTCCGAATGTATGAAACAACTAGAGGGTCTGTCTCGGTCGGCAGGTAGTGATAAATGGCAGTGGACAGCTGACTCGTCGGGTAAGGTTTCTTCTTGTTCGGTTAAAGATTTGGCTAGGGTGCAGTCGGTTGCGGAGCCGAGTATTACTGTGAATGTTTGTAAGTGGGTTCCCTTTAAATGTAACATCTTTATGTGGAGGTCGGCTCTTGATTGTATTCCGACCAAGCAAGCTTTGGCTAGAAGAGGTATAATTAGCGGCGTGGTCGATTGCAGTTTGTGTGGGGACTCGCTCGAATCGGTCGATCATCTCTTCACTGCGTGCAGAGTTTCCGCTCAAGTATGGAATCTCGTTAGTGAGTTGGTTAAACTCCCATCCATTTTCGCCTTCTCCTTCCGTGACCTGTTGGATGTTCACAAGGGTGTCGACGGCAGCTAAGGAGATTGTTCGGGGGATTGTTGTGGTCACTTGTTGGTGCATTTGGAAGTCAAGGAATGAGAAGATTTTTTCTAATGGTAGAGGGGATGGGGTAGATATCTATGGGGAGGTGAAATCTCTAAGTTTTTTTTGGTTTAAAAACAGATCCAAACATAGTAATTTAGTTTGGAGAGAATGGTGTAAGTTCCCCATGTATATGTTGTAGTTGTGTGGGTGCGGTCCTGCGTTTTTTTTTTGTCAGGACGGCCGGTTTAATAAAGTTTTCCTTTAAAAAAAGTTGTTTTTATTTTTATTTTTTTGGACTTTTGCAAGATGAAAATTAATGACGAAACTTTGAATATTTTTGTCTAGCGATTATGCCTCCCCTTCTCAAATACAAATACCTATCCGATTGCCAAAAACGTGAAAAGAAGAAGCTAGAGGAAGAAAAAGCAAAAGCTTAACGGATTGGCGATAGTATATATTGAAAATGATATACTAGAAGTCATGGACTATAAAGACTCGATTGAGAGTTTCACGATTTGCTTAAGTAAGTTAGTTTGATCATTTTGCTACACTACCATTGTTTTGTTTATTTATAACAATAAATCATTATCATTGTATTTTGGTTTTTGAATATATAAATACGATTGATAAGTTTATATTATAGGAAGGGGGCTTAACTTTTTTGTCTCGTACAAGAGCTAAAAGTTTTCTTATCATTGTCAAGGACGGCCAGGTCAAGCATTACCAAAAAAAGTCGTCCCATATCCATCCCCTTACCAATCCAAATATAAAGGAAACCAAAAAGACAGTGCCTTTGCTAGATGATTTGAAAGATATAATATTTGTATCGGTGAATTCTCACTCAACCAAGTGACGTGAAAACGAAGGAAGCGTGGTTTATATTTTATTACAAGTTCATTTAATAAAGTTCGGATAATAATTAAAAGGCAAATAAAACTAGAAGGAATTAGTTGTGTTAGTTTTTTATTTTCATTTTTTGGGTTTTGATGACGATGCATTTGTCAGTTTTGATGCATTTCCCAATAGACGTGCTTGTTGATAATTTTTAATTTTGCGTTTGTTATTTTATTAAAATATCTATGCATTATTAAAAAAGTAACTTTCACAAAATATATTTGTAATCTTTTAGAATCTACCCTGGTGATTAGTCTAACTAAAATTATGTCCTGTTTCTATTATATTATACAAAATATATTTGCATCTTTTAGAATCTACCCAGGTGATTAATCTAACCTATAATTGCATCGTGTTTCTATTAGTATTATACAAATATGTCAAAATCGTAGTTCTGATCATGTTTGTTTTACAACACCTTATTGATCATATATTTTTTTAAAGACAAACCTTACTTCTATCTTAAATTACACCAATTAACTAAATAACTCCTCTTATCTAAATTTGAACCTAGGATTTCCTCCCTAAGAGACAAGAGCCTTTACCAAACAGGCTAGCTGTACATTGGTTCATTATTAATGATCATATATTTTGGCATTTTCAAGGGTAAGGGGGGTCGGAGTGATTGCGGGGAGTGTGATCGGGGAGGGGAGTTGCCGCTGGGGGAATCATCCCTAGTGTTTGAATGGTGAGTGGGGAGTAGGAGAGAGGGAGATAAATCGGTGACTATACACCGAAGGTGAAGAATGAGGGATGGAGGAGAGAGAAAGAGGAGAGAGGAGAGAGGAGAGAGGAGAGAAGAACCAATCAATTTTTTTGTTTAATTGAGTGAGTGTTTGAATCATACATAGTGTTTGAGTAGAAAATGGGGAGTGAAGGGGGGGAGTTGACATGGCTTTATATCATTGGGTAGAGAAAACTCAAACACCCTAAAGTGTTTGAATCATACCCTCCACCCTAAGTAGCTCCCATGCCGAATCTTACAACTTGATTTACATGTATAATCCTAGAGATTTGGACTTCTTTCATAAATGTAACCTCTAGAGTAACATATATAATTTTTTAGGTTATTATATTTGAATCTAGATTATAGATCCATGTATTACATAGGTTTGATGATAGAAAATGTAAGACCTTTAGATGATCATGGAGTTGATAGGGGTTTTCGGAAAATTGTGCTTTCCATTTATATAAACTTGATTGATTTTTAAAAATAAATATGTTATTGTTGAGGTTTATTGTATTCGAAGAACAAAACCGTTTTAAAATTTAAATTATTTTTTATATTTTATATTATTCTTGTATCACACATAATAAATATATTTTTTAGTATGAATACATATAAACCGAATATGAATGCAAAAGAATTAGTATATGTTATTTCAAATTATTACTTTCTTCTTTTGAAAAGTGCTTTCAAAGTAGATGGAATGAAATTAGTTCACCATCTAATCTAAAAACATATATATTTTAAACATCCATATAATATATATATAGGACAAAGATCCGTTAGGAACCACCCCTTATTGCGAGAACCGCGAGAACCAATGTGAACACAACAAAAAATGCCTAAAAAACACACAATTTTTTTTTTTGTAAAATCGCTACTTTTTTAAAATTTAAAAAAAAAAATTTTTTGCCTACTAAAAGTAGCGATTTTAACATAAAAAATATTAAAAAAAATAAAAAAAAAATTTAGATTTTTTTTTAGGTTTTTTTAGGGTTTAGTTTTTAGCATTTTAGCTTGGGGGGGGGGGGGGGTTAGGTTTTTGGGGGGTGGGGGAGGGGGGTTTAGGTTTTTGGGAAGGGGGGGGGGGGGGGTTAGGTTTTTTTTTTTTGGGGGGGTGGGGGTTAGGTTTTTTTAGGGTTTTTTAGCTATTTTAGGCTGTGTTCACATTGGTTCTCGCGGTTCTCGCAATAAAGGTGGTTCTCGCATGAACCTTACCCTATATATATATATATATATATATATATATATATATATATATATATATATATATATATATATATATAATATTGTATAAATTTTGGTTATCCCATCTTCGTTAGATAAGTTTGTTTTTTTATTAAAGGAGAGGCATGTAGATAACTAATATTAATAATCTATTAAGAGTAAACTGCCATTTTGGTCCCTGTGGTTTGGCCAGTTTTGCCACTTTAGTCTAAATCTCAAACTTATTACAAACCACAGGGACCAAAATGGCAGTTTACTCATCTATTAATAATATAGAAGTGATATAACAATAAATATAAGATTATTTTAATATATATTTATTACTTTGAGAGCTGAGAGTGGATAAGATATTGTCACATGTCATTTTTGAAATCCTTTATTAGAATTAGATTTGAATTTTGCACTAACATGTTCGATGGTGGGGTGATTCAGGAATGGCGATTCACAGTGGTTCACCGGAGGGCTGCGAACATAGTGGTCTGGTGGGTTTCAGAAAAGATAGTGAAATGTGTGTGAGTGACGGTTCGATTCCCACAAAGGGGGGTTTTTCCCATATTTATTGGGTTTCCTCCTGAATTGGTGTATAGGCATTGTGCCTAGTGGAGATGGATATGATCGGGTGGTTCCGCTGGTGGCACGATGATACTCCAGTGGTCCGTCAGTGATCCAAATTTGCTGTTCAAAAAAAAAAAAGAATTAGATTTGAAATAATATATATACACAAGAAAACACATCATTATGCATGTAAAAGTTACAAGTTGTTAAGGCTTACCGGTGTGGGGGACGTCCCCGGTACGGTGAGGCGCGGCGGCGGCACCACTGGCCCCTCCCGGTTCGTCCCATTGCCAACATCGCCCCATTGTCGCTTTCGATGTTCCTCTCTCTTTCTTTATCCAACACACACATATACATACATACATCTTGTATATATAAAGGGGCTCATCACCCATACCCTAGGCCTATCTTTTGGAGCTCATCCCCTACACCCGATGACGTGGCTGTCTACGTGACGAATCATTCTCAAATGACTACTCTCCTCCACACCCAATAGCCTAAGAGTGCATTCTTAACGATTTTGAGTGATCGATGAAATGCAGGACACAACTAATAGAACTCTGGTTACACGTGCACACCCTATTTTTTTTTTGAACATTACGTGCACACCCTATTGAATGGTTATATATGGTTTGGTATTAGTTAGAGACACGAGCATGTGACTTTTAACTACACAATCATGTCACATTCTATGAATATTTAAACAAAATTGTATTATGTTTTGTAGAACATGTGTAGAACACGACTAAGGTGTTGTTTGGTTTTTCAAATGTAAAATGTCTGCAGTCTGCGGACCACATCTGTAGCAGAATAGGTGCACTGAACCTCTGCAGTCTGTAAGAAGAAGACTGTTTGTTTTTTAACTTCTGCAAACTGCTAAAATAACACCAAACAACATAATAGGCATCATAAACTGAAAATTAACATCAAAATTCAGAAGAAAAAAACATCATAAATTATGAAAACTAACATATGTTAGGATCGGAGGCCCTCATGATTGTGTTTGTTTGTGTAATTTGAACAATGAATGAATATGAAACAATGTAAAGTGCAGCGGAAATGAATAACAAACTTTGTGAACACAATCAAAGGAGAAAATAGTTTTGAAAAAGCATATGCAATTCATTTAGTCAAAAGATTTACAATACGAATCAAATGATTACAAACATGCTTACAAACTAAGCTCCCCCTCAGCCTGATGCCTCAAGGTTGGATTGCACAAGATGAAAGGATTGAATTGAGGAGAAGAACTCACTCAAAACGAATCAAATGTAACAGTACAGAGTACTGTTCCATTTATAGACAATCCAAACCTCTGAGGCATCTCAGCTGACGTCACCATGAAAGCGACGTCTAACAGCCTAACAACCTGTATCTACTGTCTTATACAAACACTGCTGTTCTAAACAACTGACTACACATGAAACAGATGATATACTAAACTACTGCTCTCTCTAATCATCAGTGCTTTCCTCAAGGTTGATCAGTCCTTGATTGGACAGTGCTTTGTCATCAGCAGTTTGTACCAGCAGTGCTTAGTTTCCAGCAATCTTCTAGGCTTCATCAGTAGTTAGGCAAAACAGCAGCAGTTGTATTTGGGCAGTGGATAGAGACCATCAGTTGATATAAATCACTTTCAAGGGAGAAGACTTAGTGTAAACTGCTGCTTATTGTGAATCCACTGTCATGATCCGGTTTTGGCTTTCATTATCTGTTCCTCTGGTAGGGTTCATTCCCAACAATCCCCCCTGGAACAGATAATGCCAAAACCCTTCATTATTCTGGATCTTTATTTCTCATCAGTAGTTCCCTTGCATGTCTTTTAAATTCTTCTTCAAACTCTTTGGAACTAGTGTCATCCTCATCCCTGCACAGTGAAAGCTCAAGGAGATCTTGTAGATCTTCAACACCCAGGCCTAGTGCTTGATTCCTTGATATATGCTTCACTTCACCATTGATTCTGACCAGAGTCAATACGTGGGTCTTTTGATCAGAGAGCCACTTTAGTATTTTTAAACCAAATGGGTTTCTTGGGAGAGATTTATTTGAAGACTAGCTAGAAGTTTTTGGCCTTGAGAAAAACTGTAAAGCAGTATCTTGAACTTCAGACATTCTTTTAAAAGCTTTTTCTATGACTTCATTTGCTACAGCTATATCTTCTGCAGCTTCTTTGTCAATCAGCTCTTGTCTCTGTTGTTGATCAAGCTCACTGTCTGCGATATCTGATGATGATGATTGGCTCAAAACCTTTTTGGCAAGATCTTGTAGCTTTGCTAAGTTTTCTTTATCTAAAGCCATTTTCTTGATGGCTTCTTCAAAGTGATCAGTTTCTTTTTGTTTTTCTTCTCCAACAGTTAGTTTTCCCTCTTTTCTTTTCTCAACATTGTGACAGAGGTTTCTGCTGCATTGATCTGTGTTTCAAGAGTCTTGATATGCTCTTTTAGCTTTTTGTAGTTAGACCTTTTAGGAGTGTCAGAGATTGTCATCATCCTTTTCTTAAGTCTTTCATAAGCTTCATCTGTTTGCTGCTTAGTCCATTTTGCTATGGCATTTGCAGTATCCACCCTTGCATCCACCAGCTCCTGCTTCTTTCTTTTATATTCAGAAGTAAGATCAGCTATGAGCTTCCTGTATTTGTTCCAATTTGGAGTTGTCTTCTTCTTTCTTGGATTATTTTTAATCTTTTCAATTCTGTTAGCCTCATGCTTTAATGCAACTATTGGCCATTCTTTGAACTCTGTTTCTTCAGCAGGATAGAACTTTTCTTTCATTATGTATGCAAGGTATTCTTTTCTCAATTCATTTCGTTGATCTGCTTCAGGAGATAGGCTTGACATTTCTTTGTTCAGATCACTTGCATATTCTTCCATTTGCTTGACTTTGTTGAGCAGGAGTTCCCTTCTTTCCAAAATGGCTTCATCACCTTGATCCTTGCATTCAACTTTGGCTCTTATCCTTGCTTGTCTTGCTTTCATTTCAAGATATTCATCCATGTTTTCTGGAATTATGAAGCCAATGAGAGAAGGAAATTTCCTTTTTGAAGGATCATCCTCAGTGTAGAATTGTTTCATCTCATTTTTCACAGCATCTAATTCCAGTGGATATTTAGCAGCAACAGGATCATACTTTTCATCAGTAGCCTGAGTTGTTTCCCTTTTTCTTTTGTGAAGCTTTGGAGGTTGTGATGTAGGAATGATGAGAGCAGTGGTGGATGGTTGACTAACAGCTGTTGAAACAACTGGTGTTTCAACCTCTGTTGTCATTACAACTACTGATGTCTCAGTAGATGTCTTCTGCTTTTGAGCAGGGGTTTTTGATGGTGGTGATGGTGGTGGTGACTCATCATCAGGAATGAAAACCCTTCTCCTTTTTATTGTAGGAAAGGCTGATGATGTCGTTGGTGGATCAGTGGTGGTGATATGAGTGGCAGTGGTTTGTGATTGTGATTGACTGACAGTGGTTGAAACAACTGGTGTCTCAATCACTGTTGTCATTACAGCAGATGTTGTTACATCTGCTGTCTTCTGCTTTATGGCAGGAGGCAATGGTGGTGATGTGATTTTAGATGAAGATGGGGGTAGAACAGTGGTTGTGATGGTGTGTGTTGAAGTTGTGTGTGTTGATGAAATGGCAGCTGTTTGGCTACTGACAGCAGTTTTTGTAACCACTACTGTATCAGCTGTTTGGATGGAAGTTTCAGATGTTGAATCTTTTGAGATTTTAGATGGTTGTTTTCCTTGTTCTGGTTCAACATACAGACCATCTTCAATTCCCTTTTTCTTCATCTTTTTGACATTCTCCCCATTTTTGGCATTATCTGCAAAGGGGTTATCCATGAAAAGGATAGTAGAGGGAACTTTTTCACCATGGGCAGTCTTTTGTATGCTAGCCTATATAGCCTTGATGTCTGCTTGAGTATCTTTAAATCTCGACTCCACCATGTTTGTCAGCATTTTTACATGTATTTCATGCTGCTGATCAGCTGTTTGTTTTTGTTTTTCCATCAAAGGTTGAAAAATGTTCCAGAGCTCATTTGCAGCAAGTGCTTGTGGTTGAGCAGGTGCTTGAGGTGGAACAGCAGTGGATTGTGCTTTTTGAGCTTTTAGAATCTCTTGCACCATATATTTTATTTCAGCAACTGAGGTTTCCAGTTTTTCAACTCTTCCCGTCAATTCCAGTTATTTTGAATCATCACCCACTTTAATGGGATCATCTGAATCCCCACCTATAGTGGTTATATCAATGTTTGACTTGGGAACTGAGTCCCAAAAATCACCCATTGATGCCCCTTGTTCTTGGTACTGGGGACTTCTTTCTTCAGCACTTGATAAACCTTTGATGGTACCAGTGGTTAGAACCAACTCACTGGTGGTTACCGATGGTGCTATGGAAGAAATTGCCTTCAAGGGAGTCTTACTTATGAAACAACTGTCCAACTGAAGATTTGTTGATCCATCAGTTATAGTTGCTGCTCCACTTGAACTACCACCGAGAGTTACTTGTAACTCAGGGGGTGTAACCTCCTCAGTTGTTGCTGGGATAGCAGAGGTATAAGCATCAGACCCAGTCACTTGTGGGGGTATACTCTCAGTGACAGGTGATAGAGAGGAACTGGTTTGTGTCTGAGCTATAACAACTACATGCAACAAAGGTAGCATGGATTGTGGTAATATTATTGGTGAGGGTATGTGAGTTGAATGAAAGAGACATATCCTCGGGATCAGGACTGAGGAAGATGGATCCGATTGAATCCAGAGCTTCATATTGTGGGGTCCCTGTGCTTACAACCTGATCCTTTTGTGAGGATGCAGGAGGAGTTTGAGGCAATGGTTGAGATCTTTCTACCAACTGCTGTGAGGAAGTAGCAGCAGTGGTTTGTGGTGACATTTGTGTTGTCACCGGCAGTTGCTCTGGGATCTCATCTTCCAGAGTTGCCTTTTTCTTGGGTTTGGTGGGCTTTTTGTATGATTTTCTTTTGGTCTTTTTGGTAATGTCAGGTGTGGGTTTCAAAGAAGTGGTAGTGCTGCTATGATCACCTAGAGCAGTGGGCTCAGCAGCAGATGTCTGAGGGGCAGTGGTAACTGCTGAAGTCTGCTCAGACACCTCTGCTTTTGTTTTTATTGGTGCCATCATTCTGGAAAATGTTTCTTTTGTTAAGCCTTTTAATTGAAAATAGGCACCTTGTTTAAGCAAATTTTCATTTTCTTTTTCAAATTTTTGTTGGAAATAATAGCTCAGAAATGTTGGAAAAAGTAAAAATGATTTGCTATCAACGTTCTTTACCAAGTCGTTGAAGATCTCCTGGGAGTAGTTGTAATCTTTATTGTTTAAAATAGCATAGCCCAGGCATTGAATCTTCAATGGTATTTCATTAAACGCTGTTGTTTTATTTGAAACACAACTTAAAAGTGTGTGAAATAAAAATCTGGGTGCAGATGGGAAATAACCTTTTTGTAAGGTATCTACCTTTGATTGTTCTGCATATCCTCTTTTCAGAAAATCAGCTTTTAACTCGTTTTTGTCAAAGGAAGTTTTACCATTCTGATCATCGAGTTTGAAGACTTCTGAGATTGTTTGCGGAGTGATTTGAATCACTTTACCCTGTATCGAGGAGTTAATGGCTATGACTTTATCGTCTTGTTTTTCAAGCGTCGCCTTTTTCCAGAACTCTCTCTGGGTTTGCAAGTAAATGGGAGCATCTGCTGTCAACAAAGTTTTGTACTTTGATGCAGATAATGTATCAATGATGGAGTCGAAGGTGTGGTTATCGGTAGGTTTTGTGAGCAAACCCAGATAATTATGAGGAGATTTGTATGGTATCTCGATGGATTCTTCGGCCCTTTGAGCGACCTCTTTTGAAGATGATGGTGATTTTGGTTTAGATTTTGATTTTGATTTTGACTTCGTCATTTTGATGAAGAAGAATCAGAGAGTGATTTGGGAAGAAAAGTTGGAAACTGCTTTGAGAAGAGAACTTTGGAATTCAATTCGATAGTGTAAAAACCCTGTTTGGGGGTTTTGATCAGGGTTTTATTTAGGGAAAAAGTGATTGTTGATGTGGCAGCGGTTATTATGATCTGAAGGCTAAAAACTAACCACGCGTCAACCTCTGATGATATGGATGATGAATGGAGAACAGTTGTTTTGAGAGTCACTGATGTACCAAGCATCAGTAGTTACAACGGTAATAATGTGACAACAGTGGAAGATTTTTACTATCAGTGGATAGTGTATCAGTGGATAAGACACTGATTTTGAGCATCAGTGCTTGCCAAGCAAAATGAAGGGTCAGTGGTTGACTTTCAGCAGTGGATAGAAATTAGGAAACAAATGTTTGAACAAAACAGTGGTTAGGGGTAATATTGTCACACCCTGGCTTTGCGGAAGCGTGGTTAATTTTGGTGTGACTTCTTAATACCATAGCTTAATCATACCAAAGCTATATGAGTTAAAAACATGCAAGATCATCCATTAAGTTTTGAAAACCAAATACAGTACCATTGTTTTAACCAATGACCATAACCTTGTCCAACAGACATTACAACTTTAAACATAACATAAACATGGTTTAAGGATTGTGTCTTGTCCCGGAAAGAGACACATCCCCTAAACCCCGGATGACCTCGGAAACTAGTGCAGCGGAAAACATGCCATACCGTGCCAGATCTCGTTAATTTCCTGAAATACATGTAAGTTGAAAAATCAACAATAATGTTGAGCGAGTTCATGTGTAAGTGAGTATGTAAAACACTTGTGAGTATAAAAATAGTTGTGGTATGTAGCAGTGTAAGAGGACTTGTGATCACCAATGGTTTGCAAGGCCACTGACATATGTGAAGTGCAAATAGGGAGACTCAAACCTAGCAGATTTCGCCACGGCAAAGTATGTGGACAAAGTCACCCCACGGTCCGTTTCTAGTTTGGCCGGGGGCTGGGCTCGCTACACCCAGATAGATCTACCGCTCCTGTCCCTCGGTCCCTCCATGAGGACTAATGGCCCCATGTTGTTCCTATCCACTCACATGATCGTATAACACCTCCTTACGTTAAACATACCGTTGTAAAGTACTCGTAAATCATAGTAACATGTATTTCACCCCCGCAGTTAAGTAAACTGAAAACAGTTAGAGAAAAGGGGGACATGAACTCACTGTGAGGCGTCTCTACCAAGTATCCCTGAATCAGAAAGCTGCGCGACGACCTACAAGTGCTAATTCTATTAGACGGACGGCCGTGCCTTAGCTTTATAGTTTATGTTTTTGGGAAATAGTTAGACAACTATTTCGTGTTTACTTTTTGTATATACTTGGTAGCTAAACTCCTTCCCAAGGATGGGGGATACAATACATGTGCGTAAGTTACGTTTTATCAATCGTGTGGTAATGTAATTACCAGTGTAACTTATATGTTTGTGGAAGCGTTCGTAAAGTTTTGGAATCATTAACGCTTGTAAATATTATTTTCACTCTAAAATAATATTTATGTATTTCACAAAGTAATCATAAACAGTGTTGTGACAAATATATTTATCACGTTAATCTTTGTGAAAATCCCACCTCCGAATATTTAGTAAAATAAAGTCATGGCGAAATTTTATGTTTCGAAAATATGTCCAAAGATAGTTCTAACACTTGTTGTGTAGATAATTCTAAGTGTTAGGTTTTTAGAAAATTTCGCCAGAGTTTCCTCTGTAACTGGAGGTGGCCACGCTTTCAAGCGTATCATTTTCTTTTTGAAAACAACCCATGATTATCAACAATCAACCCTTACGTTTTAACACGCGAAACGCTACCCTTGTCGTTTCAGTTTCAATTTGTGGAAACTGGACTGTTTTCGGACGACTAAATAAAATACTTAACCCTTTCCATAAAATTCCCAAATTTTTACGGGTCGTCCTAATCGTCCCAAAAATGATTGTATAAAAATATCGGGGTCCAGTTTCTTATCAATAATTTATAGAAAATCGTTTACCGAACTGTGATCAGATTTGTCACATTCTGATCACAGTTTATGGAAAAATTCGTCAAAAACTCCTCGTATGTCCGTTTATCGAAATTCCAGTTTGAGGGTCACAAATACATCCGTGATCATCTTAGATAAAAGTTTCAGGGGCTGGTTCGGTTCAGGTTTTAGGTTGTGATCGAAAACACACAGCCCAATTTTCTGCAGTAACAAACAGCCCTAGCTGCTGTCACGGAAACAGATTTTTAAAATAGTAACCGACATCAGAAAAATATGATTCCAGCGCCATTTTCTTCGTTTTTCGAAATGACACGATTTAGGCTTTTGAAATTCTGTTTTTCGAGTTTTTAAGGTACGTTTACAGCCTGTTAAAGGCGGCTGAAACAGTGACTCAGCATGCTGTTTTGTGATTTCGATGTTATTAAATCGCGTCATAAGTGTCCGATTAGCGGGTTAAACAAGAAAACGACTTTTAAATATCAAGTATGTGTTAACCAACCCTTAAACCGACAAGATTCCACTTCATAAATCATACACAAGTAAACTTTTACGTAGATTTAATGTTCATAACTCATGTTTTCACATTTTTCTTATATTCTTGTGATTTAGTGATTTAAACAACAACACTACGTGTTAAATGCCATAAATTTCGAACAAGATGAGATCAAGCATGAAGAAACTTACTACTAGCCTCTAGCTAGGGAAGAATCTTGTGTCAAAATGATGAGAAAAGATGTAGAATCAAGCAAGAACAATGCTCCCTTGCAATGCTTTCAAGTTGCACCTTCCATGGATGACTTCTAGGCTTTGAATGGACAATGAAATGAAGAAGATGATGATGTTTAAGATGGTGATGGTGTGTTCGGTTTTGGGCAGCCGATCAAGAGGGAGAGAGAGTGAAATGGAGTGAAATCTTGGTGAAAGATATGAATGAATGATGAAGGATCTTTGGTGTCATACATATAATCTCCTCCTTATATTTTGTTCATCCATGCAAGTAATCAATCCATTAAATAAATCAAAGATAATCTTTGCAAGATATATGAAGTATGGTTAGATGGATATGTGGGGTCCCAAGGGGACTAAATCGTTGGGGGGGGGGGGGGGGGGGTTATAATGTAAAAATGGTAACTAGGAAGTTAGATTGTAAGTATGTAGGAAAATGGTGGTGTAAGTTAGTAGGTTTTATTTTTAGCGGGTGTTATGGCATACGGGGATCATTAGTAGCCATAAATAGTAAAACAAAGTGTCTGCCAAAAATTTAGTGTCCCGGGTAATGTCCGGTTATACGATTAAGTACCGCTCCGTTAAAATGTTTAATTATGTCGATAAAGGTCCTTTATGTATATTTTTGTAACATAAATTATTCCCGGTACTTAGGAAAATATACGGGACCGTTCTGAAGTGTTTTTGCACTGTATTAGCAATTTAAAATGCTGAGTTCTATAATAAAGCGCAGAATTTTGTATTTAAAGTACGTTTTTGGCACATCCAATCAGTGTATCTTATTCCTAGAGACGCAGTTCCACAACCCTTATAACCCTACACTCACTACCAGTGTAGCCAAATATTTGAGGCTCTTAACAGGCCTTAGAGGCAGTGTCTGCCTGATGCTGGTTATTTCAGCATGTTCACTGTGTATCCGTTTAGTGCTACTGTGCTTTTTGTGCATCATGTTTTGTCACTAAGGTGCCGTATGTAAATAATGTAGTGACAGCATATAAAGTATGATGCAAGTAAGTGCATGTATCAGTATGCAGGTAGCAGTTTATCAGCTAGTTTCAAACAAGCACAGTAATTAAGCAGTAATTTATCATTAATTAAGTTGTACGGATACCTGGTTTAGTGCGGGTTGTCACAAATATTGTGATTTGAAAGATCAGTATGACAGCAATGGTTTTGAGAATTTTCATTCAAGGTTTTGCCACATGTCAATTACACATGTTGAATTTTTTACAACTTCTTGACAGTGGTTTAGTATCCCAGATGATAAGAACTTTTTGCAAGGGCTACTCATTTTCGTTTAATATTAAGTTAAAACATGAGTGCCTCAGCAGTTTAAGCACTGTTTAGCAACCAACCTTTGATAAGAATTTTAAAACAATCCTGAGAAATGACATGACCTTGACGTATATACTAAATCCTTTTGACCCATTTATGAGGACAATAATACCAACAAAAATAAGGTACTATATCCTAAGAGACTACACCAACTACTGTCAACAAAAATAAGCAATAGTTCAAGATATATTAAAAAAACAAATAATATATCCTGGTTATTTGAGAAACCCCCCCCCCCCTTTAAAAAAATGATTAAAAGCTTTTCAGAGAACGGCATCAAAAGGATCTGTTATATTTTCAATAAAACACTCAATCACATCATTCTCAAGTTTATGAAAATGGTCAGTGGTTTGACAACAGTGGTAGGAAATTTTGAATATATTTTGACCACTGTTTGGTACCATTTTCTTGTTAGTTGATTGCAAACAAGAGGACACAAAATCACATAAGTTTTCGAAACCCTGATGTGGATTTTGGTTACTATGTGATGATTCTGAAAATTTGTCTAGTCATTTTGAAAGCTTTATTCTCTGGAAATACCATGGTTACCTGAACCTTTTTCCTGAACCAATGACTGCATACAGTTGCTTTGATGACCATTTTTACCCCAACTTTTGACTCTAAAGTGTTTTATGTTTATACTCTTTTCTTCTGACTTCAAAAGTTTTGAGATAAACACACTTCTGAGTTTTCTGTGAATATTCTTCTTCCCTTTTTACCCTTCCCATTCATAAGTAATGAAATACTTACTGGGAGGTTTTATTGAAGAAATACTGTAATCCAGAATCATTTTGCAGTAATGTTTTAAGAGGATTGGCCATATTTATACAAATTTTTGACCAATCTCACATTACTTATGATATGGACTATCTTGACTCCTGTTTTCTTAATGTACTTAAACAGAGTTAAATTGTTCCTTTTGAGGATCTCACCCTGTTCTCAACACATAAGATCTAATGACTAAAGTTTTAATTTCCCTTTTTTTACGTTAGCAAAAACACTAATGTTTTATAACCATAGGTTTTTGTTAATCAGAGGTTCATACTTTAGCATCTAATCATAATGAAAACATCACAAATTTCATATCAACAGTTGAAATCAATTTTGAAAGTAAAAAGAAATCCCAAAGTTTAATAGATATGTTTTCAGATCTACAAACCATGAGTGTCTTGTGCATGAAATCACTTGTTGTGTGAGATTTGTATGTCATATGACATCTTGGTTGATTTACAGAGTTTTTGAATAACCATTTTGAGCATGATTTACTCGTTACTCTGTTTTTCAACAAAATGCACCCAACCTTAGTATCAATGAATTTTGAGCTGAACTGTTATGTCAAATCGATTGTTAGATCGAATTTGACTGTTCGAGCTTTGATACCAATTGTTAGGATCGGAGGCCCTCATGATTGTGTTTGTTTGTGTAATTTGAACAATGAATGAATATGAAACAATGTAAAGTGCAGCGGAAATGAATAACAAACTTTGTGAACACAATCAAAGGAGAAAATAGTTTTGAAAAAGCATATGCAATTCATTTAGTCAAAAGATTTACAATACGAATCAAATGATTACAAACATGCTTACAAACTAAGCTCCCCCTCAGCCTGATGCCTCAAGGTTGGATTGCACAAGATGAAAGGATTGAATTGAGGAGAAGAACTCACTCAAAACGAATCAAATGTAACAGTACAGAGTACTGTTCCATTTATAGACAATCCAAACCTCTGAGGCATCTCAGCTGACGTCACCATGAAAGCGACGTCTAACAGCCTAACAACCTGTATCTACTGTCTTATACAAACACTGCTGTTCTAAACAACTGACTACACATGAAACAGATGATATACTAAACTACTGCTCTCTCTAATCATCAGTGCTTTCCTCAAGGTTGATCAGTCCTTGATTGGGCAGTGCTTTGTCATCAGCAGTTTGTACCAGCAGTGCTTAGTTTCCAGCAATCTTCTAGGCTTCATCAGTAGTTAGGCAAAACAGCAGCAGTTGTATTTGGGCAGTGGATAGAGACCATCAGTTGATATAAATCACTTTCAAGGGAGAAGACTTAGTGTAAACTGCTGCTTATTGTGAATCCACTTTCATGATCTGGTTTTGGCTTTCATTATCTGTTCCTCTGGCAGGGTTCATTCCCAACAATCCCCCCTGGAACAGATAATGCCAAAACCCTTCATTATTCTGGATCTTTATTTCTCATCAGTAGTTCCCTTGCATGTCTTTTAAATTCTTCTTCAAACTCTTTGGAACTAGTGTCATCCTCATCCCTGCACAGTGAAAGCTCAAGGAGATCTTGTAGATCTTCAACACCCAGGCCTAGTGCTTGATTCCTTGATATATGCTTCACTTCACCATTGATTCTGACCAGAGTCAATACGTGGGTCTTTTGATCAGAGAGCCACTTTAGTATTTTTAAACCAAATGGGTTTCTTGGGAGAGATTTATTTGAAGACGAGCTAGAAGTTTTTGGCCTTGAGAAAAACTGTAAAGCAGTATCTTGAACTTCAGACATTCTTTTAAAAGCTTTTTCTATGACTTCATTTGCTACAGCTATATCTTCTGCAGCTTCTTTGTCAATCAGCTCTTGTCTCTGTTGTTGATCAAGCTCACTGTCTGCGATATCTGCTGATGATGATTGGCTCAAAACCTTTTTGGCAAGATCTTGTAGCTTTGCTAAGTTTTCTTTATCTAAAGCCATTTTCTTGATGGCTTCTTCAAAGTGATCAGTTTCTTTTTGTTTTTCTTCTCCAACAGTCAGTTTTTCCCTCTTTTCTTTTCTCAACATTGTGACAGAGGTTTCTGCTGCATTGATCTGTGTTTCAAGAGTCTTGATCTGCTCTTTTAGCTTTTTGTAGTTAGACCTTTTAGGAGTGTCAGAGATTGTCATCATCCTTTTCTTAAGTCTTTCATAAGCTTCATCTGTTTGCTGCTTAGTCCATTTTGCTATGGCATTTGCAGTATCCACCCTTGCATCCACCAGCTCCTGCTTCTTTCTTTTATATTCAGAAGTAAGATCAGCTATAAGCTTCCTGTATTTGTTCCAATTTGGAGTTGTCTTCTTCTTTCTTGGATTATTTTTAATCTTTTCAATTCTGTTAGCCTCATGCTTTAATGCAACTATTGGCCATTCTTTGAACTCTGTTTCTTCAGCAGGATAGAACTTTTCTTTCATTATGTATGCAAGGTATTCTTTTCTCAATTCATTTCGTTGATCTGCTTCAGGAGATAGGCTTGACATTTCTTTGTTCAGATCACTTGCATATTCTTCCATTTGCTTGACTTTGTTGAGCAGGAGTTCCCTTCTTTCCAAAATGGCTTCATCACCTTGATCCTTGCATTCAACTTTGGCTCTTATCCTTGCTTGTCTTGCTTTCATTTCAAGATATTCATCCATGTTTTCTGGAATTATGAAGCCAATGAGAGAAGGAAATTTCCTTTTTGAAGGATCATCCTCAGTGTAGAATTGTTTCATCTCATTTTTCACAGCATCTAATTCCAGTGGATATTTAGCAGCAACAGGATCATACTTTTCATCAGTAGCCTGAGTTGTTTCCCTTTTTCTTTTGTGAAGCTTTGGAGGTTGTGATGTAGGAATGATGAGAGCAGTGGTGGATGGTTGACTAATAGCTGTTGAAACAACTGGTGTTTCAACCTCTGTTGTCATTACAACTACTGATGTGTCAGTAGATGTCTTTTGCTTTTGAGCAGGGGTTTTTGATGGTGGTGATGGTGGTGGTGACTCATCATCAGGAATGAAAACCCTTCTCCTTTTTATTGTAGGAAAGGCTGATGATGTCGTTGGTGGATCAGTGGTGGTGATATGAGTGGCAGTGGTTTGTGATTGTGATTGACTGACAGTGGTTGAAACAACTGGTGTCTCAATCACTGTTGTCATTACAGCAGATGTTGTTACATCTGCTGTCTTCTGCTTTATGGCAGGAGGCAATGGTGGTGATGTGATTTTAGATGAAGATGGGGGTAGAACAGTGGTTGTGATGGTGTGTGTTGAAGTTGTGTGTGTTGATGAAATGGCAGCTGTTTGGCTACTGACAGCAGTTTTTGTAACCACTACTGTATCAGCTGTTTGGATGGAAGTTTCAGATGTTGAATCTTTTGAGATTTTAGATGGTTGTTTTCCTTGTTCTGGTTCAACATACAGACCATCTTCAATTCCCTTTTTCTTCATCTTTTTGACATTCTCCCCATTTTTGGCATTATCTGCAAAGGGGTTATCCATGAAAAGGATAGTAGAGGGAACTTTTTCACCATGGGCAGTCTTTTGTATGCTAGCCTATATAGCCTTGATGTCTGCTTGAGTATCTTTAAATCTCGACTCCACCATGTTTGTCAGCATTTTTACATGTATTTCATGCTGCTGATCAGCTGTTTGTTTTTGTTTTTCCAACAAAGGTTGAAAAATGTTCCAGAGCTCATTTGCAGCAAGTGCTTGTGGTTGAGCAGGTGCTTGAGGTGGAACAGCAGTGGATTGTGCTTTTTGAGCTTTTAGAATCTCTTGCACCATATATTTTATTTCAGCAACTGAGGTTTCCAGTTTTTCAACTCTTCCCGTCAATTCCAGTTATTTTGAATCATCACCCACTTTAATGGGATCATCTGAATCCCCACCTATAGTGGTTATATCAATGTTTGACTTAGGAACTGAGTCCCAAAAATCACCCATTGATGCCCCTTGTTCTTGGTACTGGGGACTTCTTTCTTCAGCACTTGATAAACCTTTGATGGTACCAGTGGTTAGAACCAACTCACTGGTGGTTACCGATGGTGCTATGGAAGAAATTGCCTTCAAGGGAGTCTTACTTATGAAACAACTGTCCAACTGAAGATTTGTTGATCCATCAGTTATAGTTGCTGCTCCACTTGAACTACCACCGAGAGTTACTTGTAACTCAGGGGGTGTAACCTCCTCAGTTGTTGCTGGGATAGCAGATGTATAAGCATCAGACCCAGTCACTTGTGGGGGTATACTCTCAGTGACAGGTGATAGAGAGGAACTGGTTTGTGTCTGAGCTATAACAACTACATGCAACAAAGGTAGCATGGATTGTGGTAATATTATTGGTGAGGGTATGTGACTTGAATGAAAGAGACATGTCCTCGGGATCAGGACTGAGGAAGATGGATCCGATTGAATCCAGAGCTTCATATTGTGGGGTCCCTGTGCTTACAACCTGATCCTTTTGTGAGGATGCAGGAGGAGTTTGAGGCAATGGTTGAGATCTTTCTACCAACAGCTGTGAGGAAGTAGCAGCAGTGGTTTGTGGTGACATTTGTGTTGTCACCGGCAGTTGCTCTGGGATCTCATCTTCCAGAGTTGCCTTTTTCTTGGGTTTGGTGGGCTTTTTGTATGATTTTCTTTTGGTCTTTTTGGTAATGTCAGGTGTGGGTTTCAAAGCAGTGGTAGTGCTGCTATGATCACCTACAATACGAATCAAATGATTACAAACATGCTTACAAACTAAGCTCCCCCTCAGCCTGATGCCTCAAGGTTGGATTGCACAAGATGAAAGGATTGAATTGAGGAGAAGAACTCACTCAAAACGAATCAAATGTAACAGTACAGAGTGCTGTTCCATTTATAGACAATCTAAACCTCTGAGGCATTTCAGCTGACGTCACCATGAAAGCGACATCTAACAGCCTAACAACCTGTATCTACTGTCTTATACAAACACTGCTGTTCTAAACAACTGACTATACATGAAACAGATGATATACTAAACTACTGCTCTCTCTAATCATCAGTGCTTTCCTCAAGGTTGATCAGTCCTTGATTGGGCGGTGCTTTGTCATCAGCAGTTTGTACCAGCAGTGCTTAATTTCCAGCAATCTTCTAGGCTTCATCAGTAGTTAGGCAAAACAGCAGCAGTTGTATTTGGGCAGTGGATAGAGACCATCAGTTGATAGAAATCACTTTCAAGGGAGAAGACTTGGTGTAAACTGGTGCTTATTGTGAATCCACTGTCATGATCCGGTTTTGGCTTTCATTATCTGTTCCTCTGGCAGGGTTCATTCCCAACAACATAAAAAATTAGAAAACCACATTATAAATCTGAAAATTAACATCAAAATTTAGAAAAAAAAAACTTACAAGCACTATTACAAAGTTGATTTTATGACAGGGTGAAAACTATTATTACACTGTGGGGTATGGGGCTTGGGTTGGGGCGTGGGTTGGCTGAAAACGCCCAAGCCACCACCCCGGGTGGGCTTGGGTTGGGGCGTGGCCCAAGGGGCGGGGATTTGAAGCCGGGCGTTGGGCGGGCAAGCGATCCTATGTGGCGGGCTCCTATTCGCTTTGTTGGCCATGTCATAGCGGGGCGGGGTAATTTAAAATTTAAATTGTAACCGTTTGGCCAAGCCAAGCGGTCACCCCAACCCAACAGTCAACATCCACTATAAATATAACCCCAACCCCACCGGCTACCCCATCCCAAACCATCGCTGTCCACCGCTACCCCAACCATAACCCACTTGATCGAACCCGCTACACCAACCCACTTGATCGATGGCCTCTTGGACCCACGAAGAAGAACTAGCTCTCGTCACAAGCGTCGTTAACGCAATGAAGGGGAGACAACCCGGTCAAAGCCGCAATCCTTTGCAAGCTACTGACATAACGTCGGACACGACCGGCACAACTTAAACGCGTGCCAACATAAATGGCGCGAGCTACGACCAAAGCTTGATCGTTTCAAGGCCTACTACGAAGCCGTTCCGAGCGGTGAGTTAAGCCACGAGGACCGGGTGGCGGTGGCGAACATTGAGTTTCGGGGCAAGGAGCGAAGGCCGTTCGACAAGCTCGCGCTTTTTAAAATTTACCTAACGCTCTAGTTTTTTTAATTTTGTAATCCTTTAGTTTTTTTTTGTAATTTTTAGGAATTATGTAATTTTTAAGAATTTAATAAAATTTTAGGCTTTTGTTTTTAATGTTGTGTGTATTTTTTTAATTTTTTGTAATAAACTGCCAAGCCACGCCCCAACCCAAGCCCCGCCATACCCCACGGACACGTCACTCACCGGTGGGGGGCTCGAACTCCACGTGTCAACTCATGCCCCCAACCCAAGCCCCACCATACCCTACGGTCTTAGCCACTGGTATAATTTTGTTATTACATGAATCACAATTATTATTATTAAATAATGCATGTGTTCCAGAGTTTCATTAAAGTAGTGAAAAGAAGAGAAAATGAGAGATTTTTTGCCTAAAATTAATCATTCTAATTTGGAAAGAACGGAGAGAAAGAAAAGAAAAGGAGAGAATCCTTTCTTTTCTCTCCTTAACTTTAACTCGGGAACACAGTTTTAGTTCTCATTAAGCATATGTGATGTTATTATTCTCCGTTTGCAATTTGGGATTATTTTTTAGTTGTAAATCTTACTTTGATGTTATAGTTTGCCGTTGAGCCCAATAACCTCAAATATATACAATGTGCTGTCATATTTTAACGAAGAGAATGAGGATGTTGGCACTCTAGAGGAAATATACACATGTGAAAATCATTTATAGCTACAAGAACAAAAACCATACAAGATATTACCTGTTTGCGGCCCGCTTACGCACACCAACGATACCCAATTCGATCAATAGTGTAACGCGCATCTTCTCTGTAGCGCGACCGTTCTTCATAACGAGATCGTTCACCATAACCGCTGGAGTGGTTGGCTTTCCACCCAGGGTTTTTGCCTTTGTTCCGTTTGATGTCGTCGCGCGAGTGACCCCCTTTAGAAAATCGATCTTCAGTACGATAACTGTTGTTTCTGGCGAGTGACTCTTCAGTTTGCGCGACTATCTTCGTGGCTTCCATGAGTTTATCCCATTCCTTGGGCATTCTATCCTTCCCAGTGATGGTTCTAATTAGGCTATCACAGCGGATTGCTTTCTTGAAGTGGCAGCGCATGAGTTGTTCACTAACGCCGCCGATTTCCAAGCACTCTTTGTTAAAGCGAGTGATGAAATCTTCCAAACCCTCGTTATCTCTGCGCCAGATGTCTTCAACCTCGGCTGTGTCGCGCTGGTATCGTCTTTGTTGACTGAAGTGACTCAAAAACTGAGTCCTGAAATCCACCCATGACTTTATCTTTCCCGGAGGAAAGCTGTCAAACCAGGCGCGAGCAGCCCCTGCAAGCGTTTGAATAAACATATGGCACAACATGGGCATATTCCATCCTCCCATGCAGCCCACGCTTGTGAAAACTCTGACGTGATCATCAGGATCAGTCAATCCGTTAAACTTTCCGACTGTCGGAGGTAACTTCTCTCTTTTAAGTGGCGCCAGTGCGATTTTTGGAATGAACTTGGAATGTTCCACAGCTTCAGCTGGTCGATAGGCGAGGCGAAAGTCTTGTTCAGCCTCTTCGGTGTACCCAACATGTTGTCTTGGTTTGTAGTATTCATGGTTTCTCTGTAAACGATTGAAGACTGAAGATCCTTCATCGTCCTCCCAAGTTGGATCATTCGGGTCAGTATCTTCCCATTCATTGTTCATGTTGCGCGGCGTGAGCCGCCTATGAACTGGGCTTCTTTGGACGTTTGACGGATAGTCGTAATAGGTTTCTGTTTCCCCCCGTGTGTCGCGCGTGTCATGCACGCTCAATCTTCTGGTAGGGGGAGGTCTATTACTTCTGCCTTGGATGTTTTGCTGTGGGGGTATCTGGCGCGCCCCCTGACTCTGTCCCTGAGGAGTAACCAAGGACGGTTCTGCCGTTAAGACTGCTTGCTGTGCGATCAGGGATTGATACGCCACGTTAATGGTGGCAATATTCTTGGCGTACCACGAGGCCGGAGTTTCGCCCTCTGGTAGTCCTAGTAACGCCGAAACATTCTGGGGTGGGGCTGGGTTTGAAGGCCCAGCGCCATTGCTTCTTGGGGTTACCGTCTCAGTGATGCGGGTAATGCTCCCGCGCGGTCCCCCAGTGTTGGTTACTTCGATTTCGCCAATTTCTTCAATGTGTTGGGGTTGGATGTTTTGATTATCCACCCCCAACGCTGCATTAGAGTTTGCTCCAAAACCAACAAACTCAGGAATGATTCCTTGACCAGCCATGATCGAAGGAAGAAAAAACACGAAAACTCAGGAAAAAAGAAGATGAAAGTGATTTGTAGAAAACCGGTGGGCGCCAATGAAGAAACACGTAACTAATTAAGGGACTAATCAGTTTGGTTTATGTTCCTACCATAATGGTTAATCTTCTTTATGGTTTCCTAAGCTCCTTAATGACTGGGTTATCTGCAAAACAGAACACCGTTACTCGTTAAGAGGGGAATGTGGGGGTTTCCCTCTTAACCGGGCCCCGGCGTGAGAATAAGCGACTGCTTTGGGGAGATAATTAAGTATTAAGTGTGAGAGTAGAGGGAATGAAATGTTTAACCTGTGAAGTGAGGTCTCTATTTATAGCCGGAGAGGTGTAAGAGGATATGGGCTGATGGGCCTTGGGCCTGAAGGCGGCAACATGGAGGATATGCTCCTTGTCTCACTGGTGTCGACCGTTAGTGGCTTCTAGGAGCTTTCTGGAGCTGGCGCAATGTGATTGGAGCCACGTGTCGCTGTTGTCGGCCTGGCCGCCCTTCTGCCATCAGCAGGTAAGTGGAGATCGTGGGGCAGTTGTCTCTGCCTTATGATTGGTGCCATGTAGGCGTCCTTAAGTACTTTTTGTCTCCTGCATGTCAGATGATCGTGGAGCACGATTGAGCAGAGCCAGAAGGACGTTGATTGACTCTTTTCTTCTGCCACTTGTACCTTGTGTACTATCTGGAACGGCCTTGCGCTGCTTCCCTGCGCGATTCTTGCTGGGCACGTAACTAACTCGCGCGGGGTTTGGGTGACTGAGTGCTCCTTCAGTATGCTAAGTGCTGCTATTGGAGCTTCTTATTATCTTGGTCTCGCGCGACGTAAAATAGAACATGATGTAGCTTGCGCGAGGCTCATGATAAGAAGCTTGTTGAATAAGGAGTATGGTCCCGCGCGCAACCTTGACGGAGGTTTGCGCGGCTTTTTTGGGACCATACCCCTTCACAGTGGCTTAATCGAGAAGGTTCCGACTGTGAGTCCTATGAGTATTGATTGAACCTAACCAGTTTGTTAGGCATAATAGTGAGAGAGTTTCAATGCCTAAAAGTATTTCGGTTCGTTCCAAAGGTTATCTGAAATCGATTTCGACTCAACAACCTAGTCGCCAACGGATTACAACTCCTTCCTTAGGTCAATCGGTAAGTGTTTGTTAATCAATGCCTGAATTAGATCTGATTTTTATTATTCATCTGTTTAAGATATTTTGACCTTTCATTAGTCTTTTCAATTGATATGTTAAGTTTGATTTTAGAATTGAATTTATGTATGTTTGCTTAAAAGGGACGAATGCTTTAATGATTTATTCAATTTCACAACCTGATCTAACAGCAACGGGTGCGTGTCCCCGGGGAGAAGAAAGCAGCAGAGGGGTTGGAGTTTGAGGTGTACAACCAGGGAATGTCGAAAACCGAGCTGTGCAACAAGTGGCAGGAGACTGCTATTAGGGGTGGCCCATCTCTTTTGTTTTATCAATAAAAAAAATATTAAAAATATCTTGGATGAGAAAAGACTAAAATGCCCCTCATGTGAGGGGCATGTGAACATGATTTAACAGTTGAATTGGATGGCATTAGGAGCGGGGAGTGAAATAGAGATAAGCTTGATAGATCATGAAGTAAAATGACTATTTTTAAAGGATTGAGGCAAAACCGTTAAACCAACCAAACCACAGAGAGCAAAACGGAAGTTTACTCTTTTCATTATTATTAATTGTTAAGACTTTGTAAAAGCACGGAATGATGTGATGCAAGACCAATTATAAAAAATTGCCACCTCACTGAAAATAGAAACCCAAGATCACCAAAACTGAAAGAAGAAAAAAGACAAACACCAAAACTGAAAGAAGGTTTGGTTGTAGTACTATTTTTGAAAAAGAAAAAAAATGATATCTTTAATAGTAGAATCAAGTAAAATATGTGGATAATTATATGAATATATATGTTACAGTGGCTGGATGGAAATATAGAGACAAACATACAGAAAACCAACACTTTTAGAGGATCGATACAAGCCAGATGATTGTTCCGGAATTTAGAGAGAATATATTACAAGAAAACTGAAAACCCATGCAAACATACAAATTAACCTGCTTGTATGTTGGTACTTTATTTAATTTATTGGTGTAACGAAAAGATAGATGTTTTGCAGTTTAGGCTCCATTAATTCTTCCACTTATGCTTTGTGGGTACAAGGCATAGGGGAACTTTCTTTCCAAGAACGATGGTACCAAAGTCTTCCAAGTTTAAGTCTTCAGATTTGGTTCCACTAGCGGGTTCCCAATCAAACCAGTAAAGAAGGTTTGCAATCACAAACTCTACGTTTGTCGGAGCTGAGTTCATGGCTAGGCAAGACCTTCGCCCCCCTCCAAACGGGAGCATCTCAAACCCATCCGGTCCAAAATCACCACCAACATTTTCAAACCTCTCCGGATAGAACTTGGCCGCGTTCTCCCCCCACGTGCTTGGGTCTCTTGCTATCCCCCAAGCGTTGATTATAACGGGCGTATTAGGTAATATGTCATAGCCATCAATTTGTGTATGGCTTAAGCTTTCATGTGGAATCAACAATGGGGCAGGTGTGTGCAACCTTAGTGTCTCTTTCACCACCATTTTCAAGTATGTCATTTTTGTTGTATTCATTTCTTCTACCTTTTGTATTCTTCCTGTGTAATTTCGGATTTCACTTTGTAATTTTTTCATCACTCTAGGATTTTTTATGATCTCGGACATTGCCCATAACATCACCAAAGCGGTTGTATCAATCCCCGCGATAAATACGTTCTGAAATTACATTAATGATTAGTCCAAATGTTATACTTAGTATATCTCTATTTATAAATAAAAAAACATGAATTTTAGTATTTTACCATCACAAGAGCTTTTAAATCTGCATGATTCAGCCGAAATCCAGAAGCATTTTCTTTGGAGCACATGTCAAGTAAAGTATGGACAAAATCTTTGTCCTCCTCACTTATTTCATCAACGTTTTCTTTGAGATGGTCATCAATGATTGCGTCTATGTACGCATCAAGATTTCTAAAGCGTTCATTCAGCGTACGATTCCATCCACTAAGTCGGTCTATAAAAAAACCTAAAAGTGGAAAAGAATCACTAACGGATCCATTGAGTAAATCAATTGTTTCATCAAGCATCACATCCCAAGACGGACCCTTAAGCGGTTGTTCTCTATAGTTGTTACCAAACGCTACCTTGCACATCATCTGCTTAACTATATCCAAAAACATATCGTTCATGTTTACCGCTGTGTTTGGTGATAGAGAATGAATAATGTTCTCCATCTCTGTCACCAACACGCGATGAAGCACTTTAGCTCTCTTGGGACCCATGAGCTCCGACACCAAGAGCTTGCGCATCTCTTTCCAGTGAGCGTTGTGGGGCGAGAAGACAACGTCCACAAAGTTGTAAGATAGTTGTTTAGTGGCCTGGAAAGGTTGACGGTTACAAAAAATATGATCTTGAGTTTTCAGGACTTGTTTGGCCATGGGTGGGGAAGAGATGACAAGCATTTGTTTTGAACCAATTTGGAGTTGCATAAGGGGACCATATTGTTTGGAAAGTTGCCAAAGGGCCTCGTGACGAGGCTTACCGAGTAGTTGGTGCAAGTTTCCGATAATCGGAAGCTTTGGAGGGCTTGGGGGAAGCTTATAAGCCTTGGATGGCCTATTTAATCTTAGACTAGTGTAAGTGAATACAAATATGTAAAAGATGGAGAAGACAAGTGCTGCTATAAAAGACCATTCTGTGATGATGTCCATGTTGTATATTGGTTTAGTCTGGCTGTTGGTGATGCATATTTCAAGTTCATCCTATGTCTATTTATAATGGAGGCAATAGACTTGCCTGAAGTAGTGATTCTATAATGTAAGGTAAGGGTAAGGATAATTATAAAAATATAATGTCTTAGATATGGAATCTAATCATGTACGAAAAATATATTATTTATTTAGAATAGGTTTGGCATTTTTAACATGTCTTAAATATAATCTTTTTGATTTCTATTTTCTAAATTCAAAAACATTAATGCTGGTAAAACTTAAACAGGTATGCCTGAAATAACTAGTTTGGGTTGGGGAAAAAACAAGATGACCGATTACAAGAATAGATTCATCATAACTGTTACTATTTTTCTTTTTAAATTCAAGAATAACCTTTAATATGTACTAGGGAAAAACCGACCGGAGATGTTCGAGAATACTCTATGCCATATCACATTCATTGACGATTTATGTGAATCATATTCAATATTTTTGGAGAACTGAGTACAACTATAGAGTGGACCACTGGTTATTACAGCAACGGTGGATATATGAAACATCTCAATGAATATGTGTTGCATTATAGTTTGGCGACGCAATGGTAGTCATACAAAATATCTTTCAATATTAAGAGTTGGAGCGTTTATGAAAATGAGATACAGAGGTAATATGGGAGATTCCCATATGCATAAGTGTAGTATTTTGGGGCAATGGAGATACTTTATGCACATTCTTATCATGAGTTTATGAGCAAGGTATAAAATTTGGTATTCAAATTAGGGTTTTTCATTGATGATCAAGACCTCTAACAAGAGGATATTAAATACAGGAAAAACATAATAAAGGAAACAGAATAAACAGCAATATGACAGTTAATTATAATAATATCATAATAATTTCCTTTACTCCCCCTCAAGCTGGAGTGTGGAGATCTCGAACACCTAGCTTGCCAAGAAGATCACGTAGAGGCTGAGTTCCCAAAGGCTTTGTAAAAAGGTCGGCGACCTGTTGTTTGCTGTTCACATGAAGAGGCAAGATCTCATGGGACTCAACGCGTTCTCGGACAAAAAAAAACAGTGCATTTCCACGTGTTTGGTTTGTTCGTGGAAAACTAGATTGTTTGCAATATGTTTGGCAGCTAGATTATCACAGTGGAGGGGCGTAGCATCCTGTAAGTCAACCGTAAGATCCTTGAGCAGTGAACGGATCCAAAGAACTTCACTAACCGTAGTAGCCATAGCATGGTATTCTGCTTCCGCCGAGGAACGAGAAACCACTGACTGTTTTTTTGTTTTCCAAGATACCGGAGCACCACCCAAAAGCAGCAAATAACCCATCCGCGAGCGTCTGGTGAAAGGACAACCCAACCAATCAGCATCACAATAAGCAACAAGCGTGAGACCACCATCCTTCGGTATAAATATACCTTGACCAAGGGTAGATTTTATGTATCGAAGCACGCGGAGAGCTGCATTCATGTGGTCATCTCTGGGATCGGAGACAAATTGGCTTAGCACATTGACCGCATAGGCAATGTCGGGACGTGTGGCTTGAAGATATAACAGTCTCCCGATAAGACGCCTGTAAAGAGAGGCGTCGGCCTTGTGACTCTCAAAACATTTATCAAGCTTTAAATTTTGCTCCATGGGAAAACCACTTGGTCGACATCCAAGCTGCCCACAATCGGTTAGGATATCCATGGCATATTTATGTTGGCTTAGAACAATCCCATCTTCGGTGCGAGCAACCTCGATACTCAAAAAATACTTTAACGGACCAAGGTCCTTAATGCTGAAATTCGTATCCAAATGAGCCTTGGTTCTTTGAATCATATCTTCGTCATTCCCAGTAATAGCGACGTCATCAACATAAATTAAAATGGCCACAAATTTACTTTCATTTTGATAGGTAAAGAGAGAATGGTCAGCATGGGATTGGTTGTAACCAATGTCTAGAAGCGAGAATGTGAACCTTTGATACCAAGTACGCGAGGCTTGCTTTAAGCCGTATAGTGACTTTCTTAGACGACAAACTCTAGATTCTTCTGGATTGGAAAAACCTTGTGGTATCTTCATATATACTTCTTCCTTTAAATCGCCATGAAGAAAAGCGTTATTTACGTCCAATTAGTGTAGTAACCATCCTTTCTTGACAGCAACCGCGATGAGAGTTCGAATGGTAACCAGTTTTGCAACTGGCGCAAAGGTGTCATGGTAATCGACTCCCTCTATTTGAGTAAATCCTCCTGCCACCAGACGGGCCTTATACTTCTCAATCTCGCCATTGGGTTTGTATTTTATTTTGTAAACCCACTTTGAATCAATGGCATGTTTCCCTTCTGGCAATGGTTCTAACGTCCATGTTTTGTTCTCTTCAAGAGCTTTAATTTCTCGTTTCATGGTGTCACGCCAATCTTTATACTGCATAGCTTCTTTGAAGGATTTTGGCTCATTTGCGGAAGTAATGGGCGCTAGAAAAACCTTGTGAGATTCCGAAAATTTGTTATAAGAAACATAATTTGAAAGAGGATGTACCGTAGAAGAAGTTTGATCGTGCACGGGTTTGGCGTGGTCTATGGATGGTGGCAGTGTCACGTTGTAATCGGGATAGGGACACCCTGGTCCCTGTGACCCGTGGAGCTGGAGGATCAACATGAAATTCTTCGGTGGCGGTGTTATCCTCGGTTTGTGTCTCTTCAATTTGTTCAACGGTCTCAATCGGTTCGGTTTCCTGATTGAAATCGGACATGGCATCTTCTTCACCATTGTCGTCTTCCATATGTTTGGCATAATCATCTTCATGCCACATGGGGACCTCAAAAAAGTCAGAGGTTGGATTCTTGGATTTGAGGTGAGCAAATGGAAAATTATTCTCAACAAACTTGACATCACGTGAGACAATCATTTTTCCGTGCTCAAGACCAAAAATTTTGAAACCTTTCGTTCCTTGTGGGTAACCCATAAACACTCCCGGTCTCCCCCTGAATTCAAATTTGTCGCTTCCCGTCTCTATGCTGCTGTAATAGGCTAAACGTCCCAAAGTCCTCATGTGTTCTTATTCGGGTCTTTGTTTGAAAATGATCTCATAAGGTGTTTGGTTGTTAATAACCTTGGACGGAAGGTGATTAATGATGTAAACAACCGTCTCTATGCATTCCCCCCAAAACCACTTCGGAATGCTTCCGTTGAACATGAGAGTCCGGGTGGTTTCAAGGAGATGTCGATGTTTTCATTCAACCACTCCATTTTGTTGGGGTGTGTGAGAACAAGTAGTCTATAACAAAATACCCACACGCACATAAAATTCTTTCATGCGGTTGGAAGTGAACTCACCTCCATTGTCACTTCTTATTCATTTGACGGTTTTTGAAAACTGGGTTTTAACCATTTGGTGAAAGTTTATCAAACAATCACTAGTTTCGCTTTTGTGCCTGATTAAAAAAAATCCAAAGAGCCCTACTAAAATCTTCCACAATAGTTAATAAAAAAACTAACATGGGTTGTGGATGGCTTACTTTATTTACCCCAAATATCACAATGAATCAACTCAAAACATTCGGTGGTTTTAATAAAACTCTTAGGAAAAGGAGACTGTGTATGTTTCGCTTTAGCACACGAATCACAAACATTATTCTTAAAATTGAAAGAAAATTCTCTTAAAAAAGGAATATGCGATAACTTGGAGTCGGATGCATGACCTAGCCTTGAATGCCAAACTTCTGCATCAACCTTCGTTGCCATAGCCTTCCTTTCTTGAGCCACCATCCCCATCCGATACATACCTTGAACGCATTTACCCATGCCAATCAACTTCTTCGAGTGTAAGTCCTGCATCATGCAAAAATCCAGAAAAAAAACTTACAACACATTGTAATTCCTTTGATAGTATACTAACAGAAAGGAAATTGCAATTGAAGTTAGGAATGTATAAAACATCTTTGATTTTAATTCCACCAATTAGAGTGCAGTCCCCTTTAGCTTCTACCGGTATGCTGTCACCATTTGGTATCATAAAGGGCGCCTCTCGTATGGCTCGAGTGCCATTTTCGAGAGACTCCTGTTTATCTACAACATGTTCGGTTGAACCCAAATCCCAAATCCAATCATCGGGTTCATTACGCTTACCAGCCATGTTTGCTTTATGAATAGGTTCACATTCTGTGTACTGCCTGTTGCCACCAAGATGTTTCATGAGAGTTTGGTATTGCGCCTCTGTCAGGCCCGCTAGACTGGATTCAGTCTCAACGTGTGCAGCCTTCGGTTTCCCTTTGTCAGTCTTAACTTTACCGCCACCATTCGGGATAGCCGATCAATTTGAAATAGCCTTCCCGTTTATGTCCATCTCTCCCGCAAGGAGAACAATGGTCGACTTCATCAGAAACCTGCTTAGACTCCTTTGAAGCCGCTTGTTTGCTTCGTTGAAAACTGGAAGAACCTTCCTGTCGTCCTTGAGTTCTAAACGCAGCCGGCTCCACCTGTGTCTTTCTCATCATGGTGATCTGTTTCTGTTGTTCCTCTTCAGAAGCTAGACGGTAGGCTTCTCCAAGTGTGGGAGTGGGCTTGATGGAAAGAACATGGGTTCTTATTGTTCAAAAATCCCTATCGAGACCCATCAAGAACTCGTACAACTGTTCTTTGTCCTTGAATTCAGTGAGTCTCTTCCCAACGCTGCAAGTGCAGTTTCCACAGGTGCATCACGGGATGGGAAAGATAGATTGTATCTCATCCCATATCCCACGGAGTTTGGTATAATACGCCGAAACGGATGAACCATCTTGGTGGGTTATTGAGAGAGATTGTTTTAACTCATAGGCTCGAGGCACACTCTCCTTCCCGAACCTTTCCTTCAAGTTATTCCATATTTTAGAGGAGGCGTTAGCATACTTCACGCTCCCCCTGATGTCTTTATCCATTGCTGTTGTGAGCCATCCAATGATCATGGCGTCACAACGCATCAACTGCATGTAGTTGTCTGCCGCCTCTTCTGGTTTAGGGATCTTACCGTTCACGAATCCCATCTTGTTCTTTGCAAACAGAAAGTTTTCCATCTCCTTTGCCCAGTCGCTATAGTTTCCGTCGGTTAAGACATCATTGACGTGCATCTGTTTGGGTAATCAGAGGGGGATAAGTAATAGGGTGAGTTAACGTCAATGACTTCATTCTTGCCACTGCCGCTGGGTTTTTTCTCCGGCTATCTTAGATTACGAGCGGTGGTTCTTGAGAACCGGCTCTGATACCATATAAAATTTGGTATTCAAATTAGGGTTTTTCATTGATGATCAAGACCTCGTACAAGAGGATATTAAATACAGGAAGGAAAAACATAATAAAGGAAACATAATAAACAACAATATGACAACTAATTATAATAATATCATAATAATTTCCTTTACAAGGAAAGCTAGGACATATAGTTTGAATCCGTCTTTACAATCAACAATTGCTGGTCGGATTGGGGACCGTAGGCTTGGGAGGTTTGGTTCAAGGTATCAAAACCATTTTGAGTGTGGCCGGTCGGCCAGACCAGGAACGGGGATCAAACCGGAGAACCAGGGGTTGAGCCGGGAACTGATTAAATTCTTTTCATTCTGCCCTTTTTATTTTTATAATATTTATGACGTCATCTGGTTCTTAAAACCGATTCAACCGCTCTGGCTTGTTGACTAGTAAGGAGACCGGTTCAACAACTAATCCGGTCATGAAAACATTGTATGCAAGTCTTACCAACATATGTGATGAGGTAATTCAGGGGCGGATCTACACTTACTTAGGGGGTTCCCAGGAACCCGTTCGGTTCGTAATATTTAGTGTTAAGTTATATACAAAATTCTGTAGGAACCCCTTAATATTTTGTAGGGAAACCTTAAAAAGAAATGTGCAGGCTGGTCGACTGGTAAGCGATGCGCATGTTTTTACTGAGGTCCCGTGTTCGATTCCGCTATAAACCGTTTTTGTTCTATTTTTTTGGCGTTTTCTAATTCAAAATCGAATTGGAAAACACCCAACGCAGTCACTACAGCCTCCATGCAGCCCCTCCAGCCTCCTCAGTCCTCACTCAATAACTCTAGTCTATTCCTATGAACAAATTGAAGAACTAAATTGAACCTTTTATGTTGAATTATATTCAAATCCTTGGTTGACTCCTAAACCTGTTCAAGTTTATTTCTACCTAAGGATCACCTTGCTTGCAGGTACTAAATTCTATTTGGATTTATCATTGCAAAGCTTACTGTTAAGTGTTAACCATGAATGCTTGAAATTTATGATGATTCTTGTTTAGACTTGTGATTATGGGGCTTACTTGAATCAAATTCTGTATTGGTACATTGTATTAATCTTTGCATACCAACTGTTTGATGAAATGTTTGGGTGACAATTTTCATCTTCAAATCAGTATTTTTAAGATTTGTTGCCCTGCTTGATGTGATGAAATGACTATCATTATTTTATCATGTTCTATACTTATGACCAGCAAAAGAAATTGTTTTTCCGGTTAATATTTCATAATTTTTGATCTTCTGATTATATTGGGATAACATGTATATATGAATGTAGTGGGAATTCTCACAGTGGCTGTGAATTATAATTTTTTTTGAATAATTTTCACTCTTTAAACTTATAAAAAGACAAGCTTATTAATGAACTTGGTCCGAACCATGGGGATAACCGACTCGAACCGTTGACCCGCCTCGAAATTTTTTATGTTTGGACATATGAAATTAAAACATTTAAAAAAGTGAACCCCTCGGTAAAATTCTTGAATCCGCCACCGTAAGGTATCCCAAACCGTTTCTTATTTATTAGAAAAACTTTTCTTAAAAAAATAATTATTCATTTTTCTTAAGGAAAATTGGTTTTTAATAAACCAACCTTTGTCCCGTTGGTAAATAATAATCTTACCTACGTAATTGGTATACAATAATCCTACCTATCAACATGTTGGTACTCAATGAACTTTCGTTAATTTTTTTTAACTGAAGTTAGTTTTTTAAGTTTTATTTATTACACAAACAGTCCCTGTAGTTGTAATTTACTAGTTTTAACTATTTTATAAAATTTAATTACATGGCCCTTGACGTTTTTTTGTTTTACAAAATAGTTAAAACTAGTAAATTATAACTATAGGGTCTGTTTGTGTAATAAGTAAAACTTAAAAACTAACTTCAGTTAAAAAAAAATTAACGGAAGTTCATTAAGAACCAACATGTTGATAGGTAGGATTATTGTATACCAATTACGTAGGTAGGATTATTATTTACCAATGGGGCAAATGTTGGTTTATTAAAAACCAATTTTCCTTTTCTTAATTGTTAAAAAACTATAATGTTGTTTTAATTAGTTTTACTTTATTTATGTTTTCCTTTTTCACCTTATTTTTATTATTGATTTAAATTTTATTCCAAACATATAGTTGTACTTTATGTTGCCTCATTTCCACTCAAGTTACAATTAAACAAAACATAATTACATCTTTTATATAGTTAAACTTATATTAATTGCTATGTACCTATGCAGGTAGGGGTGTGCAACTGTGTATAATCCGGCTCCACTCCGAGAGCCGTCCCTGAAAACTCTCAAAAAAATTTAGGTCTCTCGGGCTAAAAAAAAATTGGGCTCAAAATTGTGGTTAAGGATAAATGAATTAAAAAACAACATTCGTGGCGAAGCCAAGACTTGCACTTGAGACATTTCCATAGATAAGGTTTTAACAAAATTATAGATAATTAGTTACAATTCACCCCTGCACAACAAACTTATAATTTTTTGCTTATTCTTGATATATCTTCTAAACTATATTGTTTAAAAAATCCAAAGATAGCATGACGAACTATACATTTTGTCGACGTTTCGGTAGTTGCCTTGTTCAATATCGACACACAGATTAAAAGGTACAAGTAGATAATGCTTTAATGTACAAGTGATTAAAGAAGAAAATAACAACTAATAATCTTTTTCCTTTTAAGATACCCAAAAAATAATAACTTTTCCTTTTTAATTTATATATACACCCCCTAAAATAAGGGTAAATTAGTCTTTTTAAACAATAGTTACATTTTAACCCTTCATCTTAATTAGATTTTAATCCCTTGTTTTAATATACAACGCATTAAACCTATCATGTTAAAAAATATGTAAATTACATTTGGCTACATCTTTTGTAACTTTTAAATTTTGAAATAAGGTTACCAAATTAGAGCCGAAATCTATGCTTTCTCTCACCACTTCAATCGATAGAAAGAGAAACAAAAAGGGAGAACACGCAAGAGCTATATAGAGAGAGAAATCTGAGGGTGGCAGTGGTGGTGCTACGGCGGCGCCAGCCATACTCCGGCGCGGTGAAAACGAATTGAGCAGGTGAGTGGCGGTGGTAATGATTCGGTTACAACCTTCCATACGGTGGTGACGGTAGTGGTCCACAAGAGTCACATAACCTTCATCGGTTCCAAGGTTAAAACGAGGAGGAAGACAATGACAGAAAACCCTAGTCACTTCCTCCGGCGATGGTGGCTAGGGTTTGGGCGAAGACTCTGACTAGCTCTGGTAAGTCCTCTTTCGATTGTATGTTTCATCGGCTGTTAGATTGGTCCGCGTAATGACGATTGTGACGAATGCCGGTTGTTACAGCTTCCCGACAATGGTTCAGCCACCTCAAATGCACTCTGGTGTAGGAGACTAAGGTTCCAACGAAGGTCATAGGCTAAACCAACGGTGACCACAACCATCATCATCATCATCTTCAAGATAAGATTATGGTAGTTTATCACCTGGTTGTGAAGAACAATTAAACCTAGCTGTCACAGGTTCGTTTTAATTACAACGAAGTGGAATTGGATATTGTTGTTTAACATGTTATCTCACTGATATATGTAGGTACATATCCTTGTTTTTTTTTAATTTAAATTTTCTCCGTCTAATTTATCATCTTGAATCATTTTCTTCGCAATAGAAATTGAACCCTTTTAGTTTTGTGAATAATGGATAAACATGTGTAAAGCGCAGTTGGAAGGGACAAGGTAATTTAGTGATTTTATACTTTGAAGATTGTTTGAAATTAATAAATTATATGTTTGAATATAATTTTTATTTCTAAGTTATATTTTTTATTCCGTGCTTACCCATTGAATTTTTGACAGATAGTCAGCTACGAGCAGCTGCTGTTAAATCATATTCAAGAAGAAAAGCCAGATGATGTGTACTCTGGGATTGCTTCTAGGTTAAGGCTTTTAACTATAATTTGGAAATATATATTCTTTTTTTTTTCTTTTGGGAAAATGATGTTTTTAGATGTTGAAATTGTTGCAAATTCATATAATAATCTAAATATAATTTTACAAATCCGAAGTGTCCAAGTAATACGAAATCTTATTTTAACCAGAGTGATTGGGATTAGGAAGAGAGATGCAGAGGGAGATCCGACGACTGATTAAAATGCTAAACATATGTGGGCTTCGCTGGCTGGTCTTGTTAATATCACATTGGTGTAAGTTTTGGTTGGGTACGTATACTGCAAAGGGAGGCTGTTTTTTGCTTCTATCGTTAAACATTTATTTTTATGTTTTAAGTTTTCTTATGTTTCTAATTTTATGTAACAATGCTACAAATGACTTATGCTCCTATTTCTTATGTTATTGAGATGTGTAAGCCTTATGATATAGATAGATCAATTGGTGCCACTAACTCAAAAACCTAAGAAAACAATAATAAAAATTTGTAGAACATCATACGCATCAGAAAAATAACCTAAGTACTATACAATAGATCACAGTTGAGTTGATAAACTAACAAAAATGTGTACCGCAATGCAAATTGGCACCCCGTCGCATCGCGCGGGCACCTTGCTAGTATATATATATATATATATATATAGGGGACCGCTAAAATGAAAACCACCCCCAGTTGTAAGAAACGAGATAACCACTTTTCAACCATTAAATCTTCAAAATAGATTAATGAGATTAAAAGTAATTAAAACTAATATTAAATACTTTTTGTCTTATTATGTCTTTAATATTTTAATCCAAAAGGTTAGTTTAGTAAATTTACTCATTTTGTCTTTATTGTTTTTTATTATTTTTTTGGTATTACTAGAGGGAAGGCCCGTGCGATGCACGGCATGACCAACAGTTAGTGTCCTTCATTTTGTTGTGTGCTCGGGGAAAATGTTTATGTATGGATAAAAGATAATTAGACAAAAGACAATGTAAGAGAAGCCATACAAAACGTGATAAGAGCTTGTACCATAAGCCGGCCACACAAAATGTAAGGCGTGCATAGCACAGGAAACTTTGTTTGCGGAATCTGTTTAAGAAGAAACATGTATGCCAAGTCTAAAAACATACATTACAGGAAAAAAACTTAAAGGAGTTCACAAAGCTTCCGGTTTTATTTATTAATTCACGAAATCTTCTGCCGCTAATGCATGGCCATGTAGTCAACGTTCCCCTTAGTAGTTACCCACAGAATCATCCGAATCAGAACCTTCATAAGTAGGGCTGTGAAAGAAAGAAAGGAAATGTTAGGCAGAACTTTAACTTGGATGATGTATATGTTAGTAGTTCATATTCCATTATTTTGTAATTAAAACTTGATAGAATGTAACTCCGTTCAAGTAAATTCCCATTTATGAACTGCAGTTCAAGCTCGTTGAAGTTCAATTCATTCCATTTAGCTATTTGGCATGTATAAATAGGGGAAAAAAGTATAAACTAATGATTTAACTTAAATATCCAAGCGAACAAAAAAGCATAAACAAATTCACTACAAATTTTATCATAATTGACATAAAGAAAGGTAACCTTACGGAATGTGGGAATCTAGTGGTAATGCCCGCGCGTTGCCGACTTGCCGCGGGTAAGTTGCATTACAATTCATTTCAACACTAAAGCGATGGGGTCGTATGCGTTCTCAAATCGAAAAAGCACATAACAAAACCAATGTTGTAAATGTACTTGTTTATAGTTAGTCATAAAGAAATAAACATGATGTTTGTATCATATAATATTCACTTTAACATTATTAAGAAATGATGCTTTGGTTAAATCTTAAAAACACAACTACTATAAAGCTTAAATAAACATGGTCATCTTCTGATGCTTTAATTTAAGGCTGGTGAAGATGGAATGAGGTATTAATTAACTTGAACAAACTAAAAAAAATACAAAAGCTTTAAAAAAATAAAAGAGGCTATGATAGTTTATTAAATTATATTCTATAAAAAATGGAAGGAGATGAAGAGTTGTTCTTAAAATTCCTTTAATTCTATTATTTCAGTTATGTTATCTTTAATTATTGTAATTCTAATTTATCCTTTAATTCCATTAATTTAGAGTTACGTTATCTTTAATTTCATTTTAAGTCTAACAAAAGGAGATGAAGAGTTGTTCTGAAAATTCCTTTAATTCTATTATTTACTTTGTCGACATTTTCAATAGATCGGTAATCATTTTCTTTAATAAAAATACATTTTATTTACTTTGAACGAAAAGCAAAAGAGGTGGTTCATGGAATTTGGTAAGTCAAAAGTATTGATCTACAACTCTTTGCATATGTAAAAACTTGCCTATCTTAAATTGATCTAATACGTTAACACGTAGCGCACAACAGACACACAGAGGTGGTTCATGGAATTTGGTAAGTCAAAAGTATATATAGAAACTTACATGTACTTTTTGATTGTTTCTTTGAGCTTAACCGGTGTTGGTATTGTCATCACCCCTTTACCCTTCCTAGTCATGGGAGTAGGAGTGGTAGATCCAACGGATTCACAATTGGTTTCGTCCGGGAGCACACGCTTGCAGTTGAAGCTCTCAAAGGCCCCATGATGGTAGTATGTGGATGTATCAACTTGGATGGTTCGGGTGGTGCCCACAAGTGAGTGTAAGCAGTTTGGGAGCGTTGAGATGCTACCGTTAGAGTTCCGTATCATGACTGGAGTGAAGCTATCCTGGATGCTTTCGGAATAAACGGTGTAGATATGCGAGAGACACGATTGCACATTGAGTATAGACTGAGCAGTGGTGCTTGTTAGAATCTGTGCAGTGTCATCGAAGCACACGATGACCGCATTTGCCGTGGAATCGAGCACATCAAGTTCAAGATGGAACCTGTTGAAAGTTTTTTTTTTCAGATGTAAAAGTGTATAAAGGCGTTTGCCAACACACATAACTATAGAATACCAAAACCGAACCTTGCTTGGGGAAACATAACTGGGTTTTCACAACCAGCACACCACAGCTCCCCGTGATCACGCGATACACCTTTCATGCATTTTCCTCCTCCACACATAAGTCTGAACCACTCTTCGCTATTACGTATGCCTTTAATCACCTCACAACAATTGAACTCAGCATTCTGCATGGATTAGAAGAAACACATTTAATGTATGGATAATAATAATGCCGGGGGAAACAATCGAAATTATAGAAAGTGTTGATACCGTGTGTTTCTTATTTTCTCGACCATGGTGTAATATTTCTTCAAGAGTCGCCAAACTTTCTAAACAGTTAGCAACAGCAGTGGCTTTCTTCATGTTGGCAGGTGTCTTTCGATATCCAGTCACAGGTTGCATAATGAAAGGGAGGATGCTTGAATGTGGCAACTTTACACCTGATATTAGTTATGTTTATAATTCTAATTTTTCCTTTAATTCCATTAATTTAGAGTTAATGGAAGGAGATGAAGAGTTTTTCTTAAAATTCCTTTAATTCTATTCTTTAATTCCATTAATTCAGTTAATTCCATTAATTTCATTAATTAGTGCACACTGCATACTGAAAGAAACTGTAACGGTTGATAATAAAAAATAAACATACCGGTACATTTTCCCTGGACCTTGTTCACAATCAGCTCATAGAAACTCTGTTACTGAAAATGGATGACAGTTATGGGATCCGAAATGAATGGTTAAGTTGACTGCAAATAATAAATAAATAACTTGGATGAAATCTCTACATTACCCTCAAAGTGTCTTAAAGTTTGAAAGAAAAAGGGTCTAAAGCAAAGTACAGATTTCTTACATGTGGAATGATGAGATCTTCTTGCACATATAGAAGGTTTTCAACCGAAGTTGTACATATTTCTCAAAAATCGGGTGCAAGTTGTTGCTGGACAACACAGCATTCCTACTTATATCTCTTATTTTTTAAGAAGTCCCTAACGAAATGCACATTAATATTTTTAGGCATAATTAGCATCATTCTATATACATATCCCCTATATGCAGATAATATATATATACACGCACATATTTATATATGCATACCAAGGGAAAACCAAACTCATATAATCCATAGCCGGTTAGAGCCACCAATGAAACTGCAGATAATGGACTCATGAATCTGAAATCGTAAAAACCGAAACATTTACAACCAATTAAATTCTGAATGGTAAAAGATAGAATGTGTAACATGATTCAAAACTAACCGTGTGATATTACGCCAAAGTCCACTAAAACCAAGCACAATTTGAAGAGTTGAAGCAACAATAAGAGCTCCTTGAGTCCCTCTCATAATCCTCTCAAATTTCTATATAATCATCAACATGTGGGAGTGAATTGGATGTAATATTAAACGAAACATTATAAGTTTCATAAAAGGTTGATGTGTAAGTGTGTAGCCACCTCTTGAGGATCCACGATGTCGCTATATTGACCAGCCAAAATGATTGAAATAGTAGTAGGTACGAAAGTGTATGACCCCCCCCCCCCACGACAGCTGGCAACCGTGTCCCAAAATGTGTTTGTGTCAATGTGTTCAAACCAGCAACAAACAATAGCGTTTGAATCATCGTTGCTTTATCTTCCTAAAATAGACAAATAAACCAACCATGATATGAGTTGAGCGGGTTAGAAGGCATATAAAATGAGTCAAAACTAACCGTGTGTATTGTAGTCAAGCCAAATAGAGCAGGTCAGTTATATACAAATTTATGTCAGCCTGTCATATGAGTTGAGCGGGTTAGAAGGCATATAAAACTGTACTCGCATGCAGTTTTAATAAAGATACAACTAAAAAATTGAACCAAAAGCCGAATTCGCCCATTGTTGAAACAATATAGTTTTGCACTCATATAATCTATTTAAAAAGGCAGTAAAGAGAAAAAGACAAACCTTTCGGAAATAGTGCAAAGGATTTCCCACAGCCCTTCTTTACAGTTTCCACATTGGATGTCCATGCCGATTTCGAAACCGAAGAATGATTACCTGACCACAATAATATTAGATTGTTGCATTTCAGACGGCGGTGGTGGTGAGGTGGTCATATCCAGCGGTAGGTGGTACTAAATTTGTGACCAGTTAATATTAGATTATTTGTTTGTAACTAAATTCGTGACTAATTAAAAAATTTAAACGTGACCACAATAATATGAAGAATGATTTAATGTCTCTTTAGCGCCATAGTAATAAAAAAAAAACATGACCCCTTATCAGTAGGGTTGGGACCAATTAGCAGCGCTCCCGACTCTCGGCATTCCAGACTCTTTCTTTGAACCGGAATCCGCTTTAAAATTTGCACCGCACATCTCTCCTGAACTGTTCACTCTAGGCACCGCCTTCAGTTCATTCAGTGGATGCTGAAAGCTCCTTAACCCTCTAGATGTAGTGTGAGAAATATCCTGCAGTATGACCATTTGTATTGTAGTCAAGCCAAATAGAGCAGGTCAGTTATATACAAAGTTATGTCAGCATGTCATATGAGTTGAGCGGGTTAGAAGGCATATAAAACTAAAAAAATGAATCAAAAGCCGAATTCGCCCATTGTTGAAACAATATAGTTTTGCACTCATATAATCTATTTAAAAAGGCTGCAAAGAGAAAAAGACAAACCTTTCGAAAATGGTGCAAAGGATTTCCCACAGCCCTTCTTTACAGTTTCCACATTGGATGTCCATGCCGATTTCGAAACCGAAGAATGATTACCTGACCACAATAATATTAGATTGTTGCATTTCAGACGACGGTGGTGGTGAGGTGGTCATATCCAGCGGTAGGTGGTACTAAATTTGTGACCAGTTAAATTCTTTAATTAATTGACCAGTTAATATTAGATTATTTGTTTCTAACTAAATTTGTGACTAATTAAAAAATTTAAACATGACCACAATAATATGAAGAATGATTTAATGTCTCTTTAGCGCCATAGTAATAAAAAAAAAACCCATGACCCCTTATCAGTAGGGTTGGGACCAATTAGCAGCGCTCCCGACTCTCGGCATTCCAGAGTCTTTCCTTGAACCGGAATCCACTTTAAAATTTGCACCGCACATCTCTCCTGAACTGTCCACTCTAGGTAACGCCTTCAGTTCATTCAGTGGATGCTGAAAGCTCCTTAACCCTCCAGATGTAGTGAAGAAATATCCTGCAGTATGACCATTTGTATTGTAGTCAAGCCAAATAGAGCAGGTCAGTTATATACAAAGTTATGTCAGCATGTCATATGAGTTGAGCGGGTTAGAAGGCATATAAAACTAAAAAATTGAATCAAAAAGCCGAATTCGCCTATTGTTGAAACAATATAGTTTTGCACTCATATAATCTATTTAAAAAGGCTGCAAAGAGAAAAAGACAAACCTTTCGGAAATGGTGCAAAGGATTTCCCACAACCCTTCTTTACAGTTTCCACATTGGATGTCCATGCTGATTTCGAAACCGAAGAATGATTACCTGACCACAATATTGTGATCAGATTATATATAGATTTTAATCAATATTATTTTAAGTACTGCATTTAATCATCAGTCCCTCTCATAATCCTCTCAAATTTCTATATAATCATCAACATGTGGGAGTGAATTGGATGTAATATTAAACGAACCACTATAAGTTTCATAAAAGGTTGATGTGTAAGTGTGTAACCACCTCTTGAGGATCCACGATGTCGCTATATTGACCAGCCAAAATGATTGAAATAGTAGTAGGCACGAAAGTGTATGACCCCCCCCCCCCAAACGACAGCTGGCAACCGTGTCCCAAAATGTGTTTGTGTCAATGTGTTCAAACCAGCAACAAACAGTAGTCTTTGAATCATCGTTGCTTTTTCTTCCTAAAATAGACAAATAAACCAACCAACCCATGTATCTGAATTAAATAAACAAACAAAAAACTAAGAAAAAAAAGAATATGAGTTTTCAAAATTTAGCGGAAACTGGAAAGACTTACATTCCCACCACCCGTGGTACATATATAGCTGCTGCGCTGCCGTCATTGGCAGACTACGTGGATAGTTGGTTGTTGGAGGGTACACGCATAATACTCAACGTGGCACGTATATAGCTGTTGTCTTTGGGACGGAGCAAACAAGTGTGTTTAGGGCATGCATCAGTTATTATGTTGGATTAACGGCGATAAAGGCGATAAAAGTTCCTTTGTAGTCCAAAGATATACGGTAGGGCAAGTATTGTTTATTGCGTCCGATCTGATGTGGCCAAATTGTTAAACGTTTCTTTGTAAACGATGTTTCTGGTATGGTTCTTCATGCCACCGTTGCCATCCCCGACGATGAAAATCTTTAAACCTTCAGGTGTCGTAACCCTTGAAAGAGCGACATAAAGCTGGCCATGGCTAAACACAGGTCGGGGCAAATAGAGACCAACAACTTTTAATGATTGGCCTTGACTTTTATTAATGGTCATTGCATAGCATGGTTTCACTGGGAACTGGCGTCTTTTCATAATGAATGGCCATTTTGATTTCGTGGATGAAAGGGTTATCCTCGGTATTAATGCAGTATCTCCACGATTTGACCCAGTAAGTATCCTAGCTTTGATAACAAATTTCCCAAGGTCTATGATAATAAGACGGGTGCCATTACATAAGCCTTGCAAGGGGTTCACATTTCTTAAAAGCATGATAGGGAGGCCTTTTTTTAAATGCAAAGCGTGCGGTGGCATACCTAACAATGTCAAATAATTAAAGAATTTAACTGGTCACAATTTTTTTGTTTGTAACTAATATTTTAGTGCCGGGGGGGGGGGGGGTACCTGGGAATGTCAAAGAGTTCAGGAATTCAGACGGATAGAGTTGTTCCTGTTCTAATACATCCGTGGATGCGCGACATATCTCGTCAGAGCTCTTGTAGGTCTTTGTGGTCCGTTTCAATTGTGCAAACATGTAATCATTGATTTCGTCCGCGTCTATATTGCGTGGGGTTAGTATTGCTTTTTCACACAAAAAATCGTCATCGTCCTGCCTTTCTGTAAACGACGGGAAGACAGCGTTAACAATCGAGGCCACAGGAAGACCACAACTATCAACGATGAACCTGGTGGGTATCTCGATCCAGGTTGGCTCATCTTCACCTTCTTTGGCTTTTGAGGGAACGATTCCATCGCCGATTTCTAACAACCATTTGTTGAAACGTTGCCTATCCATGTCTATCACACCTGTTGAGGTGTATTCGTTGACACGCATACTACGGTGGAGAGTGAAGAGTTCACAACTTTTCCATAGGTACGATTTATTTATGCATGCCTGAACAACATCTTCTCTTTTTCCCTTTGGGATGACGGGAAGGATTTGCCTGAAATCACCACCAAGCAAGACAGGCATGCCACCAAACACACGTTCCCTGTTTGCGTAGGTACAAAACCCCAAGATATCTCTAAGTGTTTTATCAAGTGCTTCAAAGGCATATTTTTGCATCATTGGTGCTTCGTCCCAGATGATTAACCTTACCTCTTGTAAAAGGTGTGCCAATTGGGTATTTTGTTTTATAGCACACGTGCTATTGTGAAGTAATTCTAAAGGGATAGCGAAGCGGCTATGAGCTGTCCGACCACCGGGTAATAGAAGGGACGCGATACCTGACGTGTGGGGTTAGGTAAAGTGAGTAAAAATGGAGTTGCGTACGCAACCACATACATTATGTAGCACGAGAATAATTATACAACATTACAAAAAAAAAAAAAAAAATTTACCTGAAGATGCAACCGCAAGGGCAATCAGGCCCATCGATCTTAAGCGTGACAGGATGGCTCTGTACAGGAAAGTCTTGCCTGTCCCACCCGGACCATACACGAAATAAAACCCTCCTTTTCGGGTGGTAACAGAATCAATGACTGTGTCGTATATGACCGTTTGTTCCGTGTTGAGTGATGCATATAATTGATCGTGTTCGTCCGTCAACTTTTTTTTATTGTAACTCAACTCTTCCCTGATTAGACGATTATCCATCTTATCGAGGAGCGACGTATCTGGTTGTGGCATATCTGTGAAATCAACCAACGATTTTCCATTTTTCTCCAATAGTTCATTTAGTTCAATCAGGCAGTAGTTCTTAAGCTGGTCGTCCGATAAATGTAATCCCGGAAACATGAAGAGCCTACGTTTCATGTACAAAATATCATCAGATAGTATCTCCCAATTCTGTGCCCACAGTTGTGCCGGGCGGTTCACTTCGCAAAACAACAACATGGTAACAAACAATTCCCGTAGCTGGGATCCGGACGCCCATAATTTAGCCTCTGAAAGAGCATCATTCCACTCCTTGTCATCATTAAGCAAGCCGTACGCATAGCAGGCTTCTTTGAACGTTTCATACACGACTCCGTCGACCGTTTTTATTTCTTCGAAACTTCGGGGGCCTCTCACAATTCCCAACAACATCCTTAAATAATACTTTGGCCCAGCTGCTGGATTGCAATACACAATCCGCCCAATGGCTGTCCGCTCCAACCACGTTTTCCATACCTTATTATCCTCTTGCCACACATACTTTGTTGGTATCTCGGCGTACGTAAACTTTCTTGCCGCTGCATCTCTGCTGTTCAGCGCAAACCATTGGGTGAACATTGTGTCTCGTATCCCGTCCCGGTTTAACAGGGCTGGCAAGCTGTCCGAATCACGTAACGTGAGTAGATGTTGGTTAGGTGTATGGAACGTTAGCTTCATGAAGGATGGGAATGAGTAATGTATAGGAAATGCAAGCATTCTCCACACAGTTTCACACGATGATAAGTACCGGCAATCCAAATAGTTTTTAATCTCATCAACCTTAACAATCTGTTGTGCACGCCTTTCACCATCATTGCCAATGTTTTCCTGAACAACCATTGTAGCCCTGTCTGGCCCCTTTTTTAAGTATTTAAACAGGTATTTTATTGCCCGGGACTGGTTGCACCATTCAACATTGATGTGCGATTCGTACTTTAAGAGTAGATAACGGTTGTATGGGACGACAAACCGGTTGTCAAGCTTCGTTTTGCCCTTCATAAAGAAAATCTTGGTATCTCGGCGTCGATAAACCGGGTAACCGTCTTCGTCAATTGTCGTTTCTTGATAAAATGGTTTCGGGAAGTGTTTCATGCATTTTCCATCTGTTGTACATGGAGCACTGCGCGCATCATTCCCACATGGACCATGCAACATGTAATCTGTTACAGCCTTATAGCCGGATGGATCGTCAATTTTCGATGGGATCTCGGCCGAAATCAAATCATCTATACCAGCAGGCGTGCGAGACGCGGCAGAATGTTCAAGCCACAATAAAAGGTGCGCGTGCGGTAGGCCTCGTTTTTGAAACTCAATTGTGTAAACAACTGTATATAACCAGGGGACAAAGTTTCAAGACAAAGAGGGAAAAAAGGGAAAATTAGAAAGCTAAAAAAGGTTAGTATTGGTGGGAGAATTGATAGCAAAAGAAAGAGGCGAGGCATTACAAACTTTACCTGCTTTACAGTTGCCAAAGATTTGTTTCTTCATAATATCTTCAATCAAGAAGGTTAGCTTTAGCTTAAAAACGCGTGATACAACATCTGCACGGTCATGAGACTTCTGTCCTGATATGAGTGATACCATGTCTTCGATTTCAGGCCATTTTGGGTTAGCTGTAAATGTTACAAACAGGTCGGGGTTCCCAAAAGCACGGCACAAAGCCATGGCGTCTTGGTAATTTTGGATCATATATCTTGGACTGCCCGTAAAGGTTGCCGGCAAAACTATACGTTGTCCGATAGCCTCAGCATTTGTATCCCCACGCGTCACAGCGTCACAAACATTATGATAGAGTTCAACGCGCAGATCATTTTGGTTATTCCTCATCCAGCGCAACCTTTGTTTCTCGATGGCCGCGTATGAGTCAACCAAATATTGTTGGAATAAACGACCGCCTCTTAACAGGGTGGTGCCTTCATTGTTGCGATAATGGATTCTGTAGCAGTAGTATTCCCGCATCGTGACACATTGTCGTTTAGTCGCCCGACGTCCGGTGTTGTCATGGTAGCGTATTCTCTCGTGGAACCCGGTCTCTCCGTACGGAAACAACAACGGATACTGCAAAGGCATGTAAAGCTGATGTAATTCTGATATCCGTTGAAGCGCGCCGTGCTTTGTACTGACGATAACATCACGTGGCTCGGTGTTTTCCCCAAAGTCGTTTGTGATAAGAACAGCAACTTCAGACACATTAGGGCGATTGTAGTGTGGATTGTTTATTATTTGGCCTAGCAAGCGTAGCTGACAATTGTTGCTTTCATTCTGAGTGCACCAGTCGCGCGCCATTCGGAAGGCGTTAGCCAAAGAACTGTGGTTGTCTAACATTCTGATGAGGGACGCAACAATTGCTTCATCACATGTGTTGTGACAATGGGTCTGGCCAAACAAAGCAGCTATACGGTTTTTGACTTCGTTTTGCGTGTCGTAGAAATATAGTTGAGCATATCTGGGTTGTTCACCTTCAACTGGAAACATGGTTCCTATTCGGTGGTAGTTCTGACCACTTATTCGGAAGGTGTATAGGCTTCGACCACTGTTTATAGCATGATCAATCTTTCCCCCAAATGATGTGAAACAGAACATGCTATTGTACACTCTAATATGTTCTCTGAATTTAACTGTATCCGGGTCGTTACAATCAAGTAATGATCTTAATGGTTCAGGAGCATCAAGAAGGCGAGGAAGCAAAACCTTGCCATCCTGGTAGCACAAAGAGAAAGTCGTCCCATCAGACGACTTTGTATTTTTATTCCTCTCTTCATACCACATGATCGCTGCACAATTATGGCATGTGAAGGTTGGACGGCCAAGGCTTTGGTACTTAACATGCGCACCTAGAATATCTGTAGCAGGTAAACTTAGTACAACGTACGGATTGAGAGCAGCGTATCAAACAGCAGAGTAAAGTCAGATGCAAAAGGGAACAAAACGTGCATGGTAAGGAAATAGGGTTGGACAATACCTGTTGATGCAAACACTGCCATACGTGGGGTGCGAATACGAACACCTGGTAACATAATAAAATATGGCAATGTTATTCCTATGCTGGATGATAGACGGGTAAAAGCATAGTCGGGTACAGGGTAGGGATGTAGCTTTACCTTCTGTTTTTTTAGGGAGAGAAGGACGGAGACGCGATGGGCCCGCTACATTCTGATGAGAATTCTGTGGTGTGCAGGAAATATTGTCTGGGGAAAACGTAATAGTTACGGAAATGATAAAAGGATAGTAGTAAACATTGTAGATAACGGTGTAGACCTTGGGCAGATACGGAGGGAGAATATGTTGTTGGTGGACATAAACCAGGCCGCATCTGCACTGCATCGCTCCGCATGATGTTTTTACCTGTAACATATGTTAAGAGAACAACTATTATGTAGGGCTCGTAGTGGGATGAGGGATAATGTAAGTGTGCAACCCAAAAAGTATGAATAGGCGTACTGCGTCCCAGAGGGACGTTGATGAGGAAATATGGGGACGACCTTTTATTGATTCTCCTGTGCCCACTCTAGTGGTAGGACCAGTGGCCACTGTAACAGCTGGCGGTTGTATTTGAGTGTCACCTGTAACAGACACAGAATATGCAGTTAGAGTAAACACAACATAGTAGGCAGAGAACGTATAAATAACTAACTATGAAAGTAAATTCCAATACATGCTTTTTTCTATCTATTAAAGGTCTTGATTTCAAACAAAAAGATACGTCAGTTGGGATAAATACCTTCTTTTTGGATTTGTCGGCACGAACCCTGTCCACAAGCTCTTGTAGAGTACCAACACAGACCACATCCTCGGTGACTGGAGCGCTAGTATCTCCAATAGCAACACAACTGGGAAGTATAGTTTCATATTCAGCCAGAGCAATAAATGTATAAAAACAGATAACTAACGTGTGTGTGACAAAGGTTGTACCAGTACCTAACAGACGACTTAAAAGTTTGCAGTGCGGGTACCTCGGCGGAGTCAATGAGCATAGTTGACGATGAACTGGACAAACCAAGGACGCCTGCATTGTGTTAAGTTAGGTAAAGAGTTTTTAAGTAGTACGAATAATAATTCACGTGTCGAAAAACAAACGTACCCAGGTAAAACTTTGCACTCATGGAAGTCAGGATTAGAGAATAGACAGCCGGGTTTTCGTCCTTTTTCTTAATCATAGCATCACCCAGATGGCCCCACAGCGTCACTCTAACTCGGCGATTGCTGTGAGAATAAAAAAAAAGTCTAAAAATTTAAAGACTTAAGTTAGGGGAAAAGAAAGACCAAACGGACAATAAGGATGAGGCACCTACCGTTCGTTGGTTAGGTTAAACTCAACCGCGCGAGCACCCGATGATTTCACAGACGGCGGCCCCACCTCAGTAACATATCCGATAACATCTGAAGTGCAACGGAAATTAGACTGAATTTAGAAACGTGTCTAATAGGCAAACCGAGTCAAATTTGAGCCAAATTCAACTGAAAAACTAATTTATTCGGGTCAGTTATTTGATCGAACCAGTTAACTGGTTTCCTCACTGGTTTTATAAAAAAAATTGTAATACGGGTCAAGTTCGATGCTCCTTTATTGGTTATATAAAAAAAACTTAAACAATATCCTATTTTAGGGGAGTAGAGATGGCTTTCAAATTTCAATATCTCCGTCATGTCTATCTCTACCTAAAATCCAGTCAAAGTCAAAAACCCCACTCACTAATTCTTGATCATTGCCTTTTGGGTTTACCCACAAACAACAGAGGATTTAAAGTGTGTTATAAAAGATATTTTTTTTCATTATTTGATATATAAAACCAACTATTTAATTAGGTTTTAAAAATAAATTATTTAATTATTTAATATATAAATCACATTTTTCAACCCGTGTAATACACGGGGTTCTAACCTAGTTTTTTTATATAAGAAAAGCAAACAACCGTAACAATCACGCAAATATGCAATGCAAGAAACATCTAGAAATTACTGCTACAATAACTTAATAAGTATGTTCATTTTTTTTCTTAATCTATGTCTTCACTTTTTCTTGGTATAAAGGTAAGATGTGGCACATATGTTAATGATAAAGAGTTTACGAACAGATAATGCCCAATACGTGCAAGAAGGCAAATCTCAGGATTTAAAAACCTATGGCAAATAATTCATGCTGATACTCATCAATGACAGTTGGCAACTGCTTAAAATAAACTGCTAGTTGTTTCAAAGTACATTCAAGACTTATATGCATACATCAATTATCAAGCATTCCATTACTACAAAGGTAAAGGGAGCATCAAATATTCAAATGGTTAATATCCAGTACTTCATCATCAATCATTCATGATAATTTCCAAAAGAACCACAAGTGGCAAATTTCGACATAAGCAAATAGTTAGTGATTCAAGATCAGCTGCAGTACCTAACTTTGGCTTTATCAAACTACCTTTCCATCAATCAACATGCAACAACTCACCTCACTCACATAAATAAACCGATTCATGGCTTTATCAAACTACCTTTCCATCAAGCAACATGCAACAACTCACTTCATTCACATAAATAAACCGATTCAGCATTAACTGTCCCAATATGTACCCAAACATTTGAGTCCTAGTAACCTAAATCTCAAAACTGTATAACCAGATCTACACATTCATGCATTTAGAAAGCAGTAGGTCCAATTCAAATGTCAAATGTCAAATTACAAAATCAAATCTAGTTAAACCATAGCATCACCAACAAACTAAGTTATTCAACCTAAATTAACTAAATCAACTGCTTACACCTTCAAATTCTCACCAATCAACAACATAAATGATAAAACATAAGAAAAGCAAACAACCGTAACACCAGCATGAGGAGCGTAAACATACCTACAAAATACTTGCCCTCTGTTGGTTCGAGGTCCTCAAACGCCGTAAGTAAGAACGGGTAGCGCGTAAATGAACCACTGGTATCGTCAACCCTCTTAACAGTCGTGGAGCCATTCAACCCGATAACAAAGGGGCTGTCTTTTAGAATCCGGTATTGATCGGTGCGCTGGACTGTAAAACCCTTGAGTAAATATATCCCGCCCTCTTTGAGCTTGTCAAAGAAGTAGTGTGCAATGTTATTCCGGGCGGTACAATGCATCACACCTCCCTATGCAAACCAAACAGCAGACTTTCAGTAACGATGAAACTCGTAAAAGGGAAAGGGTGTGGGGGTTAAAAGGGTGAGAGTTACCTTTATATCACTGACGACATAGTCGGTGCTCATGTAGCGTCCGTTGACACTTGTGTCGTCCCACTTTCTGCAAACCATAACCGTGATGGGGCCGGTACTCCCTTCACGGAGGTCAGCAAGGACCATTTGGTTGCCAACACCAATTCCCGATGTATTCACACTAAGAGAGCTAGCCATGATAATAGAGTAGCAAGTCTGAATATGGAACTACAACAATAAGGAAGGTGGAGCTCATATAATAGAATGTCAGACCATTCACCTTCCCAGGAAGAAGCCAGTGACTAATCAATGCAATTAAAGACGACCATAAATTGTGGAGGTATGTAAACAGCCTCATTAAATGATCATGCAATTGTGATATGTAAATATCCATAACTAAAACCCTAAAATCTTACTAATTAAATAGCCTCATTAATCAATACGCCAGAACTTCGGCCATAGTTGTATGGTTGTATAATTAAACCAGTATCAGTAGAAAACCTATTCTTGAAAATTCTCACAAAACACAAAACTAAATAGTTATCAACATTCAAACCAGGATTGGATTAGGAACTTTGATAGGGATTAAATTGAATATTGATATACAAAAAAAAAGCCTCCGTCATGAACAACAAATAAAAAAAAAACATAAAGCAGAATCGTAAAACAGCAAATTAGAATAACCAAAAATGGAATGTAAAGGCAATTATTGAAAAACAGAAAATTAGATTAACTAAAAATGAAACGTAAATCTAACTCGATTCTATGATCATCAAAAAGGAAGAGCAATACCACAAACCCTAAATTCATAGCAATTTCAATTAGGAGAAGAACTTTAGAGGAGAAAAGGCTACTTCGAACCTGGCGACCAGGTTCTATAATCACCCCTGAGATCTGGCCAGTTTCGCGACTTCCGTTTGAAGAATTCTTTATCCACATCAGGATCCAAAAGGTTTGAAATCTTTTGCGAGACTTCTAACAGCAGGGGTGCATAAAGCTTCACCTTTTTGACTCTTTTTAACCCATGCCTTGTCGTCGGAATCAGATGTTTCGGAACCTAGTGATGACTCAGCACCGTCGTGTGCAAGTGATGAATCATCGACTGATAATTTCAACAGAGTTTCACCAACCTGGGACAATCCAAAATGTTACATACTTTTAAGACAGAATATATAAAAAAAAAAACAAAAAAAAAACTAATAAAAAAGTTACTACTTAAAGTATTAAGTACCTTTATCATGTCACCAGGAATATGCAACACTTTAGCAACTTTTTCGTTATATCGGCTTGTTATTTCTATGGTTGCTCTATCGCTTTGAACTTCACAAAGACGTTGATATTCTTCAACTTGATCCCCCTAACAGGATATATTCATTTCCGATAAACCCAACTTAATCATGCAATCAAAGAACCATTTGTCGTCTTAACATCGATGTGAGGACGATTTGTCTCTCAAATCTCTAAATAACTCACCTCTTGAACAAACCACTTGAGAAGTTCACACTATGCAATACCTTCACCAGTTTGTGCTAAAGGTATGTCAACAATGCCATTGACCGGTTGACTTTCTAGTGCATTAGTTGAAAAGTAATGCCCCTTTATAGTATACAGATTGTTCAACTACATAAAAAAATCACATAAATTCAAGTTAACAAAATAATTTGTGCTCAAGAGCCAATATCGGTCCAGATGAAGCTTATTTTTTTGATCCAGACCAACAATGGCCCTGCACAAAACCTATTCTATCATCCAGACCAATACTAATCCTAACGCTAGCGTCACTTGTAACATTCGGCCTCTCGTACCACCATTATTGTATGCTTTGCACCCGATGGGTTGCTCATCCAGGTGAAAAGCGATAAATTCATACATCATTATGACCTTTAGCAGCGGCAACATATTATGTATGTGTCAAATGACAAAATTACTTTTAAGAATCTATATATAATAAACCGCCAGACTTGCACATATTATTTAAAAACAATGCTTAATAATAATAAACCACCAGACTTGCACATGTGCCTTTATTCATGATTCTTGTAGCACTATGGTGATTTGGTATCTAAGCTATGAATGTCTTAAAGAGTCATTTGGTAGACTATGTAAGTGAAAACCTAAGCTAGTTAGACTTCAATGTGAAATTACAAAAAAGCCTTTTCCATGTTCAAAACCCTAATTAACAGGAATAAGGTGGATGGAGGCTGACTTATGATTTTGTTCCTGCAATTCCATCACAATCTCAATTTCAATTCACCAATTAACCAAATCAATCAAGTCCTGCATATGCGTATAAACAACACAAATACTTACAGTGGAGCGAGAGATTTGAGAGACGCCATGGACGCTTGCTTAACCATGGGGGATTCATCGGCGAGAGAGGAGACCAAAACCTGGATCGCGTCTGCAAAATCGGGGAGAAAAATAATATTAATTGGAGGATGAAATTGAGAAGGTTAATGGAGGAATTAGGGGAATACCGGGAGCAGGAATGGAGTTTCCAGAACCTGAATTGAATGATCCAAAACCATCAAAAAGGGTATGAAAAAATCTCTCTTCTTCAGGTTAAAAAAAGTTCACAAATACACTAAAAAGGACACTAAATTTTGAGTAAAAATACCCAAAAAAACAAACACCTTACACATACATAGACATATCATCAATGAATCAATCGATCAAGAAACAACACCAAGTGAAGAGAAAACAAACTGGGACCTGTAAAAACTGTCTGGCGGTATCAGCAGGCTGATCAACAACAATTTCAAGAAACGAAGAGACCATAATCTGCTGATCGGTCGCTGAAACAACCCCACCACCGTCCATCTTCGATTGTTGTTCGGCAATGAATGAAACCCAGATAATGGAGATTCGATTGGAATGGATGTACGATGATGATTTTTTTGTTTTTGAAGAGAAAAGAATTGGGGGTTGTTGATAATCGGAACAGAGGTTACTGGAGGATCCCCAAGTGTGAGACTGGATTTGGATGTGTTTGTATATAATCTGCTGATCGGTCGCTGAAACAACCCCACCACCGTCCATCTTCGATTGTTGTTCGGCAATGAATGAAACCCAGATAATGGAGATTCGATTGGAATGGATGTACGATGATGATTTTTTTGTTTTTGAAGAGAAAAGAATTGGGGGTTGTTGATAATCGAAACAGAGGTTACTGGAGGATCCCCAAGTGTGAGACTGGATTTGGATGTGTTTGTATCATCGATGGAGACGGAATTATGATTTTGGAAAATATTATTTTAATCAATATTGTTTTAAGTGCTGCATTTATAACATCATAAATTTTGGTTTTAAAACAGAACATGTAACTAAATTTTAGATTATATATAGATTATATTACATGTTTCTTTTAAATAGAATTTTTTTTATTAAAAACCATTTTAAATTCAGATTTTTTAACAAAACAAATTTTTTTTTGCGAGCCGGTTTTTTAACGTCGTTTTTACGCCCGGCTTTTTCACGCGCCGTTTTGCACGCCGTTTTTACGTTGGCTTTTCCACGCGTCGTTTTTTTAACGGACCGTTTTTTACGTCCCGTTTTTTTACACGGCGTTTTTATGCCCCGTATTCACGCCCCTCGTTTAGGCACCGTTTTATCACACGGTTTTTACATTTTACGTTAAAAAGTCTTTACATAAAAGTTTACGTTTTTTACGCGCCGTTTTACACGTCGTTTTTTACGCTCCGTTTTTTCGCCCCGTTTTTACGCGTCGTTTTACGCCCCGTATGCACGCCTCGTATTTACGCGTCGTTTTATCACCCGGTTTTTTTACGAGCCGTTTTTTACGCGCCGTTTTCTACACCCCTTTTCTTACGTGCTGTTTTTTACGCCCCGTATTTATGCGTCGTTTTTTTACACACACGTTTTTAAACTTTGTTTTTACGAAAACTTTTTTTACGGTTTTAGACGTTTTTTTACAAAAAGACCTTTTTACAAATTTTTTTTACAAAAACTTTTTAACAAAGAACAAAAATTTATACGAAAACTTTTTTACGGTTTTAACCATTTTTTTTACAAAAACTATTTTTGACACACATGTTTTTTAAACTTTTTTACGTTTTTTATGAAAACGTTTTTTACGGTTTTAAACTTTTTTTTTACAAAAACTTTTTTACCAAAATTTTTTTACAATTTTTTTTTTATAAAAACTATTTTTACAAAAGACAAAAGAGGAGAGAGATGATTTGATGGTTTTAACTTTAAAAAGAGACATTAAAGAGGAGAGACATATGATTTGATTGTTTTAATTAAATGACTATATTACCCTTTGGGGTGTCATTATTTGATTGGTGGAGAGTGGTTCTCGTGGTTCTTACAACTGGGGGTGGTTCTTATTTTAGCGCTCATAGGACAAAGATCCGTTAGGAATCTCCCCTTATTGCGAGAACCGCGAGAACCAATGTGAACACAACAAAAAATGCTTAAAAATAGCTAAAAACACACAAAATTTTTTTTTTTTATATTTTTTATGTTAAAATCGCTACTTTTAGTAGCAAAAAAAAATTTTTTTTTTAAAAGTTTTTTTATTGGCTATTAAAACTAGCGATTTTAACATAAAAAATATTTTTTAAAAAAAATTGATTTTTTTAGATTTTTTAAGGTTTTTTTGGGGGTTTAGTTTTTAGCATTTTAGCTTAGGGCTGGGGGGGGGGGGGGGGGTTTAGGTTTTTGGGGGCTGGGGGGAGTTAGGTTTTTTGGGGGTTTTAGTTTTTAGCATTTAGCTTGGGGGTGGGGGGGGGGGGGGGGGGTTTAGGTTTTTTTTTTTTTTTTTTTTTAGGGGGGGGGGGGGGGGGTTAGGTTGTATTTGTTTTTTTTAGCTATTTTAGGTTGTGTTCACATTGGTTCTCGCGGTTCTCGCAATAAAGGTGGTTCTCGCATGAACCTTACCCTATATATATATATATATATGGGAAGGTTAACGTACATTACGGCTTAACATACATCACGTACGACAGGTAATTACGCACGTTCATTTTAAAATCACGCACGTTATAATTCAAAAATCCAAAATCACGCATGTTGAAACACAATAATCACGCATATTGAAAACATTAATCACGCATGTTATAGAACAAATCACGCACGTTGTTGTACGTGAAGTACGTTAAGCCGTAATGTATGATATATTTTTTCTATATATATATATATATATATATATATATAAACCTTTTGGACCCTTTGAAAATTTGGGCCTCGAGTGACGATACGGGTTAACCGGCCTAAGAGGCTGTCCACTGCTTTTAACGGATTATAACCCATAACTGCTATTTTGGATACATTCAAACCAAAATCGACCAATTGAAAACTTTGTACCATTAAAAAAATACAGCGGATTACAAAAGAATACGCACTTCATTAAAAACATGTCTTAATTCAAGTACAGTAGCTTTTATTGTTTAGTTCTTCATGATGAGTCATTACTCTTATACATTAAAAAATGAATTAAAATATATTCTAAGATTGCAGTCGGTCACAAAGCTACAGAATATAAACATTAAACAAACATTAAAAGATGAATTAAAATAAATGCTAAGATTGCAGTCGATCACAAAGCTACAAAATATAAACATTAAACAAAATATAAACAATAAATTAAGGTGTAAAGTGGTTGTAATTGTTGGAATTTGAGTAACAAAATGGAACAGAAACTTGAACTTGGTGAATCCCTTTCTCTGCTTTTAACTACCTATGTATACATAGAATCAAATTATGACATATTACACATGTAAAACTGAACACAAACTTTGAATTTGGTGAATCAACTTTGTCCACTTTTAGAAAATACGGAGTGGGGGCTTGAAAAGGGGGCGTTGTGTGAGATATGGACGTCACATCAGTACGCGTCAGAATAGTGGCGTGGTTAATAAACGGGAGGACTGAAACGGGGCGTGAAAGGGTGACGTTATTCAACACGTGACACACACTTTTTATAACAAACCATAAAAAAACTCTATTGAATTTAAAACTATAACAAATAACATTAATAAAAAAAAGATTACCATAATTTAAAAAAAAAACGAAATAAAAAAAACCGAAACTAATAAATAAAATAAAAAAAGAAACTAATATGATATTTGTCCATTATTTTTTTCTTCCCTTTCTCGTATATTTCTCCTTCTTCCGGTCAAAGGTGATCGGTTTACAAAAGTCACGGTTCAAAACAAACACAATACCATTCACGGGATAGGTTAGCCTTCAAGTTCATGTCATCCACCTCTTCACACACTCCAAAGCATTAACATGATGTGCATACTAGAATTGAGTTATAGTATCGTAAGTCAAGCATTCTCATCAAAACATTACTTTACATTAAACAAACCTTAGACATATACTAAGTCGAACATTCTTTTGTCTAGTTATACAATCAATTACTTCACAAGCCACAAAGGCACTGTCCTCTTAACATGATCTTATAAACACATATTCCATTCATCCCTGTAACCAGGGGTATAATAGATTTTGACATTGTATTGACTTAGAGAAAGGTTATGCATTAATCTTTTCTTTTAACGTTACTTTTACATTGTGTTCTAGAGTTTACGAATGGAAGGAAAGGAAAAGAAACAAAAAGAAAGTAAAATTATTTTGTGTTCCAGAGTTTTATTTAAGGACGGAAAAGAAAGGAAAATAAAACATGTCGTATTCCCGAGTTTCATTTAAGGAAGCAAATGAAAGGAAAACTAGGCTAATTTTTTTAGTTTTTTTATCCTTCCGATTTGGGAAGGAAATTGTGGAAAGACACTTTTTTTTCCTTTCTCGTCCTTTCCTTTCTCACTTTTACTTTCTTTTCTTTTCCCACGTTAAGTTAACTCGGATACAGAGGTGAGCAAATTAACCACTATAACCGATGCCAAGCCATAACCAACATAATTGATCCGATAACCGACATAACTAATGGTTATGGTTATGAAACCTTGTTTAACCGACCAATCGGTTATTGTTACGATTATGAATCTTTAGTTAACCGATATAACCGAAACCGAACCGAACTTGTAATGTTAAGTTTATATATGGATTTATGTTTTACATTAACCATATAGAAGTTTTTTATTAAGATCAAACTATGTTGGTAACAGAATAATCTTGATGTGGATCCCTTTTATATTGATGAAAAATTGAGGTGTTATGGTCGTATTTTTTTTTTTTGGGTTGAAAATTACCTTATTAAAGATAATCCCTCATCGGTAGTTTAACCAAAAAGTATAGTCTTGGATATCGTATAAAAACACCCAAGTTAAGTCCAAACCATGCACACCTCTATTTATTTCAAAGCTTGATTGGTTAAATAACCGAAATTAATCAAAACTGAACCATAACCGGCTTCATAACCGATTAGCCCAATTAGCCACAATTAAGGAAATTCCATAACCAAAGCTAGTGGTTATGGTTATGGTTATGGTTAATGGTAAAAACCAAAACAAACCAACTGGTGCACACCCCTAATTACATATGTCATATTTGCAATTCAATCAATGAAACATTAAATTTTGACAATCATCTGAAAGCCAAAAACTGTTTTCTTAAAAACCATTCATTTCATAAAAAAAAAAAAAAAAAAAAAAAAAAAAAAAAAACACATCACCCCAAAACAATCTGAAAAGAGGTCTAGAAACTCACCTAAGGGAATAACCATGAATGATACGAACTTGTTGGTTTGACCTTTGCAGAGTACCAACTAAGTCAAATTTGGTTAAATATTATGTAAATCACTAAGATCTAACTATGAACAATCACAACAGGAGATACAGTGACAAAACGACGACCAAAACTTTTATTATTTAACAGACCTTAAAAATCACCCACCAAACCCTAGAACTTTTGTAAGATATTGAAGATAACAAGACAGTATAGATCAACTGATGAACTATTAGTTAATCAATAACAAGAATAACAAAGATACATGATCAACAAGATGAACAACAAACAATAACAAACCCTAACATAACTCAGTGAGAGTGAAGATATGAATGTGGTGTTAAACACACCCAGATGAAGATCAAGAGTTAATCAAGAACATCCGAAGTGAAGCCGGTTTCGAACCGGTAGTTGTTATTTCGTTTGTTTATAGTTATTGGGTCAAAAAAATTAATTGCTTACTGGTTATGATGAATTTGGGCCTGAGGCCATGTAGTTAATGGGTCGAACAAGTGTCTATAGTCCAGTAGGGTTGTTTGTATTTTGGGCTTTTTGTTGAAACGGCGTGAGTGTAAGGGGATATAACTGTTTTGCAGTTATGAGACACAACTGTTCTATGACCGACGTATCCTTCAAGCCGCACCCCTTCAACACTTATAAATAGGGTTTCAACAATCAAGTTTCTGTACTGGAAGTTTCTGTTAATTCAAGTTATGTTTAGTCAAGATTGTGCATCATTATTTCGGTTAGTTTATTCGATTTCTGTTTTACGATTTAATCATGTATTGGTGCGAGATATGTAGTGAATACGTAGTCTCTTGTTATCATGTGTCTACTCCGAAATCTTGGACCTAGGTAGCCTGTGGTAATGATACCAACATTGGTATCAGAGCCAATGGTTCTACCAAGATCAAAGAGGAGAAGGATGATGGGTTTGGAGATTGTATGAGGGTGAACAAGGGTAAATCGGTTGGTGCCGATTCTCGCGACACCGGGTTGAACAAGGGAAGATGCGGCCAGGGCAGCGTAAGGAAGGGCAAGTACGCGCAGGGGAAGCATTCCACTCATTCATGGAAGTCGCTAATTAACAAGTTCCCCACGAAGACGATTCCGAAAGATTTCTTCAAGACCGAGGAAACCAGGAATTCGATGTTTTAAGTGCAAGGAATTCGGTCATATTGCATCCATATGCCCGAGTAAGTTCGTTAGTTTGACTCCGTTGCCTATAGAAAGTGATTATATTATTAGCGATACTTACGGAGGGGATTGGGATTCGATCTGGGTGGTTGATCCTAATTACAAGATGCATATGACCGGTAACAAGAGATTGTTTAAGTATTTCATAAGACATTTCGGTTTGATTATGGATGAAAAGATAAAAGATTATCCGTTTATTCACGGTGTTGGAGAAGTAAAAGTCCCGGTGGACGGTGTCATAGCCCCTGACCCCACCCCGGGAGCGGGAGCCACGAACTAGCCTGATGGTATCGGTGTTTATTAATTTGGCAGCGGAAATTTTTATCAGGACCGCAGTTAGGAAATATTTTGATCAGAGTTAAACACCAAAATGTTTAAAGTAGATAGATAGAACAAAATCCAAGTTTTGTTGATAATACATTTATAATGACAAGTGGGACAAAACCCGATTTTCATTTGTAATATATTTATAGGGATTAACCCTACTTATTGAAAACAATTCTCCTTTTTAATTAGGTAACTTTTATGGCCACTTTTCTAAGCATTCAGTGCTCTCCAGCTGGCTTCTATTGGCTTCACACTAAGTTACCTGAAACACGTGTTTAAAAGATTTTATCAGCAAGAAATACTGGTGAGTGAATCCCAGTTTAATCAAAATAGGTTTTATCATTTCACAGTATTGAGAGCGATTACAATGTTTATATCTACACAATTACTCATTCAGTACTGTCAATCCATGACTGGTGGGTCATATTACTCATTGGCTATCTCGTTGTCCAATGGTAACGTGTTCCACATTTTGTATACAAAACCCCAGCATACCGGCAGTAATTGAAGAATTACAAAGACTCAATCACTGCTAATCACATTGTAAATTATTTAAGGTTCTGTAAAAACAATTTGTAAAAAGGTTCACAAAAAGGAGATTACTCACATTGATATCTTAGGTAATTTCCTGTGGCTTCCTGGTTATAATCTATAAATTTAAATAATGCACACGCGTTAGTATAATAACCCAATTTTACATTAGTTATACCTTCCCCGAGACAGAACTCCAACGACTACGTCGGGCAGAGCCTCAACAGCCGTTACGGAGCACTAGATCAATCGGGCAGCGTATCTAATACGTAACCGGGGGTTAAAATACTTACAACGAGGCAGAGTTTCGCTATTTTAGTGGGTATAATACTCGACCAGAATTTCTATTAATTTATAAATTGAGAGAGAAGTTTTATTTTTGAATGATTCTCAACTGAAGCTTGATCGTCTCATTTATAGGTTGAAACAGGGGATTTTTGCGCCCCGCGACAGATGAGGGTCAGGTCTTCGCGGCCCGCGAGAGACTACGTGTCTCGTATAGGGTTGCTGAGTCACGAACTAGCTTTGCCGGGTGTCACGCCACGTGGCACGATGTGGTGCGGCCTAATGGCCAGCTGTCGCGGCCCGCGATAGCTACTGCTGTTTCCGTCGCTCCCCGCGAGCGAGTAGGGAATTTTGTTTTCTTTGATTTTTATTAAAATAAGGGTATTTCGGGCCTATTTTTCGTATACGGGGTGTATTTAGGAGCGTTTAGTGGTGTCCAAAATATTTTAAGGAGGGTTGTTATATCTTGGGTGTAACTCCTGAACTGTTTAATAAAATATATAATGCACTCGCATATGTATAGTAACCCAATTCAACTTTATCAATATGTCACGAGACAGAACCCCAACGTGCTTAGTCGGGCAGAGCCTTGACATGCGTTGGTGGGTCCTAAATCAACCAGACAGGGTATTGACTCAGTGATCAGGGGTTACAATACTTAAAACGAGGCAGGGCCTTTAGAGTATAATAAGTAAAAAGTTAATATATATATATATGTATATATATATATATATATTGATAAAGAAAGAGCGTATGCGTGAGAAAGCAAGGAGGTGAGCAGGAAAGAATGAACAAATGTATGGTCTATTTATATTGAATTTCCATGTGTCACACCCCTATTTTCCACGTGTCACCGGTGGGCCCGGTGGGGAGTATAGTGACGTAGTTGATATCATCATAGTCAAACAACACAATATTTAAATGCACAGCGGAAGCAAAAGATAAACATATTACAAACCGATATAAAGTAATATCAAGTATTACAAACGGAATGTAAAGGATCCACAGGCGGATCGAAAATAAAATGAAACATTTGTTCAACAGACTTTAGGCGCCTAGAACTTGCAAGATTCCTTATAAACGCCCTGAGCTTCCAGCCAATTACGATCAGTACTTGTCACTTAACCCTTTTGGAAAATACGTCAGTTTTCACTGGTAAATACACTCAACCGACTCATTTTGAAAAGGTTTAATAAAAATTGATTTGAATGCACAAGGCACAAAACATTTTATAACTTGGGATAATTATGTGAATATAATACTTGTAAACGAATTACATGTTCCTTATGCGTTCAGTAGCCCGATCCGTAGACCGGGTTAAAGATCAATAGACACACCACAGGTAAAATGCCCATAAGGTTGAAACCTTAAGGTGAGTTACCAGTTTTTACATATGCATCGATCAGGTGTATGCCTACACCCCGTGCTTAGGTCGTGGCCATATCGTAAAATGATGCCAAGGATATCCAGGACATGGTCATTAATCCCCCAAAGGCTTTAAGCAAACAAAACATTTCAAAACGTAGCATATCAATGATTTAACCTCTATTCGATTAAAGATTCAATGCCGGATCAAGCGGTATTTTATATACCGTACCCCAAGCCCGTATAAGGGAAAATAAGTTAAGAGTATTTACCTGAGCTAGCTCCTGACTTAAATAGCAAGAATTTAACAACTCAGCCGTATTCACTTAAGTAAGCGTAGGTACCATTTACCGGAAGGCTCTAGTCTGGAATGATGGTATAAATAACCAATTAGAATGCTAACGGGTCTTTAATTAAGCCTAAGCTTAGACCGGTTAGTCTTATAGAAAGATACGGTTCAAACGCATGATAAGGCGAAGACCGGATTAGAATGTGGTTTTGACCCGACAAGTTTGAAGACTTGTATAATATGGGTAATCTAAACACATTCTGGATTTTGAGACAAAAACGATGTGGTTTGACCCGTTTCGGCTAATATATGCAAATTAACTACATATGCCGATCCGAACGTGAAAAGTGCGTAACGGGTAACCAAAAGAGTCATATGCAAGTTTCCTAAGCTAATATGCCTTAAATATGTTGTGACATCAGAAAGATATCTTATATTATGCCCAAAACGGATTTAGACTCACATTACGCCCCGTAGGGGTATTTTGGTCATTAAAAAGGTTATAAAAGAGTTTAAATATGAACCTGAGTTTCGGGTCTGATGTAATCAGTAAAATTACTCAGTTTACTAGGTTATATCAGTAGGGTATCATATATATGTGAAATCTATCATTTATAACCAAACTATGCCTCTTAAGGGTATTTTGGTAATTTCACATAGGCCTAAAAGGTCAAAACTGGAAACCTGAGTGTAAGACTTTAGCTTACTGTAAAAATATAATAATTTACTTAAAATATCAGTAGGTATCACACCTTATGTGCTCAACATAATCTTAATACCTACGATGCGTCAAAAATGCCCAAAAAGGCGATTTGGAGCCATTTCCGGGTTTTTAAAGGAAAGCTGATATTTTTATAATTCCAGAAGGCTCAGAATACTTTATTTATTATATTAGATCAGTAGAAAAAGGTTTTGGGGTCAAAAGGATTTGTAAAACTCATTTTATGGCTTAAAAGGGCAAAACCGGCATTAACCGAATTAACTTAGAGATCTATGTTATGCTCAGCCAAAAATTAAATAAAAATCTCCAAAAATCCCAAAATATTATATTACATTAGTGGGTAAAAAGTTTGATATCAAAAAGTGGGTTTAAATAGGCTATACGCTAATTGCGCCATTTAATTACTAAAAAGCTTTCAAATTACGCTAATGAGCATAACTCTTAATCTAGACCTCAAACTGATGTCAAATTTTAGGTGCAAGTTTATAAATCAGTAACTAAGGTTTCTACTCTTTTACTTTTTCAAAAATCACGTTTTAAGGTCAAAAGGGCATAATGGTCAACATTTAAGCATTTAACGGAATCATGCATATGAATCGGATAACTAATGAACCAAGTTGTATAATCACAGAGGGTTATACTTATAGGTAACTTGGTCCTAATAAAGCTCTAAGGCATTTCTAAACTATGCTTAAATGGGTCAGAACTGAAAGTCAAAGCATAAGTCAAACTATGCGACTTTCGGTTCCGAACCGAGCCTAAACTGAAAATTGTCGAGTTGAACATGTTTAGACATGTTCTTATATTAATTACTAAGTTATATTAATGATAAAACAGGTTGCATAGTCTTTACATTGCTAATTATGCATTAATTTAAAATTAAGCTTCCTGTTGACTTTTTAATATCAAGTTTGACTCGACAATTGACCTAGATAGAGTGGAAATCAGAGGGTGACCTTCTAAGGGTTTAATGTCCACATAATTACCAACTCATAGGTACTTTCAATTTGAATTTTGACTGGAGGGATTAAGATTAATGACGAAGTCAAATCTTAATTACGACGGTTTGACTTTAGGCTAATTAACTAAGCAAAACTGAATTAGGAAGGGTTAAGGACACTTACAAGAGTCCTAATTATGATTAGTGATCACTAGGAAGGTTGCTTGCTGACCAGAGAGCTCCAGAGAATAAGTTGTGAATGTTGCAAATGCAAATGCCCAAAAGTTGCAACTTGATTTTCTTATATAGGCCTTTTAATTCAAGGAGATCATGCCAACTAACTCTAGGGATGTTATAAGATCATCCCAGGTGGCCTAGGATGCTAAAAACCAGATATAGGAGCCCCTGAATTCGAAAACTACTCAAAAGAGGTGGTGTAACCGGTTATACAGGCAGCTGTCAACATTTTTGCATCTGGGACCTGCTTGCGCACCGCAACGCCCACAGTGTTGAGGTGCGCAAGGGTCATGCCAGCACAACACAACTTTCAAATGTTTACAGTTTGGCCCCTGGACCTTCCAAACGTCGTTTTCACATTATTTCTTGCATTATAAGCCTTCTAAATTTACTTTTATCATAACTTTCTCATATGATGACGAAACTTGGTGAAATTTTTATCACGCATTCTAGTGAGCATAATTAATTGTTACAAAGCTTCGGGTTTTCTAAATGGTCACTCAGAGGTATACTTTAAACATGTCGACACATTTAACCCCTGTAGTTTGTAATCTCTCACTTTCTTTCACAATTAGCTTCGTATGATCCATGATTTATTCGTTTAAGGTTATAAACATCATGTAGGGTTACTGTAAAGTATATTTATCCATTGTTGACATTTTGAACCCTTATATTCACATAGTTTCTTTATTTGTCATCTTTAGTCCTTCAAACTAAATCCTTTACACGTTTTAAGCTTATGACACGTGTCAATACATTATTGGACGTAAATTTTCGAGGTGTTACATCCTCACCCCCTTAAAATAAATCTTGACCTCGAGATTTGCTAAAATTATGGAAGTACTTTTCGTCGCCTAATGGACTTAACCTCAATAGCATATCTGGAGCTTTTCCAAGCTCCCAAATTGACCTTTATAATGGGTACATGTATCCTTTTGGAGCTTCTTTACCTGTCGATCCTTAATCGACGTAGGTTGCTCATTATATCATAAATCTGCATATCATTATATGATAATTCTTCTCGACTTATTGGTGAAACATATCCTTAAATCATTAGTGTGAAATGTATTGCGAGCTCCATCCAACTCCTAAAAAAAAATTTTAGCTTAAGCTATCTGATCTTGATACATTCGATTTCCTTCGAACGATTTTCTATATTCAGAGCTTAACTAGTCTGATAATTAACAAATTGGCACACCCTTCCAGGGTGATATCTTTGTTGAACCTTATTCCTTCACAAGAACTTAGGAGGGTTGCTATTTTCATTAATCCTTGATTTTTCTGCCGAATACTGGCAACTTTACAGATGATTATGGATTTGTTTGATCTTATCTGTTGTTTCCAAGGCAACCTTCTGATCCTGATAATTGGACTTCCCAAAGTCTCATCCATCAAACGGACGTTTTGATATTTTATCTATACAAGGTCTCCAAAGGAGCAACCTTGATACTTATATAAAAACTATTATAAAAAGCTTATCTTAAGGCGAAATGGTTATTCCAATCACCGCTTAGAACTAATCCCAAGGAATAGTTAATCCTTGCGTTAGTCGATCAAATCGACGATCCTGGGCAGCTAATGATAATTCTTAATTGTTGTCTAATTAGGGTTGCGGTAACCAATGCATAAGCAAAATGAACCGCCTTTCTTAATTAACTAAAACGAATTCTCAGAATATTGAGTTATGCTATAAGAATCCTTTATTCGCTTAATCAGGATTTCAATTCTTCTAATGATGGTACTAGCCGTCATGGAGATTTCATAATAATACAGCCCCATCTGGGATATAAATCTTAACTCTACCTGCCTCTTCAGGAGGTAAATAGGGTAATCTTAAGAGAAGATAATCAAGATACACAGAGATTAAAGAGATTTTCCAAATCTCATGCTCCAGTTCATCCATCATTGCTTGTGTCAGATAAGGGACATATTCACATTACAAGTCTATGGATTCCCTTAATCATAGACATTTACTTGGAAAGATTCCATTGTGTATATCTTCTTTGAATACCATTAGTTGACTTTTAGTATCATATGATTATTGGGATATCTTTGTGGCTTCATGCATTAAACCTCCATACTGATCAGGCATGGAAGCAATCTATGGAACTTATTAAGATACATCAACCCTCATATGGCGCTTTTTGTCATACCATCTGGTATTCTTAATTGATAGATATCAAGGAGATATCAACTATATGCTGACGCACTTCTTCTAGAGAGAGGTTACTTCTAGAATTCTTACGGTTAGAGGTTTCTGATAGGAACATAAGAAAAAGGGTTCTTATGATTTTACTTGTAAGTTTTACCTTATACTTAATATCTGAGGTTCTTACGAGAAAGATTTCTAAAAGTTTTGCTAAGCTTATGGTTTTATGAGAGACTTAGCAGTACCTGAAACCAACGTAACTCCTAGCCATAAAATCACCATAAGGGATTTATCTGGTGTCTTTATTAATGTGAGCTGCCTCTAATCATTCATCAGGAGGGCTAAACGCCTCCATTCTTAAACCTTTCAAACTTAGCTATAAAATCTTTGACAAATTGTAGGGCAGTCTCGGCCTTGACTGGTTATTTCTTAATCTATAAATCGTGAGTAGCTGAGGTGGATCCATAATGGATTCATAATAAGCAGGCCTTGAAACCTTAATGTGCCCTCTTATTGACGTTGCTAAATCATAATATATATATAGTGCATTATGCTTAAATTCTAGGTTAACCGAATAAGGGCACTATTTCCAACAATGAGCCAAGGTTTGCAACATACTGCCGACAGTTTATAACTCTTATGGGGGAGTCGGAAAATTCTTATTCCATCTTTTTCCATTTCGTGAAGCTGCTAATAGGTTTTCTAATAAGGTCCTTAAAACTTGGACCATCCCATAATGTATAAGAGGATATTTCTTGTAGACTCCATTAATGTCCTTACTAATCAATGGTATTGCCATCGAATGACAGTGATGTATACCTCACCGTGTCCTGTCCAGCATAATTACTGATACACCAAATGGTTTCTACTTCATCCCACGGTTTCCTGCAATCGATGGCCCCTTTTTACAATTGAACTCTCTTGACTTCCAAGAGACGAAGTACTTTTAAGTACATCCTGAAAAGGAATGGGGCTCCTTGCCATATAGGATTTTGTTTGGGTTATTCTTCGCATTTGAAACAGGAATAAAGCTCTTCTCATGAGCAGCTACATGTATTGTAGAGCAAGCAGCATTCGGCTTCTTGAGCCTTCTTATGACTCTTTCTCATAGTCTTTTTAACAGCTGCGTTACTTATCATTTTGGAGATTAATTCCATCATCATTGAGGTTCATACTTGATGCACTATTAACATTTGTCGCATCTCTAGCATCGCGACTGTTGTTTGTCTCTTCTGAGTTTTCCATACTCAAATCTTTTGGTATTAAATACCAATTTAACAATTAATTGAGTGCATTTCACAGCTAGTCATCATCCTGACGACTTATCATACATCGACCATGGTATTATTAAACCATATGAACATTCCTAAGGAGTGTTATTTGATTGTACATCAATCATATCAGCCTAAGTCACAAAAGGATCATTAATGGCCTTTAGGGTTTTGACCGAGTCCGTTACTCTTTTGACAGGGGATCAACATGTCCCAACTGTCTTCGGTATGTAGATGATTTCAGACAGCTCGAAGGTTCGCCATAGTGGCTTCCTAAAATACAAAACATTTTGTCCGTCAAGAAGGACATGACTAATCATATGGCACGAAGGCCTTGTCGCAGAGGACGTTATAAGGTATGGCAACCAACTCCTATTGCGGAGGACATTATCTTATAAGCTGCGATCTTATTAGATTTGGGGTTTTAAGATTTAAACCTAGTTTTCACCGTTGAACAGGGAGCCACGGACTACAACTGTCATCATTTTGAAAAACGATTCATTTCGGCACATAGGTAAATCATAGGATATCATTAGCGGATGCTTACATATATACATGTATGTATATATATATAATCATCGTCATTGAGTATATCAGTCATGATCTTATCGATCTTATAGACTATAAGGCTTAGGCATTACCCATTACCTCCGACGATGTACCAAACGGTTATATTTAATAATGTCTCTAACGGACAATATAATATAAATCCCGTAGGCGATATAAACCCTACCGGTGATTCAGGATAACGCTACGAAGGGTAATACAATAAACACACTTATATATAGGAAGTACCTGCGGCGTATCCACCATGCGTTTATTGTATTACTTTAGTTTCGTTATCTAAATCACCGTCAAGATACATATAATCATAACCATTGAGTCGGAAAGTACTTCTTGAGATCCTACTACGAAGATAGGAAGACTTAAGATCGTACTGCAAATATCCTATAAGATAATATGATCATCGTATCAGACGATTTTAGTTACGATTGCTCTGATCATATAGACTGTTAGGGTTGGGTATACACCACTTTGAACAGGGGATCTTAAAGACCACCACTAACTTTGTCTCGTTTCTGATAGAATAGAGTATAACCCGTAGGTATTTCATCGCTAAGGGATGCTAATTAATATGATTATCATTTTAGACAATCTTAGTCACGATCGCGTTGGTCATATAGACTATTATGTTTGGACATAGTCCATCAATTTTAGACAGGGAGTCAAAGACCACCACTGTCGTTGTCTTATCGGACAATCAGTTTAGCCTGTTAAGTTCAGTCTTGCATTATTATTCTGACCAATTGGATGATTGTGAGCTTCAGATGGATCAGCCATGGTGAAGCTTTGAAGGCTACAAACCATGTTGTAATAATTTGCTGATTTGTCGAATTTGATGATTAAATAGCCATGGTGTAATCAACCATATAGGCGAATAGATAGTATTAAATTTATTTGATTATGTTTTGCCTAGGTTTTTAAATAAACCATCTTTGGCATTTAAACGGGATATAATCCTTCAAATTTACTAGACAGGGGACATAAGTCACGACTGTCAATGTCATACTGACATCTTATATAGCACAACGGCTTGTTCCAAAGGACTTTTCGATGGCACAGATGCCTTGTCACTAGGGAAATTTTAAAACATAATCAATAATTCCTTTGGATCGGAAAATTTCATAATTCATTGCCTTGACAAGAAGTTATGAAATAAAACTATCTTTTTCATGTATACATCTTTGCCCGTAGGTATACATCCCAGATGGATGTTTAGATGTGTACATCATGTTCGACGTTTATTAACCATGATTCCTATTGATCATTTAGGCTAAATAAGGGGTTTGGAAGTTCCTAATATAAAGATGACAAGCGTGATTTTATCGCATCACTGTTGTCGGGAGTGTTAACACGTTTTCAAGTGTTAATAAGGATCTGAATCTCCTTTAAACAGGTTTTACCATTTTAGCTAGGTCTTCAATGACATTCAAGCTAGGTCAAACCCTTTAAGATTCTCTTTTAATATTTATACTGGCAGGAAAGGAATGATATCTATTTTATTCAGGATTTTCATTATAATTATCCTAAATTTAATTAAAATATAACTATGGCACAAAAGGCCAAGTCACAGGGACAACTTTATATTATAAACCTTGATTTTGTAGAATTAAGGTATTTAGGCTTGAACGTGTTCATGCCTTTTCTTGACAGGGAGTTGTAGGCTACGACTGTCTTTTGTCTTATATGACAATGAGTATAGCCCGTAGGCAGTATATCCCTAGTTATAATTTAATAATAGCTCAACAGCCTAGTCACATGGACAGATTTAATTTATAAACCAGGATGTTACAAAATCGAGGTATTAAGGCTTGAATCAAAGTTCATTGCCCTTTTTAACAAGGGGTTGTAGACCACTACTGTCTTTAGTCTCAAAGGACGTTAATTATAGCCCGTAGGCATTTCCCTTCTAAGGGAAGTTTATGGTATGATCATCTTATAGGATGATATAAGCCATGATTTCTAAATCACCAGGCTAGATAAGAAAATTGGAAAAAATCCAATATAAGAATGACTGTTGTAATTTTCTCGAATCACATTTGTCAAGAGTGCTAACACGTTCTAAGGTGTTAACAAGGATTTGAATCCCTTGAATAGGTTCTACCATCTCGGCCATGTAATATAGGCTAGGTTTTCCTTTAAGATTCTTTTTAATAATTAACGCAGAACAAATTTTAAATCGGTATGTTAATAAGGATCTGAACCTGAATCGAGGAACTGCCATCTTGGCCAGGTCTTGATAATGACACGAGGCTAGGTCTTGTCCTTTTTAGATTTTGCCATTTTATTATAATGGTAGATCATATATAAGGAATGTTAATTTCCATTTATTTCATATTTCATGTTTAGAATGAAAACTTAAATTTAATCAATCCACTATATAAAAAAAATAAAAGTACAGAGTTGCCCTAAGCGGGACTTGAAAGGAATAATGTTGTCCTTGCAGGGACTGAAAAATAAATATGTCCTCAGAAGGACTATTAAGGAAACGATCTTCAGCAAAAATGAGTTTCTTCTTTATTCTAATTCTGAATGCTTTCTCCTTGGATGCTCGTTTCATTCTAGCCGCGGTACGAAGCTCAGTATTTCAAGGCTCCGGGTGTGGAGAACTCCTATTACGGCTTCTTCGCTTGGCGACATATCCAATATATAAAAATTTGGAAGCAAAATTTCCAGATTAGGATTGAGATTATTCCTATGTTAAGTCTAGACTCAGAAGGTCAAGGAATGTGCTAATGTGTCATTGAGATTAAACACCAAAAAGGCTAGTGTTTAATTCACTCAATGTTGGCTCCGATACCAACCTGTCACACCCCTATTTTCTACGTGTCACCGGTGGGCCCGGTGGGGAGTATAGTGACGTAGTTGATATCATCATAGTCAAACAACACAATATTTAAATGCACAGCGGAAGCAAAAGATAAACATATTACAAACCGATATAAAGTAATATCAAGTATTACAAACGGAATGCAAAGGATCCATAGGCGGATCGAAAATAAAATGAAACATTTGTTCAACAGACTTTAGGCGCCTAGAACTTGCAAGATTCCTTATAAACGCCCTGAGCTTCCAGCCAATTACGATCAGTACCTGTCACTTAACCCTTTTGGAAAATACGTCAGTTTTCACTGGTAAATACACTCAACCGACTCATTTTGAAAAGGTTTAATAAAAATTGATTTGAATGCACAAGGCACAAAACATTTTATAACTTGGGATAATTATGTGAATATAATACTTGTAAACGAATTACATGTTCCTTATGCGTTCAGTAGCCCGATCCGTAGACCGGGTTAAAGATCAATAGACACACCACAGGTAAAATGCCCATAAGGTTGAAACCTTAAGGTGAGTTACCAGTTTTTACATATGCATCGATCAGGTGTATGCCTACACCCCGTGCTTAGGTCGTGGCCATATCGTAAAATGATGCCAAGGATATCCAGGACATGGTCATTAATCCCCCAAAGGCTTTAAGCAAACAAAACATTTCAAAACGTAGCATATCAATGATTTAACCTCTATTCGATTAAAGATTCAATGCCGGACCAAGCGGTATTTTATATACCGTACCCCAAGCCCGTATAAGGGAAAATAAGTTAAGGGTATTTACCTGAGCTAGCTCCTGACTTAAATAGCAAGAATTTAACAACTCAGCCGTATTCACTTAAGTAAGCGTAGGTACCATTTACCGGAAGGCTCTAGTCTGGAATGATGGTATAAATAACCAATTAGAATGCTAACGGGTCTTTAATTAAGCCTAAGCTTAGACCGGTTAGTCTTACAGAAAGATACGGTTCAAACGCATGATAAGGCGAAGACCGGATTAGAATGTGGTTTTGACCCGACAAGTTTGAAGACTTGTATAATATGGGTAATCTAAACACATTCTGGATTTTGAGACAAAAACGATGTGGTTTGACCCGTTTCGGCTAATATATGCAAATTAACTACATATGCCGATCCGAACGTGAAAAGTGCTTAACGGGTAACCAAAAGAGTCATATGCAAGTTTCCTAAGTTAACATGCCTTAAATATGTTGTGACATCAGAAAGATATCTTATATTATGCCCAAAACGGATTTAGACTCACATTACGCCCCGTAGGGGTATTTTGGTCATTAAAAAGGTTATAAAAGAGTTTAAATATGAACCTGAGTTTCGGGTCTGATGTAATCAGTAAAATTACTCAATTTACTAGGTTATATCAGTAGGGTATCATATATATGTGAAATCTATCCTTTATAACCAAACTATGCCTCTTAAGGGTATTTTGGTAATTTCACATAGGCCTAAAAGGTCAAAACTGGAAACCTGAGTGTAACACTTTAGCTTACTGTAAAAATATAATAATTTACTTAAAATATCAGTAGGTATCACACCTTATGTGCTCAACATAATCTTAATACCTACTATGCGTCAAAAATGCCCAAAAAGGCGATTTGGAGCCATTTCCGGGTTTTTAAAGGAAAGCTGATATTTTTATAATTCCAGAAGGCTCAGAATACTTTATTTATTATATTAGATAAGTAGAAAAAGGTTTTGGGGTCAAAAGGATTTGTAAAACTCATTTTATGGCTTAAAAGGGCAAAACCGGCATTAACCGAATTAACTTAGAGATCTATGTTATGCTCAGCCAAAAATTAAATAAAAATCTCCAAAAATCCCAAAATATTATATTACATTAGTGGGTAAAAAGTTTGATATCAAAAAGTGGGTTTAAATAGGCTATACGCTAATTGCGCCATTTAATTACTAAAAAGCTTTCAAATTACGCTAATGAGCATAACTCTTAATCTAGACCTCAAACTGATGTCAAATTTTAGGTGCAAGTTTATAAATCAGTAACTAAGGTTTCTACTCTTTTAATTTTTCAAAAATCACGTTTTAAGGTCAAAAGGGCATAATGGTCAACATTTAAGCATTTAACGGAATCATGCATATGAATCGGATAACTAATGAACCAAGTTGTATAATCACAGAGGGTTATACTTATAGGTAACTTGGTCCTAATAAAGCTCTAAGGCATTTCTAAACTATGCTTAAACGGGTCAGAACTGAAAGTCAAAGCATAAGTCAAATTATGCGACTTTCGGTTTCGAACCGAGCCTAAACTGAAAATTGTCGAGTTGAACATGTTTAGACATGTTCTTATATTAATTACTAAGTTATATTAATGATAAAACAGGTTGCATAGTCTTTACATTGCTAATTATGCATTAATTTAAAATTAAGCTTCCTGTTGACTTTTTAATATCAAGTTTGACTCGACAATTGACCTAGATAGAGTGGAAATCAGAGGGTGCCTTTTAAGGGTTTAATGTCCACATAATTACCAACTCATAGGTACTTTCAATTTGAATTTTGACTGGAGGGATTAAGATTAATGACGAAGTCAAATCTTAATTACGACGGTTTGACTTTACGCTAATTAACTAAGCAAAACTGAATTAGGAAGGGTTAAGGACACTTACAAGAGTCCTAATTATGATTAGTGATCACTAGGAAGGTTGCTTGCTGACCAGAGAGCTCCAGAGAATAAGTTGTGAATGTTGCAAATGCAAATGCCCAAAAGTTGCAACTTGATTTTCTTATATAGGCCTTTTAATTCAAGGAGATCATGCCAACTAACTCTAGGGATGTTATAAGACAATCCCAGGTGGCCTAGGATGCTAAAAACCAGATATAGGAGCCCCTGAATTCGAAAACTACTCAAACGAGGCGGTGTAACCGGTTATACAGGCAGCTGTCAACATTTTTGCATCTGGGACCTGCTTGCGCACCGCAACGTCCACAATGTTGAGGTGCGCAAGGGTCATGCCAGCACAACACAACTTTCAAATGTTTACAGTTTGGCCCCTGGACCTTCCAAACGTCGTTTTCACATTATTTCTTGCATTATAAGCCTTCTAAATTTACTTTTGAGGGTTCCAAGACTTATACAAACTTAGTTAAGTCCTTGGTTAACTTTGTAATCACCCGAAAAGCCGTAGATTTCAACGTTGACGCTTTTAACCCCTCGCACACGAATTTTATCATAACTTTCTCATATGATGACGAAACTTGGTGAAATTTTTATCACGCATTCTAGTGAGCATAATTAATTGTTACAAAGCTTCGGGTTTGCTAAAAGGTCACTCAGAGGTATACTTTAAACATGTCGACACATTTAACCCCTGTAGTTTGTAATCTCTCACTTTCTTTCACAATTAGCTTCGTATGATCCATGATTTATTCGTTTAAGGTTATAAACATCATGTTGGGTTATTGTAAAGTATATTTATCCATTGTTGACATTTTGAACCCTTATATTCACATAGTTTCTTTATTTGTTATCTTTAGTCCTTCAAACTAAATCCTTTACACGTTTTAAGCTTATGACACGTGTCAATACATTATTGGACGTAAATTTTCGAGGTGTTACACCATGTTTCTTAGAGAAGAAGTTTGGCCAATTCCTTTTGATAGCAATTATATACACGTACCCATGTATGAATTAAATGCTACACACACGTATGTACTTTCAAATTTTCCATTCTTTAGTTAAAATATTATTATTCTTTACTATTATAATTAATTCAGCTGCTTCACTTATTTGGCGCTTATAACTTCTAAAATATGATGTTTAATAAAAACAATGAGTATGTCATTAGAACGAGAATATTTGTGTCTACATCTTGAACCAAGTTTCATTAAAAACGGAGTAGGTTCAAATATAATGTATTTTTATAATTTAATTATTAAACGGTTCTTAGGCCCGTCTAGGTACTTCATATTTCTAACATTCAACTTGTTTTGGTAAAAAATCAAGCAAAGACAATGCAACCAAATCTTTATGTGTGAGGTGTGATGCTTGAATCAAAGAACAATGCTTAGGATAACAATCAAATGTAATGAACAAATGACACAAGGATTTATACGAGGAAAAAGCCCTTGATCAAGAGTTGATCTCCGGCACAAAAAACCTCGGGTGATGGAAACTACCGATCTCCAATTTAGATTAAATCAAATGTGTGTTACAACTTCGGATGATAGCGAGCTAGTTACAAGGATCACTAGAATGAAATGTGTAAAAATGATGTGTAATCGCTGAGCAGAGTGTTGTAAACTGATGAGAGCAGTATGAGTGTGTGCTTGTAGCTAAAAATAGTCAAGTGTTCTAATCTAGCTCGCTATCCCCTTTTAAATTTAGTAAATATCTAAGATAACTAACTATCCGCAATTCGTGCACTCTCCCCACGATCTCCATAACGTTCACAATAGTCAAGCACGTGCAGAATAAAGGAGAATATGCTCCAGGAATATCGCCATGACCAAGTCCAAGCACGTACTCCTGCAAAACAATTCCATATTCAAAGCAGACAATCGTTAGTGTAAGGATCACTATGAGGATCCTGGATCCTGATCCTACAATACTCTCCGAGGATCCTAAACTCAAACACACTTAAGGATCCTTAAACCCGACAGCAATTGAGGATCACTGATCATAGGAAAATCCTCCCCTAACAATTGCCCCCAAAATATAAGGAGTAAAAATGTAAACAAACGAGTTATATTTTCTCGTTCTTATCCGTAACAAACCAACGGATAAATAGCCGTTGTAGTCGGACTAGCCGTTACCAATCTGACATCACTGAGGTGACTGCCCTGCAAGATCATTATTATAAATTGAAGTTAGGGATAGGGATCAATTTGCATTTAAATTCAAGAGAGACTCCCTTTAAATCCACATTCGAAGATCAGGCAGGTATCTTTCTTTCTCTTCTCCCTTTACGTTTTCTTTTTCTGTTCATCTTCTTCTTTTCCCTCATCATGACTAAAATGATGCTGAGATCCTCGCCGACTAAGGATCACAAAAAAGACAGTCCTCTCAAGAGCCAAGGGATCATCGAAGACTCTTTGAAGGAACGATGTTGCTTCACTGATCCACAGATAGACAGAATTCGCCATTGTTTTCCAGCAAGTACCATTTTTAAAGCTTTTGACCCCACCATTCTGAGCGATTTCGTATCGGAAACCTGGGTAGCTTTCCCGGTCACCCCATTCACAATAGGATACTCGTATCCTTTCCCTGAATTCACCCAGTCTTTCTTCTCTCTCACCGGCATCTCCTACATCCAAGCGATGCCAATGATGTGGAGGGTCTTGAGTACCCTTGAAAGAATCATTGAGCACGAAGGCATTGATCTGGGAATGTCGGAGTTGGCAGAGATGTACAATCTTGTGAGCCACGGATCCCACCGATATTTATTCAAACATAAACCCTTTGAAGAACACCCCATCCTCAAAACCACTAAGAATGACACCAACTGGAAAAGGCGGTTCTTCTTTGTCAGGAGGGATACCATCCCAAACGGAAAGGATTTTCCAAGGAAGTGGACCACCCATGGTAGGATAGAGGATCCTTAGAAGGATCACCGGATAACCTTGTTTCTGATGAGGATCACTAACATGCTTTTGTTTCTTTTGTGCAGCTATCTCTGTTTCGCACATTATCCCATCACCTGCCACTAAGGAGAGGCTTGCTGCTTTTTGAAAACTTGATCCTGCAATAAGATCATTTCAAGCAAATACCCAGGATTCTCAAGAGGTATCCTCAGGTTCTGTAACAATGTCAAGTAAGTATCCTGCTTTTTGCACAATTAAATATTCAAATAAATATTTAAATAGAAATGAAATAAGGATATTTATCTGTTTTGGGTGTGTAGGTGCTGGAAAGTCATCAAAGTCTGCTTCTCGTTTTAGTGTCACTGACCTTGACACCGTCCGGTCCGGAAAGAAGAAGTCTGCTGCTAGCCCCTCCGTCACAATCCCCAAGGCAACCACTTCGAAGGGAAGAGGTGGAAAGAAAAGGAAGGCTGCCGGTACCCTTGAAGGTATACCTCTGATCCAGCATCAGTTTGAGGAATATGTTGCCGAGGTAAGAATAACGATCCTTAAATATGATTCTTGTACATGATCCTTCCATACTGAGGCTAAGGGATGCTGAATTGTATTCTTTCTTTTGCAGAAATTTGCTGAAATCCGAGACTACGTAGGGAGCATTGAAGAGATTGAGGAAAAATACTCGGACCTCCAACAAGTGGCGTTGCTCAAGGATCATAAGATTGCCTCCCTCGAAAAGGACCTCAATGATGTCAAAACTCAGGCGGTTGCAGCTCAGATCAACGCTGACTATGAGAAGCACGAGATCATGGAGGATGCTAAAGTCTCCGCTGCCATTGCTGTTTTGGTCAAAAAATCTGTTGAGGATATTGCAACCAAACTCTTTGTTACGGGGTATGATGCTAATTATGTAGAACAATAACAAGGATCACTTCAATGTAAATTGCACAAATGACACACGGATTTATACGGGGAAAAAGCCCTTGATCAAGAGTTGATCTCCGGCACAAAAAACCCCGGGTGATGGAAACTACCGATCACCAAGCTCAAATAAATAAAAAAATGTTTACAACTTCGGATAGTAACGAGCTAGGTACAAGGATCACTATCGTGAAATGTGTATAAGTGAGTGAAAATGAATGAATATTCGTCGAGAGCTTCAAGTGTGCGAGTGAATGAGAGTGTGTATGACTGAAAATGACTAAGTGTTCTTCTACTAGCTCGTTACCCCTTTTAAATTAGAAGTTAACTACTAAAACTAACTATCCGACTTTTGTGCCAAGCTCCCACGTTCTCCACAACGTCCATTTTTGACCAAGCACGCGCGGGATAGTTTGGGAATATTCTCCAGGAATGTCGCCAAGACTAGGTCAAGCTCGTTATTCCTGCGAGGTAATACAAAATATAAATAAGCAATCGTCAGTACGAGGATCCTTAAAGTGATCCATGATCCTGATCCTGAAGCTTTTCTGAGGATCACCACCTGTCACAGAAGTAAGGATCATTAATTAGGATAACGAATAAGGATCACTAATTGTTAGAAAATCCTCCCCTAACAATTGCCCCCAAAATATAAGGAGTAATTTGTAAAATAAGCGAGTTATATTTTCTTGATCTTATCCGCAACTAACTAACGTAAATATAGCCGTTATTGTTGAACTATCCGTTGCAATGGTGACGTCACAGAAGTGACAACCCTGCACGATCATGATTATTAATAGGGGATAGAGATAGGATCAAATGCATTTAAATTCGAAAGAAACTCCCTTTATATTCTCAGTCGAAGATCAATCAGGTATCTCTTTCTTCATCTTCTTCCTTCTCTTACTCTGTTTTTCTTTCTTTTCATCAAAGATGTTGCTCCGAAATTCCCCAGCCAAGGATCACCCAAAGAACAGCCCTCCGAAAAGCCAGGGGATCATTGAAGACTCCATTAAAGAACGCTGTTGTTTCAATGATGCTCAGATCGATAGGATCCGCCACTGCTTCTCGGCGAACACCGAATTTAGGCCTTTTGACCCCAATGCCCTGAGCGATCATATCTCCGATAAGTGGGTTGCTTTCCCCGTCACTACTTTCACCATAGGCTATACATATCCTTTTCCAGCCTTCACCCAATCTTTCTTTTCCCTAACCGGCATCTCTTATATCCAAGCCATGCCGATGATTTGGAGGGTTTTGTACACCCTTGAAAGGATCATCGAGCAGGAAGGTATAGACCTAGGAATGGCAGAGCTGGGAGAGCTGTATGATCTTACCACCTTTGGTTCTCATCGCTATTTGTTTAAACGTAAACCCGGTGAGGAACACCCGATCTTCAAAGCCACCAAGAACGATGCTAATTGGAAACGGCGTTTCTTTTTTATCAAGAGAGATTCTATTGAGGATGGAAAGGATCTACCCAAGAAATGGGCTACCCATGGTAGGGTGGAGGATCCTGAGAAGGATCACCAGAATCTTTCTTTTGATGTAAGGATCACTTATATTTTTGCTTTCTTGTTATGCAGCTATCACCGTCTCACACCTCAAATTGTCCCCTGCTGCTAAGGAGAGGCTCCTTGCTTTCAAGAAACTTGATCCTGAGACAAGAACTTTCAAGACAACAACCCAAGATTCACAGGAGGTATCCTCAGGCTCTGTCACTATGTCAAGTAAGTATCCTTGTTTAAAATTTAAATAAATAGTGAAATATAAATTAAGAAAAGATACTTATCTTGTTTTGGTTGTGTAGGTGCTGGAAAATCCACCAAGTCTGCTTCCAAGTTCAATGTTGCTGATCTCACCACTGTCAGATCCTCCAAGAGAAAAGCTCCTACCAGTCCGACAGCTTCGGTCCCCAAGGCACCCCTCAAAGGAAAGGCAATCAAGAAGAGAAAAGCCTCTGAAGCTGAGGATCTGCAGGGTCTGCCTCTGATCCGCCACCAATTCCTCGAGTACTTTAATGAGGTAAGGATCACTGTCTCTGCTTGTATATCCTGTTGACATATCCTGCTGATATATCCTGCTGATTTGAGGATCACCTAATCCTGACCTTATCCTTTATCCTTTATGCAGAAATTCTCTGAGATCGAGGATTATGTTGGCCACGTTGAGGATCAGGATAAGAAGATTGCCGACCTCCAGCAGGTTGCAGTGCTTAAGGACCTTGCAATTGCTGATCTTCAGAAGGAAGTCCGGAATGCCAAACAGGAGACGGCCAAGGTGCTGATCAATGTTGACTATGAGAAACGTGAGATCACCGAAGACGCCAAAATCTCTGCCGCCATAACAATGTATAAGACCAAGCTGCAAATGGCCTTGGAAGCTCAGGATCCTGCTTTTGACAAGAGCAGCTGGGATGTTGAAGGCTGGAAGGCAAGGCTGGCTGAACTGGATGATGAAGAGGCTGAGGAGGTTGAAGAGATCCTGAAAATTGAAGCTGGAGGCAAAGGTGAAGGTGGTGAAACAAGTGGAGCTGGAGGTGACAATGCAGCGAAGGTTTAGGCTGCATGATTGGGCGATGAAGGACATTTCTAGATGCAGCCGGAGCCCAATTTTTAAATTTGGTAGTTTGTTTTTGTGGTTGTGATGTTGAACAATTTAATGGTTTGTACTTGAACAATAGGTTTTAGGATTAAGGATCATGTATGATCCTTTGGACAATAGGCAGGATTGCATATGGTGGAGGGATCCTCTGTTTGGGGGATGAAGCCATTGTGATCCTGCCGCCTTTTATTCCTGCACTACTTTTGAACTTATTATCATGGACACCCTTTACCTACCCCAGCGGACGGGCCACATTTTGCTGGTAGATGCTCGGGTAGGTAATTTTGACAACCTTTTAAGGGTTAGTCTTTTGTTAATAAAATCTTAACCTTTTGTCGCTTATCTTGTATTGTTACCCTTTTTAATATTTTACTTTCCAACTGTTGTAATGTTCGTTTTGTTTATACTTATCAAGCCTTAAAAAGATATCAAAAAGTTTAGGATATGATCAAGGATCACGTATCCCATAACCGATAAGTTCTAAAAAGTAATATGGTTTAAGAATCACAAGTTCAGTTGCCAAGTATAAGGGTTATTCAAATAAATAATGAATAGAATTAGAAATAGTTAAGGATCATACCTGAGGATCCAAGTTAGGATCCTAACCATAATAAGGATAACTATAAGATAAACCTTAGAATAAAGTAAGGATCAAGGATCCCTAGTTGCCTATCCTTAAGAACCTGAAATAGAGCATAACTTGGGACTAAGCCAATATAAGATAAGAGTTAGCAACTGGGGACAAGCCCAAGGATAACTGGGGACAAGCCCAAGGATAACTGGGGACAAGCCCAAGGATCGTATGTAAACTGGAGTATGGCCCTAACTGGCGACTATCCAAACTTAGTGACATGAAAATGCCAAAACCTTAGCTAACGTGAAAACGTTAGAAACCTTAGCTAACGTGAAAACGTTAGGAACCTTAGGAACGGATGTATGGTACGTCTACCATTATACGTAGGATCCTAGGCATAGCCAGCACAATGGAATTATCAGCCCCTAAAACGAGTACTGGTCCCACTGCCTTGAACTATACCAGGATCATCATGCGCTACAGGCGGAACTGGGGTCAAGCCCAAATAACTGGGGTTAAACCCAAGGAACGGATTGCTTTAGCGGATATCCAATGTTATGCTAAGGATACCTGGACTTTCAAAACTTAAACTCACGTGAGAGATGGATAAAGGATACATGATCCTTATCCTTATATGAGAAAATAAAGAAATGAAATAGTTCAAGTTTAGGATATTACCTAAGTAAGGATCACCAATGCTTTGAGGATCCTTTAAGGATATCCCTATCGGGAGGATCATCTGTGCCATGAGGATCCTGCTCACATGAAATATTTCTTCAAGTGGACAGCATTCCAAGCTCTTGGTAGCAAATCACCTTCCATGGTTAGCAATCTATATGCCCCCTTTCCTGCTTCAGCTTCAATCAGATAAGGGCCTTCCCATTTTGGAGCCAATTTTCCATCAGCAGGATTGGTGGTATTCTGAAATGCTTTCCTTAATACCATATCTCCAACTTGAAACCTCCTGATCCTGACATTTTTGTTGTAAGCACCAGCCATTCTTTGCTGATAACTGGCCATCCTTATCCTAGCCATATCCCTGATTTCTTCAATAGTCTCCAGGTCTTGAGCCAAGTTCTCATCATTCTCCTCAGGATCACGGGTACTTGTTCTTGCAGTTGGAACCACCATTTCTGTTGGGATCACTGATTCTGCCCCAAATACCAAAGAGAATGGCGTTTGACCAGTAGCATTCTTAGGGGTTGTCCTATCAGCCCAAAGCACATAGGGTAGTTCTTCTGCCCATTTCCCTTTCTTGGATCCAAGCTTCTTCTTCAAATTGTTGATGATGATCTTGTTGGAGGATTCTGCCTGACCATTAGCTTGTGGGTGGACTGGTGTTGATGTTATCATCTTAATCCCCCAGCTGTCACAAAAGTTAGTGGTTCTGCCCCCAATAAATTGGGAACCATTATCACATATAATCTCAGAAGGAATTCCAAATCTAGTTATAATATTTCTTTTAATGAAGGATATAACTTCCTTTTCTCTGACTTGGGCAAAAGCTTCAGCCTCTATCCACTTGGAGAAGTAATCAGTCATAGCTAGCATGAATACTTTTCCACCAGGTGCCTTAGGGAGCTTACCAACTATATCCATACCCCATCTCATAAATGGCCAAGAGGAGGATATAGGATGCAATAATTCAGCTGGTTGATGAAGGATATTGTTGTATCTCTGACAAGGATCACATCTCTTAGCATACTCCACAGCATCTCTCTTCATGGTTGGCCAGTAGTATCCTGTCCTTAGGATCCTTGAGAATAATGCCCTACCCCCAGTGTGGTTTCCACAATCTCCTTCGTGGAAGTCTTTCAAAACTTCTTGGATTTCAGGTTCCTCAATGCATCTCAAGTATGGTCCTGCAAGAGATCGTCTATACAACATATTATTTAAAATTGTGAATTGAGATACCTTAGTTTTGAAAGCCCTAGGGTTTTCTCCTGTAGGAATCTCTCCATGTTGTAAGTATCTCATAATTGGTGAGATCCATGATCCTGATCCTGAATGGGATTGAGTATCCTCACAAGGGATAATTGCAGAATCATTTCCTATCTCCATAGCCTCGTGATCCTCGATAGCCGGGGTCAGGATATGGATAATAGGGATCTTGATGTCCTCCGGGATCTTCAAGGATGATCCTAAGTTAGCCAATGCATCAGCCTCTGTATTTTCTTCCCTTGGTACCTGCGTCAAACTAAAGGAAACAAAAGAGAGTGCCAAACTTTTGACTATCTCTAAATATTTGGTTAGCTTTTCTCCTTTAACAGCGTTGGATCCATTAAAGTGGTTTGTAATTAACAATGAATCTACATGTACCTCAAGATACCTGATCCCCATATGCTTTGCAATTTGCAAACCAGCAATTAAGGCTTCATATTCAGCCTCATTGTTAGTGGTTTGGAACTCACAAGCTATAGAGTGGGGTATTATGTCCCCCTGTGGCGATTTTAGTAGTATTCCAAGCCCTGTGCCTTTGACATTTGAGGATCCATCAGTATAGAGTATCCAAGGATCCTTGGTCTCTTCTAGCTGTTGGACTTCTAACTCAGCTTCTTTTTGTAAATCTCTACTGAAATCAGCCACAAAGTCAGCTAATGCTTGGGATTTGATGGCTGTCCTAGGCTCATATCTTATATCATATGCACTTAGCTTCACTGCCCACTTAGCCATCCTTTCTGACATCTCTGGTTTCCTGAGGACATTCTTAATTGGAAAATTAGTTTTAACAATGATAACATGAGTTTCAAAATAATGTCTTAACTTAGTAGATGCCATAATTAGTGCAAGGATAAGTTTTTCAAGGTGTGAATACCTGGATTCAGCATCAAGTAAACTTTTACTTACATAGTAGACAGGATGTTGTGTACCTTCATGATCCTTAACAAGGACCGCACTTACTGCTTTTGAGGATACTGCAAGATACAAGGGTAGCACGTCGCCTTTTTCTGGCTTCATCAAGGCTGGGGCTGTGGATAGGTAATCCTTGAGGGCTCTTAAAGCATTTTCATGCTTCTCAGTCCACTCAAATTTCTTATTCTTCCTTAGGATATCATAGAATTCTTTGCATTTCTCTGAGGATTTGGATATAAATATGTTCAAAGCTGCTATCCTGCCTGTTAGCCTTTGAACATCCTTAGCATTGGCCGGAGATTTGATGTTCACTATTACTTTGATTTGTTCCGGGCTAGCTTCAATGCCTCTCTTTGTCACCATATATCCTAAGAATTTACCTGCTTTAACACCAAAGTGACATTTTGAAGGATTAAGTTTCATGTTATATTTGTCAAGGATATCGAATGCTTCCTCCAAGTCTCTTAGGTGATCCTCAGCTTTTAAGGATTTTACCACCATATCATCTATGTAAACCTCCATAGTTTGTCCAATCTGGTCCTTGAACATCATATTCACCAGCCTTTGATATGTTGCACCTGCATTTCTTAGTCCGAACGGCATAGCAATATAGCAGTATATACCTGTTGGAGTCATGAAGGCTGTATCCTCTTGGTCGGATGGTTCCATTTGGATTTGTTGGAATCCAGATGAAGCATCCATAAAAGTTAACAGTTCATGACCCGCAGTTGCATCCACCATGGAGTCAATGTGGGGTAATGGGAAAGGATCCTTGGGACATGCCTTATTTAAATCGGTAAAATCGACACATACCCTCCACTTTCCGTTTTTCTTTTGAACAACAACCACATTGGCCAACCATCTTGGATACTTGACCTCCCTAATCATACCTGCCCGGAGCAATTTCTCTACCTCTTCCTGGATAATGGCATTCCTTTCCGGTGCAAACTTTCTTCTCCTTTGATGGATTGGTTTGAAGGATCTGTCAATGCCGAGTTTGTGAGTGATTACATCTTTGGATATACCAGTCATGTCTTCGTGTTTCCATGCAAAGGTAGTCTTTCTCCTTTTGAGGAAGGATACGAGGTCTTCTTTCATTTCGCCAAGGATCCCTGATCCGATATAGATTTTGGATTCAGGATCATCAGGATCCATGAGGATTTCTACCACATCCTGCTCTCTTGCCTCCAAGACATCCCTTGGAGGATACCTTGATTGCTATTGCTCCCTCGACTTCGAGGCTGGTTTCATCGATGAAGTGTAGCAATTCTTAGCCTCCTGCTGATCACTATCAATCTTCACTATTCCCCAAGGACTAGGGAGCTTCACACATTGATGGTAGGTAGATGTGACTGCTTTCATATCGTGTATCCAGGGCCTGCCAAGGATAACATTACAACAAGATAAACAGTCAATAACACAAAACTTTTGATAAGAGTGTAGGCCTTCGATGTATATTGGGAGTTTAATGTCCCCCAGGGTATTCTTAGTTTCGCCAATCTTGGTATGATATCTGATTCAGGGATACCCATCTTCTTTAGAACATCAAGCTGGATAATATTCACTGAACTCCCTCCGTCTATAAGGATCCTGCGGACAAAATGGTTAGATATGAAAAGAGTAATAACTAAACCATCGTGATGAGGATCCTGGATATCAACACGATCATCCTCATCAAAGGTTATGACTTTTCCTTCGGAGACACTTGATGTTCGAACTGGTCTTTCTCCATTATCCATTTTAGTTTCCTTTGCATGCCTTTTAGCAGCTGAGAAGGATGTGCCGCAAATGTCTGATCCTCCAGAAATAAAGTTTATTACTTGTGCATCTGCTGGAGGGGCTGGAGCCTTCTCAGGGATCCTTTCAGGATCCTGAGTCCTTGACTTTTTTCTTCCTAACAATTCTTTCAGATGCCCCTTGCTCAACAAGTATCCAATTTCCTTTCTTAGTGCAATGCATTCTTCTGTGAGATGCCCGAAATCTTCATGGTATGCACACCACTTAGATTTATCCTTAGTTGCAGCTGGCCTATCATTTTTTCTCGGCCATCTAGCTTTATCACCTAGGTTCTGCATCGCAAGGATTAGTTCATTGTTATCAACACAAAAACAATATTCAGAAATTGGAGGATAATCCTCATCATCCTCTTCTTGATCAACAGAATGCACGTTCTGATTATCAGATCTGTTATAGGATCTGAACTTGTTGTTCCTGAATGAGGATCCTTGCTTATCCTGCTTTGAGGATCCTGCTAACCTCTCCTGGATCCTCTTGTCGTCCTCTAGCCGAATAAATCTAAGTGCTCGGGTTCTTACCTCATCTAAGTTCCTGCATGGTGTCATAACAAGATCATCATAGAACGACGAATCCCTAAGCAATCCCATTTTAAAGGCTTCAACAGCCGTAGCTATATCTAAGTTGGGAATGTCTAAGGATTCTTTACTAAATTTGGTAATGTAATCCCTTAATGATTCATTATGACCCTGGGTTATCCTATATAAATCACTAGTTAATCGTTCAAATTTTCTACTACAAGAAAATTGATTATTAAACAAGTTAACTAGGTTAGCAAATGAGGTAATAGAATAGGGAGGAAGACTTAGCAGCCATTTGAGAGCTGATCCAGTAAGAGTGGATCCGAATCCCTTGCACAGGCATGCTTCCTTTAACCTTTCTGGAATTGGATTGATCTCCATCCTCTCCCTGTATTGTGCTATGTGTTCTTCAGGATCTGTCGAACAATCATACAGCTTCATTGTTGGCACATGGAACCTCTTGGGTATCTCAGCATCACAGATTGGTGGTGCAAAACGAGATATCTTGTGGCTCCCATCTGCAATCTCTGGGATAGGTTTGACCACTCCTGGAACACTTGATATCATATCCTTTAGCTTTTGCAATTCTCTGGCCATGGCATGATTGATACCTGGATCCTGCATAAGACCATGGTTAGTAGTATAAGAATTATTAAAAGTGTTACCTCCCATTGGATTCAGATTAGGAAGATTGGAAGTTAATCCATATTGTTGAGGCTCTGGAATGATCGAGGGACCAGTAGAAGCATTGGTCTGCATTGGAATAAAATCTCCCTGATGGACATCTGAACTTCCTGTCTGCAAACTCCTCGAGGATCCTGGCATCGGGAAGGATCCTTGAAACTGGGACGATCCTGGAACGAAGGAGGATCCTTGAACCTGGAATGATCCTGGAACAAAGGAGGATCCTTGAACCTAGGATGATCCTGGAACAAAGGAGGATCCTTGAACCTGGGATGATCCTAGAACAAGGAGGATCCTTGAACCTGGGATGATCCTGGAACAGAGGAGGATCCTTGAACCTGGGATGATCCTGGAACAGAGGAGGATCCTTGAACCTGGGATGATCCTGGAACAAAGGAGGATCCTTGAACCTGGGATGATCCTGGAACAAAGGAGGATCCTTGAACCTGGGATGATCCTGGAACAAAGGAGGATCCTTGAATCTGCTGCATTCCTGAATATCCTCCTGAATTCGTGAGGGATCCCATATGCTGAGGATAGGATCCCGCTGGCTGGAAATATGAACTTGATGCCTGAGTCATTGTTGTTGTTCCGTAGTGCACTCCTTTTGGTCCACCCACATATTGAACGTCTGGAACCACTGATGGCTGAGAAGTAATCACCGGAGTACCAAAATTCAAGGATTTCGGCACCAGTGGGGAATGATCCTCTGCCGTTGTCTTTTGTTTCTTGAGATCTCCGATTTCTTTGAGAATCCTCTCATTGGTCTTATCCTGTTGCCGTATCTGATCCTTCATCTGCAAAATCAAAGTAAACATGTCACTAGTAGTGGGAGTGTAAGAAGCAGAAGAAGTTGGAGGTTTTGAGAAAATGGGAGTTGGTTTCTTCGCAGCATTCTCAGCATTCTTCTGGGATCCAGAAGGTGGTGGAGGCAAAGGGGGAACGCCTTGTGAAGAAGTGAATGAGGGCATCAAATTTGAAGCATTCTTCGCTGAGGAAGCCATTTGCTTGGTTGTAGTGAACTGAAATGAGCACAGAAATGCGAATTTTTCTAAGGACGAAGCACCAATTGCCCCACGGTGGGCGCCAAACTGTTTTGGTCAAAAAATCTGTTGAGGATATTGCAACCAAACTCTTTGTTACGGGGTATGATGCTAATTATGTAGAACAATAACAAGGATCACTTCAATGTAAATTGCACAAATGACACACGGATTTATACGGGGAAAAAGCCCTTGATCAAGAGTTGATCTCCGGCACAAAAAACCCCGGGTGATGGAAACTACCGATCACCAAGCTCAAATAAATAAATAAATGTTTACAACTTCGGATAGTAACGAGCTAGGTACAAGGATCACTGTCGTGAAATGTGTATAAGTGAGTGAAAATGAATGAATGTTCGTCGAGAGCTTCAAGTGTGCGAGTGAATGAGAGTGTGTATGACTGAAAATGACTAAGTGTTTTTCTACTAGCTCGTTACCCCTTTTAAATTAGAAGTTAACTACTAAAACTAACTATCCGACTTTTGTGCCAAGCTCCCACGTTCTCCACAACGTCCATTTTTTACCAAGCACGTGCGGGATAGTTTGGGAATATTCTCCAGGAATGTCGCCAAGACTAGGTCAAGCTCGTTATTCCTGTGAGGTAATACAAAATATAAATAAGCAATCGTCAGTACGAGGATCCTTAAAGTGATCCATGATCCTGAAGCTTTTCTGAGGATCACCACCTGTCACAGAAGTAAGGATCATTAATTAGGAAAACGAATATGGATCACTAATTGTTAGAAAATCCTCCCCTAACAATTGCCATGTACAAAACCAAGTTGCAGATGGCCCAAGAAGCTCAGGATCCTAATTTTGATAGGAGCAACTGGGACATGGAGGGCTGGAAGGCTAGGCTGGCTGAGTTGGAAGACGAAGAAGAGGCTGATGAGGTTCTGGCAATCGAGGCGACCAACAGTGGCAAGGATCAGGGTGGTGGAGAAGCAGGTGGAGCTGGTGAAGGTGATGCAGCAAAGGTGTAAGCTGCATGAATGGGCAATGATGGACACTTCTAGACATAGCCGGAGCCCATTTTTTAAGTTTGGTAGTTTGTTTTGGTTATGATATTTTTGTTGAACAATGATGGGTTGTATCTTGAACAATAGTTATTAGGTTTAAGGATCAAGGATCCTCAGACAATAGGTAGGATAATAGGCGGTGGAGGGATCCTCTGTTTGGGGGATGAAGCCACTTGTTATCCTGCCGCCTTTAATTTCCTGCACTGTTATGACCACATGAACAATGGACACCCTTTGCCAACCCATGTGGACGGGCCACGTTTTGCTGGTAGAAATGTGGGTTGGCAATTTTGACAACCTTAAAGGGTTAGACATTTTGTGAATAAATAAAACTTTAACTTTTTGGCTTATCCTGTATTGTTATCCTTATGAATTCTTTAGTTTCCAATTGTCATTATATACTTTGTTTGAATAAGAAAAGATGAACAAATCAATTTTAAGAGTTTTAGGATATGATCCAGGATCAAATATCCTATAGTTAATAAGCTTAGAAAAGTTATGCAATTTAAGGATCATTAGTTCTGTTGTCAAAGAATAAGGGTCACTAATAAAATAAAAATGAATAAGGATCATACCTGAGAATCCAAGTTAGGATCCTAACTCCTTAACAATTATGATCAGGATAATCAAAAAGACAAACCTTAGTGGAAGGTAAGGATCAAGGATTCTTGCTTGTTTAACTTCGAAAACCTGAAATAGAATATAACTTGGGACTAAGCCAATATAAGATAAAAGTTAGTAACTGGGGACAAGCCCAACAATTCTGGGAACAAGCCAAAAGGATAACTGGGGACAAGCCCAAAGGATAACTGGGGACAAGCCCAAAGGATCTTGTGTAAACTGGAGTATGGCCCTTACTGGCGACTATCCAAACTTAGTGACATGAAAATGCCAAAACCTTAGCTAATGTGAACACGTTAGAAACCTTAGGAACGGATGTATGGTACGTCTACCATTATACGTAGGATCCCGGATACAGCCAGTACAATGAAATTGTCAGCCCTAAAGCGAGTACTGGTCCCATTGCCATGAACTGTACCAGGATCATCGTGCGCTGCTGGCGATACTGGGGAGAGGCCCAAACTGGGGACTAGCCCAAAGAACTGGGGTCAAGCCCAAATAACTGGGGTCAAGCCCAAATAACTGGATACTTCTGTGGAGACTTATCCTCTACCAAAGATACTCAAACCTTCTACAAAACTTAGAAACAAGTGAAAGGAGGATAAAGGATCCAGGATCCTTATCCTTAAGTACATGATATATAAAGAGTTAAAGAGTTTGAGGTTAAATTATTACCATAACGAGGATCCTCCGTCGATCAAGGATCCTCCAAGGATCAACGTTGGCTAAGGATCATGGATCCTTATCACATGAAATATCTTTTCAAATGGACAGCATTCCAAGCTCTTGGTAGCAAATCACCTTCCATTGTTAGCAACCGATATGCCCCCTTTCCTGCTTCAGCTTCAATTAAATAAGGGCCTTCCCATTTTGGTGCCAACTTTCCATCAGCAGGATTGGTGGTATTCTGAAATGCTTTCCTTAGTACCATATCACCAACTTGGAATTTCCTGATCCTGACATTCTTATTGTAAGCTCCAGCCATCCTTTGTTGATAACTGACCATCCTTATCCTTGCCAAATCCCTAAGTTCTTCTATAGTATCCAGGTCTTGAACCAAGTTCTCAGCATTTCCTTCAGGATCACGGATACTTGTTCTTGCAGTAGGAACCACCATTTCTGTAGGGATCACTGATTCTGCTCTAAATACCAAAGAGAATGGAGTTTGACCAGTAGCATTCTTGGGAGTTGTCCTATCAGCCCATAATACATAAGGTAGCTCTTCTGCCCATTTTCCTTTCTTGGATCCAAGTTTCTTTTTCAAGTTGTTGATGATGATCTTGTTGGATGATTCTGCTTGGCCATTAGCTTGTGGGTGGACTGGTGTTGATGTTATCATCTTAATCCCCCAACTGTCACAAAAGTTAGTAGTTCTACTCCCAATAAATTGGGAGTTTGATGTCCCCCAGAGTATTCTTGGTCTCCCCACTGAATCCCACAAGCACTGAGGATCTTGTAGGTCCCTTTTTTTCGGTGGATCGATAACGAAAACCTATCCTTGTTTATCACGAACACGGTAACGGGTGCGGAATCCCCGTGACGGTGCAAACCAAACAAAGTGTAATAAAGAACACGGATAACCAAAGATTCAATATCTATTGATTAGGATGAGTACACCCAGAAACATATACAAACAATGTTTTTACAGAGTTTCACTAAGTCTCTCTGTTTCTCTCACACTCATCTGCTTCACACAGAAACAAATGATGAGTATTTATACTAAACTGAGACCAGAACATGACGAAACAACAATAACTCTCGGCGAAACACACAAAGTCGACGAAACACACATGTTTCGTCGACAAAACATATTAAATCTATTCTATTTCGTCGTTTGTTATAAGCCCACTCATAAGTCAAAGTCCACTAACTCTAGTCTTCGGCCCATAGTGAAAAGAAACGGCCCAGCAACATGTTTCTGTTTACATATTTCACTAAGTTCACATATGAGACAAAAGCTAACATCATCATGACATCACATTGATGATGTCATGGTGATGTTTAGGCGGGAATGGCTTGCGGCGTTCTGTGCCTCGCGTGTCGAACTCTGGGGCGCACGACTGAGGAATGTCGTGACGTCGGGCTTGAGCCAGACCTAACCGAGTCGACCCGAACCGAATCTAACCGAGTCGAGTCGCGTCCACATAAAGTGTACCAACAATCTCCCCCTTGGACGCTACTCGTGAGGTTCGTCTTCTGTGATGGTTCGTCTTCTGTGTCTTTCATGTCGAAGGATCTTCAAAGTCTTCACGCGTCATAAGTAGAAAGTGTATCAACAAACTCCCTTTTTTTATTTAGGTAGTGTGTTAACAAACTCCCCCTTAGAATGAACTCTCCATTGAGTTATTCTCGTGAATCTTTTAATCTTCAATTCTTTAGATCCTTGTGGTGTTGATGAAGGGTTAGCGGCAACTCGATCATTTTATCCTTTGAGTGCCTCCACTTCGTGTCTTCATTCCAAAGCTTGTCATCGAACATGTTATCCTCGCCTTTAGCATCTGCACATGCAAGAAAGCTAAACGCATAATGAGAATAACCGCTTGGAATATAGTTAACATTTAAACAAATGACACATATGAGATCAAATCTCAATCAAACACCAACCGACAACAGTTTGAAAGTTTAGAAAATGATCAATTTTAATCCATTAACTTTCAAAACTTGTTAACTTCGACAGTTTATGAAGGTGCAATTGTTTTCCGATTTACGATCAGGATTTTGGGTAGGATAGACTCGAGTTCCAACATCAGTCAATCAAAAAT